>CM061230.1:101636880-102170401 GCA_030844895.1 Ambrosia x helenae | reverse complement strand
GTTCGGTATTCCTTCTCAATATGACTATATGACTGTATGTTCTTCTAACATCTTTCTTCTCATTTTGTATTTATAAATTTTAAATCATAATAAATCATAAATCGGTGAACTGTTGCAGGTATGCGCTCCTTCATGCCATGATTGTTCCACCTTACGTGCATGGTGGGAAGAAGATGAAGATAGAAGACGTTCGTTTTTCAAAACCATGGTTGGTTCTGACAGTCTGCCACCTGAGAAATGTGTTCCAGAAATAGTATATTTTGTGTTGCGTCAACACGTTGAATCTCCATCAATGTGGGCAATTTTTCCTCTACAGGTATTATGTTGCTAACTTAATATCATATAATTAGATTTACGACTCACATCCAAAACACCTTTTAACATGTAAGAGGGTGTTTGGGACTGATTTTTCAAAACAGCTTCTGCTTTTTGGAAAAGCAGCGGTGGAGCTGCTTTTAGATTATTGCGTTTTGGTAGCCTAAAAAACTGATTATCTGCGTTTTCAAAACGCAATCCAAACACTAAAGACTGATTATTTGCGTTTTTAAAACGCAATAATCTAAAAATCCATTTCAAAACGCAATCCCAAACACCCTCTAAATGAATTTTTTCTCAAGTATACGATTTTTTTTTTTTTTTTTTTTTCATCAGGATTTATTAGCATTGAAAGAAGAATACACGACACGCCCTGCAACCGAGGAGACAATCAATGATCCTACAAACCCAAGCATTACTGGCGATTCCGTAAGTATAACCCTTTTGCTAAGCACAATACAACAACAACAACAACAAACCTTACCAGTGAATCCCACGATTAGCAAAGCTAAAAGTAGGGTCTGGGGAGGGTGAGATGTAGGCAAACCTTACCCCTACCCTTACGGATAGAGAGGCTGCTTCCAGAGAGACCCTCGGCTCCACGACACACAGTCGATAATCAAACAACACTTAAAAAAAAAAAAAAAAAAAAAAAAAAAAAAAAAAAACTACTAGCATTTAGAGACACATTGCAAGCACCATGAAGAAAAACACGGTTATACATGTCAACAAGAAACAACATAACCCATACATACTCAAAGACCAACACCTTTACAAACCTCCTACTAGTGTAAGATAAAGTCTGTGCTCTAAGCACCACTCTACGAAAAAACCAAACCTTCCCCTAATAATCCTTAACCTTAATCTTATGCCTCCACGAACACCTATCCTTGACCATGTCCTCTGAGAGGTGCATCTCTATAAAGTCATGCCTAATCCTCTCATCCCAAGTTAATTTAGGTCTACCTCTACCCCTCTTTCCCTCTACAGTGAGGGTTTCCACTACTCTAACTGGGGCCGTAATCTGCCTCCTCTTCACATGCCATACCATCTCAATCTACTCTCTTTTATCTTATCTGATATACTAGCTACCCCTAAACCTTTCCTAATAACCTCATTTCTTATCCTGTCAACCCTTGTATGCCCGCACATCCACCTTAGCATCCTCATTTCTGCTACCTCCATTTTGCGAGCTTGTGTCTTCTTTATGGCCCAACACTCTGAACCATATAACATAGCAGGTCTCACTGCAACCCTATAAAATTTCCCCTTCAGTTTAGTTGGAAACCTTTTATCGCATAAAACCCCGCTGGCGGCCCTCCACCTACACCAACCAGCTTGTATGCGATGTGTGACATCACTGTCTAGCTCCCCATCCCTCTGAACAAAAGATCCTAAATACTTAAACTTAGTTACATGTGGGACAACTTGACCTTCGATCGTAAGTTGAGTAGTTTCGTCATGTCCTGCACCACTGAAACCACAATACATGTACAGTCTTGGAACGGCTAATCCTTAGACCCTTCCCCTCTAAAGCGACACGCCAACCTTCTAGCTTCTCATTTAAACTATGCTTTGACTCTGCAACTAACACTATATCATCTGCAAAAAGCATGCACCACGGCACTATATCCTGAATCGACTTGGACAACTCATCCAAGACAACTGCGAAAAGGAACGGACTCAACGCAGATCCTTGATGTAGTCCTACCCCCACAGGGAAGGAATCAGTATCTCCAACCGGCGCACGGACACTAGTTCTGGCCCTACCGTACATATCCTTGATTAAGTCTATATACATCCCAGGGACCCTTCTGCTCTCTAGACTGTCCCATATCAGTTTACGTGGCACACTGTCATAAGCCTTTTCAAGATCTATAAAGGCCATATGAAGATCCCTCTTTTTCTCCCTATACTTTTCCATCAACCTTCTTAGAATGTGAATTGCTTCCGTCGTTGACCGCCCTGGCATGAACCCAAATTGGTTTACCGCAACGCGAGTTTCTTTTCTAATTCTGGCCTCAATAATCCTTTCCCATAATTTCATGGTATGACTTAACAACTTAATACCTCTGTAGTTCCCACAACACTGCGCGTCGCCTTTGTTCTTATACAAAGGCACTATGACACTACTCCTCCACTGCTCTGGCATTTTTTTAGATTTAAAAATACAATTGAACAAATTAGTTAACCATTGTACTCCTTCCTCTCCAAGACACTTCCACACCTCAATCGGTATGTTGTCTGGACCAACTGCCTTAGCTCTTCCCATCTTCCTGAGTGCAGACCTCACCTCTCCCCGTGTAATATTTCTACAGTAGCAGTTATTTGCTTGCCGCCTTTGGGTGATGAGGTTGTCATGATCCTGTTGGTAAACTCTCTCGTCGTTGAGAAGATTGCAAAAATAGTTTTGCCATCTTAACTTAATGTCGTGTTCCTTTACTAGAATACGCCCATCTTCTCCCTTTATAAACTTCACCACCCCTAGATCCTGCTTCTTACTCTCCCTAGCTCTCGCAATCTTGAACATATCATGTTCCCCCTCCTTGGTTTCCAGTCGTTCATACATCTTCTTATAGGCAGTGTTCTTAGCCTCTTGCGACTGCCTTCTTAGCCTCCCTCTTTGCGTTTTTGTATCTTTCCTTTAGAGTGACACGCTCCCCATCATCTGTGCACCGCAAAAAAATCTCTAAAACTATCATGCTTACCCTAATCTTGATCTGCACATCCTCAGTCCACCACCAAGACTCCTTATGCCCTCTTGGCTTTCCTGTTGTGACCCCTAGAGTCTCAGTCGCACCTGATTAAGAATAGTCGCCATATCCCCCCACATCTGGTCCGCGTCTCCACCCATAGCAGTTGTTGCCTTAGAGATGACCTTATCTTTGAACTCTGTAATTTTTTCTCCCTTTTGCTAAGCACAATATGATTGGCAATGTTCAAGTTCATTAGTATTACCTATAATATCATATTGCGAAAACAATCTTTTGCTGGTTCTGGCCCTAAAATATTTGCACAATATTATACTATTTGTAACTTTGATGATATTAAATGTTCTATTCTTCAGGTGTTCATGTGACATGGAGTCCTTATTGAAGGATACAGACCTTACGTCAACAATTAAAGGACTTGTTTGCGCGAGTGCAAGATCTTATCCTGGTCAAGAAGAAGCACAGTCAGGAGTAGCCGTGGTTCCACCGAAGCAACAAATTGCCAGTGAGCAGGAGAAGATTCGGCTTCCGAACCAAGATCCAAAAATCACAAGCATAGCTGTTCTGTAAGGTTATTTTTATTTTTTATATGATCCTAGAAGCCATTTGACTTTATTGACTTTTAAGTCATGGATCATTGTTGCCATAAAAGCATGTAAATCTGGGCTTTGGACTCTTTGAAAGCAAATGCTGCAATAAAAGCTGTATATGTTATTCTATGCCTCTGATTGTGATTTTGGAATGTGGGTTCTTTTTGGGTTCGTTGCAAAACTTCATTTTCGTGCGTGCAATGTCATTGAAAATGGAGTAAATTTAGTTAAACCGATATTTTGGAGCCTACTACTAGGGGTGTTCATCGAATAACGAATTTTTCGAATTATTTAAATATTTTTTTTACTGAATTCGTATTCGATTCGAATTCGATTAAAACCTGACAATTCAATTCGAATTCGTATTCGAATAAAAAACTCAATTCGAATTCATTCGAATTTTCAAATAAATTTGTTTAAGGTTAAGACTTGAGTTATGGGCTTTAGTTAGGCTTGGGTTTGGTAATGGGCTAATTTATGACTTAGGTCAAATTCATAGATTAGCCCATGTTGTAAAGTTATAAGTGTGTGTATATTATATATAATAAATATGTTATTTTTATTCGAATTCCGATCGAATCGAATTTAAAATCATAAATTCGTATTCGATTTGTTGAAATCGAATTGAATTCTTGATCATCGAATCGAATTCTTGATAATCGAATCGAATCAAGTCGAATTTCGAATTGAATTCTGAACGCCCCTACCCACTACTCTACTTTTTCTTGAACCACAAATTTTTTTAACACCCTTAATTCCACTTTTACCTTACACTAGCAAGGATTTGAGCCCATACCTTCACATTTATAGCTTTTATAAAAAATTGCATAGGTTTGGACATCTCCTGTGAATAATGTACGTGATATCTTTAGATTGAAATATTTTAGTGATATTGATGGAAAGTTCATATGGATAATTCACAAGAGATAACAAGAATGAATATGCGGATTTGTTACGAAGAAGTGTGCTTGAACTAGACCAATATCCTTTCTTATACAAACGGTTTATACCAAGTTTCACTAACTAGATAGGAATTTACTATTGATTACCACTCATAAGTCACAATCGAGCGTCACCCCCCCCAGGGGTTCAATCCCTCGAACCCCAAGTTCGTGAAATAATAATAGTGATGACGGGCATATGCATCACACGTTCAGAAATCAGGACTTGTATAAATATGTATTTTTATTACCCTTTTATCTTAAGTAAATATACAAAAACAATCACGGTGACACTAAAATTATCAATACCGTCTTCTTGATAACTTAAAAAATATTATTGTGAAATCCGTCTTTTCTTGTAATAATGACAATTAAAATTTTCAATTACACAATCAAGTCCTATTAGTTTTCGTTCGCTCAAATCACCCTCATATACCAATCTTTTTCTTGAAATTATTAAACCCAACATATGGTCATTTCTAAAACTTTATATTCAACACATATATCGTCGTATAAATTCTTTGAAAACACACGTTTAAGAACATTAAACATTTAAAAAAGATGAGCACAAACAATCTACCGCCTTCTATAACTCCTTATATAGGAAAACATTATCGAGCTCACAAATTTCTGACCTTAGTATGGATCGGCACTGACTCAATATAGTAACCCAAATAGAACCCGATTCAATTAATTTATTTTTCTTTACCTTTGATAAATCAACTAATATATTTTAGGTTAATGTTTATAATTTAAAAGTAAATTACTTTATTATTTATATTTTGGGTAATTTGTTTGGTTTTTTCTTATATAAACCAACACGTTTTAGACATATTACGACTATATTTTTTTGTGTATTCCATTTCATTTGTTATAGCGAGTGCACAATAACTCAGCGAACCAAAAAACGTTTTAGGTATACTATGATTATATTTTTGGGCTTTCATTTTTTTTGTTATATCGAATGCACCGAAACAACCGAGTCCCCACCTGCTGCAATGTGTGGGTTTTATCACAAACACAACGCAATAGCTGCAGTGTTAAGGGTTTTTTTTTTTTTTTTTTTTTTTTTTTTTTTTTTTTTTTTTTTTTTTTTGTTAAACCTGACAACTCAACTTTTAGCATTGACAGTTACAATCCTTCAAGTTTTCAAAGTTTCAGGTTGGTTTACGTTTTGCGTGAATTTTCATATCGTTTTGGTTGCCCTACCGCATTATATTTTCAGTTTTCTCTTTCAGTTGCTAACGTTATCGTATTTAGGTATCCTCTTCTGGTTACTAGGCCGAATATTAACAAACCAAGAACGATTAAGTTTAGCGCGCCGCAATGTGCGCGGAGTAAATCCTAGTTAATAGTTAAAACTAAAAGTAACAAACATTGATATGAAAATAGTAATTAAATAAACATTGATATTGATAATTGATAACAAATTATAAAATTTCAAAGGCAGCCATTGTTCGAAGAGAAAAGAATGGAGGTTCTTTGGTGTTGATCATCGATCTACAAAAGGGGCATTCATTCATTGAATTGCAGAAATTAATATTATTATTATCTTCTCGCGTTCTCTAATTTGCTCCCTGAACGCCTCGCCAGTGTTCAGGGTCTCCCATTTACAAACACACATTATCTGCAATCAAATATTGGAATGGGGGAGTAGCATATTTCAAGGCCACATTATTTTCATTTTCTGATCTAATCTCCAGATCACAATATTAATAATAATATGCGAACTATTGTTCTTTCATTTCCTCTTGCGGTTATATCTTGCAATCTTGTGACGGAGGAGCCACTCAATTGACGAGGGTATCAATTTTTTTTTTTTTTTTTTTTTTTTTTTACGTCTTGTTACTCTTGTTAGCCGTATAGAAAATACGGATATCAAATTTTTAGAAAACTGCCCGTTGCTTGTTACAAAATGCTCTCTATATGGTATTGGCATCAAAAATGATACCGATATTTTTTTAAAGTGGTAACAAATCTAACGGTATGGTACGGTAATACCCGTTATAAAATGTTGGTAGTGTACATAACCGGTATTGGTAACGAAAATACCAATGCCATTTTTTTTTTTTGGAAAATGGGTCCCGCCTGTACCAAATCTCCCAGTATGGTGTCGTGTGCTCATTACAAAATACTCTTTTTTATGGTATTGGTAACGAAGATACAATCACCGATTGTTTGGAAAAGTGGTATTAATTATGGTACCGAATCTATCTGTACGGTACTCGTATTCATTACTGATACCGAAAATACGGATACTAAATTTTTGGAGAGGGGAGTATGGTATACAGTAGCGAATCTACGGTGTTCTTTACAAAATCCTCTCTGTACCGAACTGGAGCCGATACCCACATTTTGGAAAAGTGGGCACTGAATACCATACCATGGTATTCAGTACTAAATGTTCATCCGTACGTCTTGTTTACGAAAATGAAATTGTTCTCGTGAATTGGTTTGATAGGTTGTCGGAGATTAGGGACGTGGATCTTGCAATTGACATATGCAATCTCCTAGTGTATGCCAATGCCCAAACCAATGCCAGGTAAGAAATTAGTATGATTTTTTTTAATGAATTTGTGTCTGGTGTGATGTTTATACCTGTGTAATATTCTTGTCTAGGTGTCAAATTTTATGAAGATGAAGAATGATTAGGGCCGTAAACGAGCCAAGCCTGGTTGAGCTCAGGCTGGGCTCATTTACAAACTGAGCTGAGCCGAAATGTTGAGCTCGAACTCATCTCATAAGAAGCTAGTGTCAGCGTGTGACTCAGCTCGTTTATCATTATTTTTTTTTAAATAAACTTTACATATTTTTAGTTGATATTTATAAAGACAAAAATATTATTTTTACATAAATGTAATGCAGAATTTATAAATAAAAGAATTTATAATCCATATAAAAATATTTGAGCTTTAGTTAAATGAGCCATCGTGATCGAGCCAGCTAAACAAGTCTAACGAGCAAGTCATCGGGCTCAACTCGTTGACAAACTGAGCTAGCTCAGCTTGTTTACAAATGAGCCAATTTAATGCGAGTTTTTTTATCGAGCTAGCCCCGAGTTTTTTGAACAGCCGTAGCAATAATTTCTCATAAGATATGTTTTTTTTCGTTTGGTTGATATTACTTTGTTTGGTAGGCATGTGACGGCTAATCTCCTATGGAAAGACGACTCCTCTGAAAGATTTTCTTAAAACCTGCTGTTTAGTATGTTGTTGCAGCCATTCTTACCTACACAATATACACAAGGATGGCTGCAGTCATTGATAATAATCGCGGATTTAAGCCAGTTGCTGGACTCCCAAGATGCAGACTCCAATCTTACTCTCATTTCGATCCCAGCATGTACGATGCCACGCATAACATCACACACACATCCAATGTCACCACTAATGTCACCACTAATCTCCACAAAAGTTATTCCACTCCATGCCTTTCTTTAGCGACTAAAGCGAAAGAAGAGTCTGAATCACCTAAACCAAGAATTGAAATTGTTAGTGGTCGAAAGGCTCCAAAGGTTCATGCTCTTGTAGGCGAAGTTGCCATTGCGTTAGCATCTGGGGTCAAACCTACACCGGTGTCAAGTGGGCTTGGTGGGGCCTACTATATGCAGTCAAGAAAAGGTAACAACACAATTGCGGTTGTGAAGCCGGCCGATGAAGAACCATTAGCATTTAACAATCCTAAAGGGTTTGCAGGCCGAATGCTGGGCCAGCCTGGGATGAAACGGTCCATCAGGGTTGGTGAAACTGGGCTCCGTGAACTGGCTGCTTATTTGCTTGATCATGGTGGCTTTGCAGGCGTGCCTCCATCGGCACTTGTCAAAATCTGTCATGTCACTTTTAATGTTAACAAAAACATGGGATTGGCATCAACCCACCTTTTAAAATCACATCTATTCAACGATATGTAGAGCATGAGACAGATGCGGGAGATTTGGGCCCATCTAGGTTCTCAGTTTGCTCTGTCCATCGTATTGGCATACTTGACATTCGGCTCCTTAATCTGGACCGGCATGCAGGGAATATGCTTGTGAAGAATTTTAATGGGAGCCATGTTGCTGGGATGGCTGAACTTGTCCCAATTGACCATGGGTTTTGCTTACCTGAGTCATTAGATGACCCATATTTCGAGTGGCTACATTGGCCCCAATCTTCAATCCCATTTTCAGAAGTAGAAGCTGATTATATCTCAAATCTTGATCCGTTTAAAGATGCTGAACTTTTAAGAACCCAACTTCCATCAATTCGGGAGTGCTCTTTGCGTGTTTTCATGCTTTGTACCATTTTCTTGAAACGAGCAACTGCTGCTGGGCTTTCTCTTGCAGATATAGGCGGAATGATGACACGAGAGTTCATCGGAGGTGAAGAAAGTTGGAGTATTTTGGAGAACATTTGTGTAAATGCAAAGGCTAACTTGGATATGGAAATATTAAGTAGCGGAAGTGATGAGATTAAAGAATTCGACGAAATGTTTGCATTTGATAAACTGTTTGAAGACAGTTTGAACAAGAATCAGGGTGTATCACGACTTTCAGCAGACGGTAAACCAACAAAAATGATGAGATATTCATCTGAAGGAGCAAGGGGCAAGTTAATCGATCCACGTATGACCCGACTAGTACAAGAAAGTGGCATTAAAGATGGTTGTGGTCCAGCCGGGATACCAATACCAAGAAGCGCGAGTTTTGCAGCTCATAGCAAAAATCCTGATACGGGTGTGTGTGTTTCGTTTGAGGAAATCAAGGAAGACGAATGGTCATCGTTCTTGGAGTATTTTGAGGAGCTTTTACCAGAGGCTTTTCTGCAGAAACAAAGCACCAGCATGTTGAAAAAGAGGTTAGGATATTCTTGTGAATTCTGAAGCGAATGCTGATTTCATGAACAAAAAAAAAGGTATTAATTAATTTCAATATATTAGCTTCAAGTAACTGTACATTATACATAGCCAAAACTACAATTGTTGTAGACCGTAGATAATTATATGTCGGAAAAGCGAAGGACTAATCGGCCATCCTTTCCATCTACCCTTTAGGTTACATTTCATTCATTTGTGTTATTTTTTACCCTGCATATATAGAAGTCATATAAGCAATCATTCGAGTCATGGAAGCCCTTTTTTTTTTTGAAAAATACATTGGAACTACTTCTCAACTGGTGCATAGGTCATCTGTCGTTAGTGTATGTATAGGTGCGTTTTTCCTCTCGATTTATTATGGTAAGGTGTCATGTACTATAATTCACCTGTTGTTTGTGTTGGTCATTGTAACAATGGAAGTGTTGTATGTTTTATGTAAGTAGCATCTGCAGTTGGATTCCATGTTCATAAACCATTAAAGAGTTTTTTAACTTAAAACGACCAAATCAAAGCAAGTCGGAAGCTTCAGCTGGTTTAGCAGTTTAGTAGTACGATTATGGTCGTTTCGCTGTTCAACAATTTGGCCAATAGATTTCTAAAAGTTCTGGCGTGGTTTAATCTTTGTTTATGGGTTATGGGTTTCATACACCATGTGACATCACATCATAGGGTATGTGACAGCCTCCTATTGGTGTGTGATGTGGGCCAGGGTGTATGCTTCCTAATTAGGGGGTGTATGAATCCTAAATAGCTTATTTATTTTGGAATACACATTTATGTATGTGTTATATTAATGAACTATATTTATCATTTTATGACTTTTAGTGCAAACTAACAATTTTGAAAAAAATAAACAGTTTTATACAGCTAAAAGCGAATATGCCAGTCCAGGCGAAACACCAACCTAGCCAGTTTGGTTTGTTGTTCGATCTATGTTGTGAAGTGCGTATGTGTGTTGATTCATAGACGACTGGATTGGATTTACATAATCGTTCCAAAGTGCTTCTAATACGTCGTGGCATCTAATTAATTTATCTTATCAGCAATAAAGAACATCTTGAAGAACACTTGCATCATCCCCACCTCACATTTTGTGACAACACCAAATTGGTCGTTGGGCAATCTATTCACTAAAACAGATTTGAGCCACTACTAATAACAAACTATCATTTTTAGAGACAGAATAAATAGTTTAATTAGAACTTAATGACACTTTATGCGGTAATTGATTGTGCCACTGGCTGCTAAACAATCATGTTAGGATTCTTGTGATCTCCTTAGTTCAAAAATATTACTTAAGATTCTTGTGATCTCCTTAGTTCAATCGACTTAAGTATCACCACGAAGAGTAGTAACGATAGCAGATTCTATATATATATATATATACACACACACATTGCCTATTGTATATTGGGAATCAGTTTTCATGATATCCCCCATGCACGACGTTTGATTAACCAGCCGAGGCTTGATTGATTTTAATTAGGGCAATCGTGTATAGTCATATGAATTTAATTAAACAGTTCAAATATTAAAAGATAGTATAATTTAGTTAGACCTGATCGTCACAAGTGTAACAATCATAAAACTGGTTGCTGAATGTTCGAGGATGAAACACTCAATAACGTTGATATAGAAACTTTGGTTGCTAAATTAAGTTTTAAAAGACTTTATCAAATCACATTAGCAACAAAACTATAAGCGATCGCGAAACCCGGTGCCAAATAGGCCGCCGCAAAAAATTCATTTGCAGACAAAGACCATATTATGGTTTTTTCTAATGTCTAGTTTAGTTGTGTAGCTGTTTTACCTGTTTCTTTTTACAACATATTAGTACCACTCTGTTGGTTATAAACCGAGAGTCCTTGGCATAAAGAAGTGACCAAATAAAGAACCACATAATATGCTTTTCAATGATCATACGGGGCAAACAATGGTTTTGGTGGTCATGAAAATAATCTAAAATATAGTAACTACAGAATAATATTGTTCCTCAAAGATTATGAAAACATTCAAATAGTTTATATTAGTAACACACAATATTAGTTGCATATATATATATATATATATATATATATATATATATTATAAGAGTTTTTGTCATACTGTAAGCAAACACACCACAACATAAACATAGAGACAAAGTAACACAAGTTTAAACTCCACAACAATATCTACAAGTTTTGTTTTGAGGACTAGCTAGAGCTAGAAGAACTGTTCAGGCAGTTATCCCAACTTCCATACTTATCACCGAAGCTTTTTCCTCCTCTTTTTTGCAGAAATTCAGTCATGACAGCACGGGCGCTAGCATCCCAATGTCTAGCCATATCTCTAAGAGTCGTAATTCCAGGAATCCCATAAAGGGAAAGATCAAGCGTAGTCAGCATTTCGTCATACAGCGTCACCCAAGGTTCATTGCTGCCAGATTAGAGCAAAAAGATTCACATAAATTAATTTCTCTATATCGATACGTATTTATTAGTATTTATGTATTAGATAGAACTATTAATTAGTTTGGGTTTTAGGTTGTGTTCCTACATAATAACTTACATGGTTTTCATTGTTTTATATATGATCTAGTTAATCCTAACTTTGTTATGAGTGTCTTATTGTCACTTACTTCAATACATAACGCCTCGATCTAATGATTTTAGGTGAAGATGCTGGATAATTATCCGGAACAACAAGCAGTATGACAAACTCCGGCATCTGTATAAAGAAGCAAAGACCATTGTTTTTAGTAAAGAAGCCAATCATATACAACAAATCCAGAGCAAAACATATGCTTTCAATTTATTCGTCTTTTATTGTCCCTGTTACAAACGGGGCAAGTGATATTAACCAAGTTTCTTGAACTAACGTTGAAAATTCAAACTAACACGATGTATGTGTAATTAGTCCCTTCAAAAGAATATTTTCCCTATTGAGACAATTTCAAAAAATCTTTCCTTTTAAACTCTTTGCATCGCTCTGGATTTATGAAATTTCGAAATGGGTTTTTGATTCTGGTAAATTTTACCTTTTCGGATGAAGCACCTTTGTGACACCCGGCATGTTTGAGTCAACACTTTATGAACACATAAGTCTACCTTAGCGAAAAACGTTTATTAAACATACTTGACGGGGTCAGTAGGGTCGGAACACAGTCCGTATTGTCCAGGGTTCAATGATTCGGGAGATCATTGGGTTAGTCACACACACACACACACACACGATACGAGTCCCGTTGTTGGTGAATTACATGAACTAATTAAGTGTATGTGTAGACTAATTGTCGTATGGTGGATTATATGCGTAGATGTGTTTAAATGATGTGTAGATAATCATCCATGCTTAAATATGATAAACATAGACTAAGGTTGCATGCTCATGTGTTAAAATGTGTTAGAATGCGTTAAACACGACAAACTGGAAAACTAAATGAAAGGGTTCTGGTTCGACCACTTCGAGTGGTCGAAGGAGGGATTTTTGTTTGGTTCGACCCTTTGTAGATGGGCGAACCAGGGAAGTGGAATTGAAGGAATTCCCTTCGACCAGAACAGGGCTCATTCGACCATGTGAAAGGGTCGAAGGAGACCACCTTCGACCATTGAAATGGTGCGAAGGAGGATTAGTATAAATACCACACTTTGTCATTTTTCACCATTTCACAAACCCTAACCGTCTCAAAACACTCTCTAGCAACTTTAAACATTGGGGAAGGAGTTTTTGCCCTTGTTTTCTATAATCTAACCTACAAACATCTTCTACACAAAGATCAAAGGTGTGTTCTTCATTCTAAATCATTTTTAAAGCATTTCAATTCGTTTTTATTAAACCCCAAGAGTCCAGATCTGATACAAACATGTTTTCATGAATAAAAACCTTCCTAATATCTTTCTAAACAAAACCTATTCATAAACAATGAGTTTTCATACAAAATAACATGTGTTAATGGTGTTTTATGTGATGTTATGCATTGTTTGATGATTGATTGCTGTATAGATGTTATGACAATGATCTAGGAGTGTTATTGATGATGATTTATGATTGAGATAGGTTACAATTGATTATTGATGATGTTATGTTCATTTTGGGGATTTTGGGTTAGATCTAGGGCTTGTTCATGATGATAGTGATAAGGATATGATTGGGGGGTTTATTGTTCATGATAATCTGAGTATATTAAGTTGATTATTGATCGATTTCATAAAGTTTCCTAATTGGGTAAAGATTGCATGCGTTTGATGTGACATCTCCATAATTTGCTATTTCGGGTAACTCGTAAAACGGACGGATTTCGGGACAAAATTGGTAGGGTTATGTAGGAATATGTTAATGATAGTTGACTGCTGTGATTGGTAATGTTTCGTGATGTTTTCGGACCGTTTAGATGCGTTTTGGTGCGTTTTATAAAATGCTGATGAAAACGGGCGAACGTGGAATAAAATTGGTTCGAATGGGCGAACGTGGAATAAAATTTGGGCGAACGTGGAAAAAAAACGGGCGAACGTGGCTCAAACGGGCGAAGGAGACTGAAAAGGTGCGAAGGAGACTGAAAAGGTGCGAAGGAGACTGAAAAGGGGCGAAGGAGACTGAAAAGGTGCGAAGGAGACTTAAAACTGACTGGTTCGACCGTTCTGATGCAGAAATGGGATTTTTGATACAAACTAAGTGTTTTATGCTTGAACCTTGTGTGTAATCTATGTGTACTTGATTAGTTAGGGTAATGGGTCACCTACGGGATGTCGGGTCGGTCTAGTGTGTCGGTTAAACATTTAAACACGTTTTAAAACATACTCGGTCAAGATCTGGACAATCGGGGACTAGTTAGCCTCCGGGTTAATAGTCATCAAACTTATGTAAACTCGTTGATAGGTTGTCGTTAGTTGGGATTACCATACACGTGTTGGAATTCTAGTTATCAGAAGACGCACTCTAAGGTGAGTTTCACGGCCCCACTCTTTTACTGGTTTTACATTTTCGGGGGAGAAAACATGCTGTGTCCTTTAAACGTGTGTCAACTATGTTTTCATAAAAGGCGTTTCAACTATGTTTTCATAAAAGGCGTTTCAACTAAGTTTTCAGGAAAGATGTGTCAACTACGTTTTGGTATTCATGAATTCATTGGGTTTGGAGTATTCATTATGTTTTCACGTATTCATTATGTTTTAGAGTATTCATTATATTACTATGCGATCCTTGGAAGTCCCGGGGGAAACCATGAATGTGCGGGGATGCACAACGGGGGAAATGTGGATAGCGCTATTTGGGCTTGACCCGCCCCACTCGACGGCTTGGAGGGCCGGGCGGGTGCATATTGTCTCTTAGGTATTCAGTATTCAGTATGCAGTATTCAGTATTCAGTATTCATTCGGGCACGTATTCAGTATTCACAGTATTCGAGTCCAGTAATGGTTTTCCAATCGCAGTAGTAAGGTATTCATATGTTTTGCATGCATGTGGTCTGGATTGACCATGGGTATTCAGTTGGAGTCGATTATCACTTGGAGTTGGTATACATTTGGAGTCGGTATTCATTTAAAAACCTGTGAACTCACCAGCATTATTTGCTGACGTATTTAGCATGTTTGTCTCAGGTCGCTAAGGTAGCAGCTGTTGATAGGCGCACGGAGTCTCACGGCGTCTAGGATTCATGTGCATCTCATTTAGTATTTTCAGACTTTCGTACTTTTGATTTCACGTTGTAATAAAGTTTTACGCTTCCGCAGCGTTGGATCATTTTATGAAAACTTAATGGTTTGATTTTGTCATTTTTACGTATCATATAGTGTTGTTTATTGTGACCGTTGACTTGGATCCTGGTGTGTCACGCGCCTCGCGGTAAAACCCCGCACGTGGAAATTTGAGGGTGTGACAGATTGGTATCAGAGCCAATGGTTATAGTGAACTAGGACTGCATGTAGAGTCTAGTCTATAGCCGAGTATCACACACGTTAGACGGTCACACATAGTTACGAGTCGTGTCATTTGGTAAACATACTAATCTTGTCGGGGTGTCAGTGTCCTCATCACACGGTATCACATTATCCATCTTTTGTTATTCCTACCTTGGTTCTATCTTCTTCTTCGGGTTTGAAGATGAAGGGGCTTATCGCTTATACTTGGCAGTAGTGTACATTGGGGTGGCTTTGGCGCATTCTTGAGATCTTCCGGGTTTTGGATATCTCCCCTCTATGCTCTAATGTACATACTTGCCTGCACACACACTATTATGCACTAGTACTTGTCATAGTACACTCCTGAGTGACTGTTCACTTTGGGATCTTCGTGCGATAACAGTTTCTTTTAGGAATGTGGGTATCGGGTGATTCGAAGTTCTAGCTAGGAGCACGCCTAGAGGACCATGTAGAGCGATTTGTTATTTCGGGTGCACACGAAATCATAAATCGAAATGCATGAAAATCTTGGTGGACTTCGTGTTCGGACTAATGGTCATGCTGGAACCACGTTCTGGATTCGTTTGGTCACTTGTAGCTTGATCTGTTGGTGATTTTGAGTATCTTATCTCATGTTTGGCAGAACATGTCTGGTCGCGCTGGTGGACGTGCTGGTGGACGCCGTGGTGGCGGCGGGGGTCGCAATGGCGGTGGACGAGGTGGTGGGAACATTACCATGACTCAGGCGGAGTTGGAGAACATGTTGCAGCAGCAGTTGAACGTTGCGTTGGCTGCTTTCCAGGCTGCTCAGCAGACCCTGGGAAATACTAATCAGGTGCAGTCTGGGTGCACATACAAGAAGTTCATGGACTGTAAGCCCCATTTCTTCAATGGGACTGAAGGGGCAGTGGGTCTGCTCCGGTGGTTAGAGAAGATCGAGTCGGTGTTTGCTATGTGTAACTGTCCTGACGCTGATCGTGTCAAGTATGCTTCTGCTACTCTAGAGGGACACGCCTTGACCTGGTGGAACTCCACCACTGCAAACCTTGGCCTGGGTGAGGCCAATGCTATGCCGTGGTCCGAGTTCGTTCAGATGTTGCGAGCGGAGTATTGCCCGAGGGACGAGATTATGAAGTTGGAGCATGAGTTTTGGAATCTGAAGATGGTTGGGTCGGAGATCGAGGTATTTACTGCTAGGCACAACGAGTTAGCTGTGATGTGCCCCGGTTTGGCTACACCGGAGTACCGGAGGATTGAGCACTACGTTGCTGGGTTAGTGCCGGAGATTGCTGGACTTGTTGCTGCTGCTGATCACACTACTATGTTGGCCACTGTTCGGGCAGCCCACAAGCTGACCAACATGAAGGTTGCGGAGGGCGTTCTACCTCCGAGGGGTGCTGCTGTGAAATCCCCTGCGGACAACAAGAGAAAGTGGGAGAGTGCTGGAAAGAGCGCTGGGTCGTCCCAGCCGCAGGCGAAGAAGCAAGAGGTTGTGGGAGCATCATCCGAGCAGAGGTCTGGGGGATATACTGGGAGACTCCCGAAGTGTGGCGAGTGTGGGTTTCATCATACGGGTGATTGTGAGAGGTTTCGCTGTCGTCGGTGTCAGCGTTTTGGTCATCATGCTAAGGACTGTAGGACTACTCTTCAGCTACAACCAGCACCGGCCACTACTGCGGCTACCACTGCTACTGCTCCTCAGGGGAGGCAGGGATGTTATCACTGTGGGGATAATGGACACTTCAAACGGGATTGTCCTAAGCTGAACCAAGGGACTGCAGGTGGTGCTGGGAATGAAGGCGGCGGTCGAACTACTCGTGGTCATGTCTACGTCATTGGCGCTCGGGAGAATCAGGAGGATCCTGACACTGTTACTGGTGAGTATTTTTTTTCTTGATCCTCGTTATACTTGTATTCATTCTCATTCACATAGTTTGGCGATTCGTATTCATTGTGTGCATTCAGTTTGGTATTTGGTCATCGTTTTGCATTCATGGGTCTGATGTGGGTCCTCTGGAGATGCTACTTGGACGGTACCGGTGTGTCATTTATACCGATCACAGTAGTCTCTAGTAGGCCTTCGATCAGGAGGATTCATTGTTTTGTATTCACTTTGGGGAGGGCGGTTCCCTAGCATAGAGTATCTGTTGATATCATCTTTCGTTCGTGGTTATCACTTCGTTTGTGTTCTGGGAAACGTTACTTGGGTTAGGTCGACACTCATTACTGTCGAAGAGTGAATCTCGGGGCGAGATTCCTTTCAACAGGGGGATGATGTGACGACCGGGAAAATTTTTCTTTTTATCGCTTCGTTCTCTTTGACTTCGGGAAATTTTCGGGACGAAAATTCTTTCAACAGGGGGATGATGTGACACCCGGCATGTTTGAGTCAACACTTTATGAACACATAAGTCTACCTTAGCGAAAAACGTTTATTAAACATACTTGACGGGGTCAGTAGGGTCGGAACACAGTCCGTATTGTCCAGGGTTCAATGATTCGGGAGATCATTGGGTTAGTCACACACACACACACACACACGATACGAGTCCCGTTGTTGGTGAATTACATGAACTAATTAAGTGTATGTGTAGACTAATTGTCGTATGGTGGATTATATGCGTAGATGTGTTTAAATGATGTGTAGATAATCATCCATGCTTAAATATGATAAACATAGACTAAGGTTGCATGCTCATGTGTTAAAATGTGTTAGAATGCGTTAAACACGACAAACTGGAAAACTAAATGAAAGGGTTCTGGTTCGACCACTTCGAGTGGTCGAAGGAGGGATTTTTGTTTGGTTCGACCCTTTGTAGATGGGCGAACCAGGGAAGTGGAATTGAAGGAATTCCCTTCGACCAGAACAGGGCTCATTCGACCATGTGAAAGGGTCGAAGGAGACCACCTTCGACCATTGAAATGGTGCGAAGGAGGATTAGTATAAATACCACACTTTGTCATTTTTCACCATTTCACAAACCCTAACCGTCTCAAAACACTCTCTAGCAACTTTAAACATTGGGGAAGGAGTTTTTGCCCTTGTTTTCTATAATCTAACCTACAAACATCTTCTACACAAAGATCAAAGGTGTGTTCTTCATTCTAAATCATTTTTAAAGCATTTCAATTCGTTTTTATTAAACCCCAAGAGTCCAGATCTGATACAAACATGTTTTCATGAATAAAAACCTTCCTAATATCTTTCTAAACAAAACCTATTCATAAACAATGAGTTTTCATACAAAATAACATGTGTTAATGGTGTTTTATGTGATGTTATGCATTGTTTGATGATTGATTGCTGTATAGATGTTATGACAATGATCTAGGAGTGTTATTGATGATGATTTATGATTGAGATAGGTTACAATTGATTATTGATGATGTTATGTTCATTTTGGGGATTTTGGGTTAGATCTAGGGCTTGTTCATGATGATAGTGATAAGGATATGATTGGGGGGTTTATTGTTCATGATAATCTGAGTATATTAAGTTGATTATTGATCGATTTCATAAAGTTTCCTAATTGGGTAAAGATTGCATGCGTTTGATGTGACATCTCCATAATTTGCTATTTCGGGTAACTCGTAAAACGGACGGATTTCGGGACAAAATTGGTAGGGTTATGTAGGAATATGTTAATGATAGTTGACTGCTGTGATTGGTAATGTTTCGTGATGTTTTCGGACCGTTTAGATGCGTTTTGGTGCGTTTTATAAAATGCTGATGAAAACGGGCGAACGTGGAATAAAATTGGTTCGAATGGGCGAACGTGGAATAAAATTTGGGCGAACGTGGAAAAAAACGGGCGAACGTGGCTCAAACGGGCGAAGGAGACTGAAAAGGTGCGAAGGAGACTGAAAAGGTGCGAAGGAGACTGAAAAGGGGCGAAGGAGACTGAAAAGGTGCGAAGGAGACTTAAAACTGACTGGTTCGACCGTTCTGATGCAGAAATGGGATTTTTGATACAAACTAAGTGTTTTATGCTTGAACCTTGTGTGTAATCTATGTGTACTTGATTAGTTAGGGTAATGGGTCACCTACGGGATGTCGGGTCGGTCTAGTGTGTCGGTTAAACATTTAAACACGTTTTAAAACATACTCGGTCAAGATCTGGACAATCGGGGACTAGTTAGCCTCCGGGTTAATAGTCATCAAACTTATGTAAACTCGTTGATAGGTTGTCGTTAGTTGGGATTACCATACACGTGTTGGAATTCTAGTTATCAGAAGACGCACTCTAAGGTGAGTTTCACGGCCCCACTCTTTTACTGGTTTTACATTTTCGGGGGAGAAAACATGCTGTGTCCTTTAAACGTGTGTCAACTATGTTTTCATAAAAGGCGTTTCAACTATGTTTTCATAAAAGGCGTTTCAACTAAGTTTTCAGGAAAGATGTGTCAACTACGTTTTGGTATTCATGAATTCATTGGGTTTGGAGTATTCATTATGTTTTCACGTATTCATTATGTTTTAGAGTATTCATTATATTACTATGCGATCCTTGGAAGTCCCGGGGGAAACCATGAATGTGCGGGGATGCACAACGGGGGAAATGTGGATAGCGCTATTTGGGCTTGACCCGCCCCACTCGACGGCTTGGAGGGCCGGGCGGGTGCATATTGTCTCTTAGGTATTCAGTATTCAGTATGCAGTATTCAGTATTCAGTATTCATTCGGGCACGTATTCAGTATTCACAGTATTCGAGTCCAGTAATGGTTTTCCAATCGCAGTAGTAAGGTATTCATATGTTTTGCATGCATGTGGTCTGGATTGACCATGGGTATTCAGTTGGAGTCGATTATCACTTGGAGTTGGTATACATTTGGAGTCGGTATTCATTTAAAAACCTGTGAACTCACCAGCATTATTTGCTGACGTATTTAGCATGTTTGTCTCAGGTCGCTAAGGTAGCAGCTGTTGATAGGCGCACGGAGTCTCACGGCGTCTAGGATTCATGTGCATCTCATTTAGTATTTTCAGACTTTCGTACTTTTGATTTCACGTTGTAATAAAGTTTTACGCTTCCGCAGCGTTGGATCATTTTATGAAAACTTAATGGTTTGATTTTGTCATTTTTACGTATCATATAGTGTTGTTTATTGTGACCGTTGACTTGGATCCTGGTGTGTCACGCGCCTCGCGGTAAAACCCCGCACGTGGAAATTTGAGGGTGTGACAACCTTTCCTTGGACCGAGTAGGGAACAAACATTCCTGAACAAGCACTTCACTATGGTTCCTTCATGAGTTCCAAGTATGCTAAAATCATCTTCGGAAGGGTCTATCACCGCATCAATGGATGTCTCAAGAAGCATGTTGTTAATTTTTTTGATCTCCTCCAATATTGGAGATTTCTTCGACTAGAAGCACATAGATTGCAAGGAGATTAAACAAGAAACATGAAGAGAATAAAAACAGTTAGCATATGCAATAAAAACATGATATGAATCTCCATGAGAAAATTTGCAACTTATTAATGCAATAAATTTACCTCAATCTTCTTTCTCTTATTCGCTGATGTTTCCGTTAAACATGTGTCCCAACTTTGAGAAACAAACTGATCACTAAACTCTGATGGGGAACTTAACTCGCGTTTCCTTTTTTGTAGTGGCTCATGATCATATTCTAACATAACGTTCGTTTCATCTTGTATATGTGTAATATCTAGATTTGGAGGTACACAAGCTGGTATGATATCCGTCACCTTTTTGATTGGGCTAATGTCAGTTAAGGAAGAAATCAATTGTTTTGATGACATCGGTTTTACCTGAAAGATCAAAACAACTATAGCAATCAGCACAAAGAATATAGTCATTGAAGGATATAGCTAGCTAAAAAGTGTTCTCAAATCATATTTAGAAACTAGCGTACCACTTCGGTCAAAGGAATAGCTTGATCTTTTGAACTTTCTGGTTCTGGTGAAGGTGGTTCTATGGATGTTTTAGATGGACTGGCTGAATTAGAAGAAAGAAAAAAGGGAGAACGCGCTGTTGAGTGTGGGGACAACACATTGTTGACACCAAATTTTGAGGTTGAACTTGATGTTTGCGGAGGAATTGGGTTCACATTGGCTGGTAGAGAACACTGATTCACCAATCCCGGAAACAAAGGAGACATCCCATGGGGCGCCTTTGATCTAGTAAGCTCATTCGTTTGGTGCATCGGTGCTTTCATTTTTTCAAAGTTGAAATTCTGATTCGCCACAGGTCGTTGGTGGTTAAGTGGACGAGATGGAAAATTAGTAGCAGTTGTGTTTGAAAACAAACTCAATGGATAACTGGACCCGACAACACTGTTGGTCATTGGTCCCATATTTATCTGTGGTGTTGTGCTTTGAACACTTGGATGTCGAGCCGTTTGGTAAGATGTAATGTTTATTGAACTCGACATTAATCTTGATTCTGATGGTTGTGAGTATGGTCTTCTAAAAGGAAATGTCTCATTAAAGTTCCACATGTTGGGTTCTAGATTAGTAACTCTTTGAGACGGATTTGTTGATAGATTGTCTTGCAACCTCATGGCTCCAAGGGGCTGATGGGCAAGTTCGCGAAGCTGGGAATAACAGCCAGGCTCGTTCATATAATAGCTGACATAGTTGACGATCATATTCATAATATTATAGATTATCTGGTCACTTGGAGGAAGCAACTCGGCTCTTGTGATATTCAAGAATGTCATGATCCTTACCAGATGAATTACGACACTTTCATAGTATTTTATGGCTTCCATATTTGTTGTCTGCAAAGGATAATCACACCTCAGTAAAAGAACGAATTATGGTCATTGATAAATGGTACGATTGAGTTGGACCTGAGTGATCAACTTCGTGACATTATAGTGCATTTTCAGTAGTTCGTTGGTGTATCTGTTTTTCATTATTTTAATCTGTAAACAGCATTGAATGACTCTGAATCAGCAACAGATTATTAGAACCATAAAAAGATATGATAAGAATGCATCAAATGAACAATAACATAATGAGCTTTAAGTAGGAAATCCAGGATAAATACCTGTCTTAAGATGTATTGATGATATGCAGTGCCTGAAAAAAATTGATCAGGGTGGAAAACCCTACCGGATCTGTCGAATCAAATTAAATGGCAAATATTAATCACTAACATAACATGGATTAGTTATCACGTATAAAAGGACCCAAATCAGACCAACCTAATTGAGTTACGGTTCCTGTCGAATCTGATCAGTGACATAAATCCCAACTTTGAGTTGGAGTTTCCAATTCTAAAACCTTAAGTATATTTTAAGAACAATAAACTAAAATTTACACTAAATATATGGCCTTTTGAGGGAAAAGACTTTCAGGATTTTAGATCTTAATTAAGGTTTTGACTTAAACCGGTCTAATAGGTCATAGTCAAGCCAGGCTCTCTAGAATAACATAGGGACGATAAGCATTTGTCTTGCGGCCATGGGCTTTTTCCGGATAACAGTCTCGGGCCTAGGACCTTCTGTTCATATCTAGTGTGTATATTGTATAATAACATACAATATACACTATTATTGATTTTGTCAAAAGCATACTCCTTCTATATGATGCAACCTATAACATATAACATAAACAACAAGTACCAAAACATATGAAAGAGGTATCAATTTGCATGGTATACCACTAAATTCACATTAGATGCAAATAATCTTCTATATATACACACATGTTCTAAGTTACTAGCTTTCTCCGTTATGTACCTAAGAGGTTGGGATAAATATTATTTCCTTGTTGCTGCCCTCTTCCTGATATCACGTAACCCGAGGTCCTTGTCGCATGTTGTAACTGTAACTGATTCTGATTCTTGTTTTGTAGTATCTGTAACCATGACATAATATAAATTCTCATAAGATATTGCTTAAGTTGGCACATAATATACATTTATTTATGTTTAAGAAGCATTTTTTTTTAAATGGAATCTTATTTGTCTAAATCAGAACAACATTTGTTGATACAATCCAAGTTGATCACAAAAAGATCATCTGAATTTGTGTTTCCCAACTTGTTAGTCATAAGTAATAGACCAACACTTTCAGTAAATCCACGTGACGCAAATTTGTGTCGCCATCTATTATGACAATTACAAGCATTCAGTTAATTAATGACTGAATTTAGAATATATGATCAGCATACCACATTTGACGACTCTCCTCCCAAATTTGTGTCGCCATCTATAGATGGCATAGAGGGCTGACTTGGAATATTCGGATTTATGGCCGTAGCTTCCACACTAGCCATGAAAATAAACAAGTTAACAATAGATTAGTATTAAAGCAACAAAGAATTTTGATCCAACAAAATTTAAAAAACCAGCCTCTTATATGATATGTTAAAATTGTTTTACTAACATATACAAGTATTAGCAATAAACACCACATAAATTAAAAACTTTTAAAGTCATCTCTTGTGTCCCTTGGCCAAATGTAGGAAACTAAGGGACTCACGTTTATTTTTGGCATGCCTTGCCCCTTACCGACAGGGAATTCACTTGGGAAACTAAACGCCGCATAAATACACACGCAAGCAAGCAAAAAATGAGTTTCTTGATCCAACGTCAGATATCTAACGTAGATGACAAGTTGTGTTCACAAATAAGGAAATGCCATAAGATGGTCGGTAACGTGGATGCAAATATTAAAGCGTATATATGGAAAAATGTGCGTAATCAGGAGACAACAAGTACACATAGAATGAAGATAATAAACATAAATTATATCTATTTAAGTGCAACTAAACGACAAAAGACTGCAGCCATATAATTTATAAGGAACAAACTTGTATGACGTGACAGACTTACTAGGCCTTATTTACAACTAATAAACGGTATGCAAACCTATAAGAGCATTCACATCCTCTCCATCAAATCTCCTCAATCAAATTACACTAAAAATCATTATTCCACCCTAAATCTTCTCTCTCCTAATTAAAATAATAATACTTTTTTTTTATACTTTTATCATTCTATTTTCTCTCTCCTCACTCACAATCACTTACAAAAATATTAAAATATATATAGGGGTGAACAGTAACATTTCATATATAGAGGTGAACAGTGCTTTCTATTAATATTTTCTCTCTCCACCACTCACAACCACTCACACCCACCCCATATAATTTGAGGGAACCCCTCACATAATTTGGTTCCCGGTTTGTGAATGCTCTAAGAATGTTTTTCCATATTATTGGTGAATGATGTAATTATTTACATTGTAGTGTAGACTACTTATATATAATGGTGACCATTTGATGATAGAAACTTATCAAATGTTATGAAGGTCTTTAAAGATAATGGTAACCATTCTTTTAAGTGAATGACTGCCTACAAAGTATTAAGACCAACAAATATTGCCATGTTATTATTTCTACAAAACAACACAAGTAACCAAATAATAATAATAATAATAATAATAAATGAATAAATAAATAAATAATAGTAATAATAATAATAACAACAAATAATAAAATAATGAGGATAAAGTAAAATTATGTTAATAGTAACTATAAAACAATAAAAATAAAATTATGATAATAATAGTAAAACTGGCACAACCAATAATTAAAGACAAGAAGACAAGAATTGGAGTAAGCAAATGAAATACAGTAAATTAAAGCTCATAACAAACCCTTAATAAATTTCTGCAAACTAGTGACGTAAGAATCGATCGGTTCTTGAACACATACATATATGTGCTAAAAGCAAACACCTCCATCATATATACATATATATAACTTTTTTTAAAAAAAAAATATAATATTGTGACAACACATGGAAAAAGTTCTATTCAAAGAAAATAACCTCTTTCAGAAACTAAAATTATTTATTATCCTCTTGAAAACCTACAAAATTACGGAGATTTATATAAACAAAAAGTACTTGAAAACAACAAAATTGAATGTTATCAACAAAAAAAAAAAAATCTCATTCAGACGTTATACCACAAACACTTGTAACAAAAGATCCGATCTTTTTTCTCAAACATTAATAAACTTTAGCTTAATTAGCTAAAAGCTTTATCAAGTAACAATAAACTGAAATTAGATAATAAAAAATTCATGCAAGTTTTATCAAGTAACAATAGACGTGGTCGGTCTTACAAGCCATCCTGCAACTACCCTGTCATTTTGAAAAAAAAAGTCCTAAAAAAATAATCAAGAATTTGCAGTTAAAAAAAGGTTACCAAGAATCGTTCAAAGCTTCGGCCAATTTGTCTTCAAACAAGCTATCAAAATCAATATTATCAAAATCAATATTATCCAAGTCAATGTCCCAATCAACTACCGGTTCACTACTGTCGGTATTCATCATCATGCAAACCCTGCAACTTCAATCAAACAACATAAGAAAGAAAAGATCAAGGGTTCTGAATACAAGCCAAAGTCTTAACAATATTATCAGTCTACTATGGTCATTAAATTTGGTGGTGTGACCGACAGATGATGCAAGCAGAAATTAATTATGAATCAACGTGGCATTATATATAAGCTACTTGCTATTTAAGGTGGTTTTCTGCATTGGGTTTTTGTATGAAAGTTTGCATAAATACACCTTGTCTATTGCTTAGTTGTCATTTTGAGTACCTTATATTGCTACTTTTTTAGAAATGGTATTTTTTTTTCACATTATAAAAAGCAGGTATTACGTCATTGCCACGTTATAAAGTGGGCGTAATATCACTGCCACGTAAACATAAGCTGTCACTCACTTTTTTTTTTACAATTTTATTGTGTAATAGTTTAACAAGCTTTAACTATCTAACACCCGTTAAAATAATATTTAATTTAAATAAATTAAGGAAAATTGGAAAAGCGGAGAACATGTGATTGATTGAACACCTTTGGGCGCATACCTTCTTCCTCTTTACGCCCATTAACCTGCTAAGCCTCTCCCCCCTTCACCTCATCCAATGCCCCAAGGATGGGGCAGAGGTGTTTAATGCTGGACCATCACCACCGTGGCATGGGTGTGATCCAGTTACACTCGGTCTTAGTTAACAACTTTGTATCACAATATTAGTACCCATTAAGTAATTAGAAGTAAGACAATCAGGTAAGTTATTCGAGGTCATCTTGCTCAAATATCATAGAAGTTCGAGCTTGAGTTTCAGCTCAGGTCTTAATTGAAGCTGATATAACACATGAGTCCAAGCTTCATACCGATTTTCCAACGAGACTTGAAAGTCTAAACGAATATGTCATTTCTATAAATAACTACGTATTATGTATTTTATTATACATGCATAAGACTTTACCCTTAGAAAAAAATATAAAACCAATTATATGAGTGTAAAACAAAATGGTTAGAAAATAATAAGTTAAAGCGCAGGGGCGAAGCTTGGTTTTTGAATGGGGGTCTCAATTTTTTGCGATCGGCAGTGGAAAATTGGCGGGGGCCGGACTCAACCCGGACTCAAAAAACAGGGAGGGGGCCAGCCCAAGCAATCCTTCGCCCTGCTAAAGCATGTCTAAGGAACTGTTTGTTAGGATCTGTCTGATTAAGTGTTGAATCATTAAGATGATCTAAATAGTTCAATACCCGTTATTAGCTGAATGGTTAAGAGCTTAATGGAATCATTCGGATACTTTTTTTAGTTGAAACAAACACTCTTAATGTTGAATTATTACAAGCTGAACGATTAAACGGTTTATTTAAAGGCTAACAAACATCCCGTAACTCAAATTTGAATAATTATCAACGAGCTGAACTAAAACCTCTTGCACCAAGTATACATATATAAACTTGAAGGTATTTTTTGAAAAAGAAATTAACTCGGGGAAATGAACCAAATTGAAAATGCTTCTAAAATGTTTTAATGTAATACTTGACTTTGTATATATGGACAAATTTTTGCAACACACTTTTTGTTTTTTACCTTTAATTAGTTAAACTTTCAAACTTTTATTGCAAAAATAATTTTTAACCTTAAAAACTAGATATACAAAATTACAATGTTGTTTTTAAATTTAAACTTCTGGTAAAGCTAATTAATTATTAAACTCAATTAAGTAGTTGCATGTTAAACCTTAATCATAAGGCCATGGGTATACTCTAACCATCTTTAACTTCACCTACATGCCACATTCTCCATTTTGTCTCTTTTCACACTAGCTCACTTCAAAGGAAATGGTTTGACGCCCCTTAACCCTGTAACTTTTCCTCTTTTAATTCATGTTAACATGTTAACTTAGTGCCACTTTAATGCCCCTTAACATAGGAAGGGAGTGGGTGTACAATGAAAGTTAAAATGTCACGTCATCGTTAACACCTTGGTGTGAAGTATTTATTTATGCGATGAAGCATGATGTATTGTTGACGATGGTTATTTTGTCAAAGTGAATTTCATGTGGTGATTTATGATGATATGAATGCAAACACAAAATTAATTTGTTTTTGTTGCACCAGTCTAGTTAACTTGTTTGGTAAACATAGTGTTTCATGTTAACTTGTTCAACAAGGGTGGTGTTAACCTTAACAAAGGTGTCATGTACTATCATTAAGGTTCATAAATAAACAAACTTCAGAAAAATTTTGTTGCTATTGTTCGTGGCTTGCGCTAAATTGTCGAATTAACTGATAAGAGAATTGGAAAAGAAAGTGAATAACATAATGGAAAACTGGAAAGTAAAGTAAAGAAATATTTGGAGAATTAGAAATTACGAATGAAGATAAAAAAGAGAAATAAGGAGATTGAATTAGTTTTAGTTGGTTTTTGATTAGAACGAGATAGTTTGAATGAGTTTCACATATAAAGTTACATGCCTAATATTCACTTTCCTTTATATATTATTATTACTAATAATAATTATGGTTACTTTAACCAGAATGAAGTAAATTAAATTACCGGCAGGTATTAATATTATTTTGTTTCTATTACACTTTTATATGTAGAGGTATTAGTCGCTAATTCATTGATTAGAATGACCGACTTTGTCCTTCCGTGACAGACATCACTGATACTTTATTAAGACCATGTGTAATGGTGAGTGAAAGGGACATTTTTTGACACTTGGCATGTGGGGCCACTTTGGTGGGTGAAAGGGGCATTTTTTTAAATTTAATAAAAACACTAATATTTTATTTAAATATTTCATTTAAATTGAAACTGCCACGTGGCAGCATGTGATTGGATGGACAAAGTTTTAACCCACGCGAAATTTTTGACTGGGAAATGGTTAGCGCCCCTTTAACAGGGTGTGCTCAAGTGAATGGGGGCGCTAATTTTGGCCTTCATGCCCATTTCACTCACCCATTACACCTGGTCTAATAGTGAAGAACATCTTGAGGACTACTCTCTCACTCTCCACCTAACATATATACTAACCTTTTTGTGACAACACAAATTGGTCGTTGTGGAGTCTATTTACTCAATCGGATTTCAGCCACTAATAACAAATCATTGTCTTTAGTGGCTGAATTTACAAAATGGTCTAACTTAATAAGAAATCAATGACACTTTAAGTGGTTACTGGTTGTCCCACTAGTTGCTAAACAAGCACACTAGAATCTGAACATAGTTAATTATTATGTGAAATCCTAGTGAATCCTAAGTTTAAAGCTTTGAAAGAGACGTTCCCCTCATCCTTAAGTCAAGACGGTTACCACGTCTTTCATTAAGGGAGGCGCTGACTAGCCTTGCTCAATAAGGATGTAGGGTCTCTTTAGGACTAAATTATCACCACAAAGAGTAGTAGAGATTTCATATATGTTTCCTATTGTATTGTCGGAATCCATTTTTCATGATATCTCATAAAGTTTGATTAATTAACCACTGAAGGAAAAAATGCTCTAAAGTATAGCGAGCGATTGACGTGAACTAAATAGTAAACTACGACTTTCAGTTAATGTAAACGTTATGTTGAACTTGCAAACAACGGGAGTAAATAAATTAAGGGTTCTGGGCTCCCATTACCCTAGAGCCCCCAAATTGTATAAAGAAAAATAATAATATGTAGTTAACTTGGGCTTTAAGATTGTTGGTGATGGAATTTACAACATATAATTATGAATATACATAGATAAACATAAATTATTACTATAATCTTTGCCAAAATGGCCCCAAAGTTATTATCTGCTTTGAGGCTCCAGCACCATGCCCCTAATCTCATTTAATTGATATACCATAGGAGACGAATGCTGATTTTCTAAAATGTGAAATTTTTAGTTGTTTCTTTAATTTGTTAGGATTGGGTATTTGATGGACATTCATATTAAACATAATCAACTTAATTGTTTTTTCGATGGTATTTGCTACTTTTACTTTTTGTTTAAATGTACCTTTACGATTGCCCCAAAATTTCTTTGAATATAAAACATAATCAACTTTCTTTTGACCACACACTCAGAAAACTCAAAGCTTGTATACACTTACACTCTCTGTTATTTGGAATCTCGTTGCATGTCCTTAGCAAAGTTCGGTCAGAAACTTCTTTAAAGTAAGTGAGACTACTATAACGCTGCCATGCCCTCATCAGTTACATACTTTTCCCAAACCTTACTCATTATAAACTCTCAATTCTCTAACCTTGGGTCAAACTTTAAGGATTTCCAAACTTTTATTTTGGATATTAAACAAGTACTTCAAACTTTATCAAATCATGGCTGATGCATTTTTTAAAATCTACTTGCCTTTTTACAAATGTCTTTTGTTTCATAGAAACCTTCACTTGAAAGTAATTTCGGGACGAAATTTTCTAAAGTAGGGGAGACTGTGACAACCTGCACATTCCACTTTTCATAAATGTGCATAATTTGTTCCTCAACTATTTCAAAATTTTCATTTTTAACCCTCGTATTTTATTAGGACCAAAAGTCACAATTTAATAAAAGTTATAATTTTTATAAGTAAAAGTATGCACGTTTTATACTCACGTCTACACCCGAGCACATATGTTTCAGACCTTGATACTCGAAACCCTTAATTTTCAGTCCTAAAACAACTTAGAAACCGAAGGAAACAAGTCCAGAACTTAAAATTGATAAAATTAGAAAAATTTATTTTTTAGCTCTCGCGGTCTGCGGAAACAGTCAAACAGTCAAAGTCCTTGTCAAACAGTCAAAGTCCTAGTAGTCAAAGTCCTAGTCAAAATCCTAATCAAAGTCCCCGTCAAAGTCAAAGTAAAAGTCCTAGTCAAATAGTCAATTCATCTTAAAACCTTACTTTATGGTGTTGACAAATTTTAAAGCCTAATTGAATCCAAAACTAGTATAAAAACCCACCTATGACCCATTACACTTTGCACCTCTAAATCGATTGTTTCATTTCGATTAAACTCTCCCTCATACCTTTCTTTTATAGTATATTACTTCTACAATTGAAGCTTTGATTATAAGCTCTTGTAATTGGCGAATTGGATGCTTGATATTTTTTCTTATTCGGTTTCTTTTCTTCTAAATTGGACTAGTTTCGTTGTAAGTTTTTCCAATTTCTCTTACGTTATATTTATTTATCATTTGTAGAACAATAGCCCTCTACTTATTATATCGATTATAGTCAAGTGCTTCGATTAGATTCTAAGGTGTTAGGATGTATTTGGGTATTTTTCAATTATAAACTTGTAAACTTTAAAAATTCATAACTCATTGGTTATTGACCCAAAAATCATGAAATTTGGTATGCTGACTTGTATGATCATTTAGAAATTTTAGAATCAGTTTTGGGATTTTAAGCCACTGATTAATATTTTTAATGATTTTATGATTATTTAATCTTAGTTAATTCATAATAAATTATTGGTAGCACTTTTGGTTATGAAAATTTGTAGAAAAATGTGTCATTATGCTAAGATAAATGTTTTTTGAACGACAAATTTCTACTCCTTGTGGGACTTGAACCCATGACCCCCCCTTAGGTGTTCCTAGAAGCTTTGCTTCTACCATTGGGCCACCAACCCCAGTGGCATGCTAAGATAATTATCATGACATTTTCCACCAGTTTTGACACGGATGATGTTTCATTTTTTTGTTAAATAGATTTTACACAAATAATATTTATAATAAATCTATTTTAATCTCAAAAAATCCTATAAAATTTATTTTGAGGTATCCTAAGTAAGTAAGTTGATATTTCACAAAAAAACTTTATTTTTAAATGTGATTTATAATTATATATGAATTATGTCACTTTTAATCATGATTAATTTATATAAAATTGTAGATAAATAATTTTGACATAAAAATTGGTGGAAGTGTATATAAATATGTTAGGATAATTATCATATCAAATTACCTTTGTTTCATAACATTTTTGTATTTTAACTATATTATTTGTTGATTTAGTTCTAAACAATTAAGATTCTTAAATTTATTTTATATACTTTCTGAATAAAATATATTATTTCAACCTCGTTAGTTGTTTCTTTAATTTATTAGGATTGGGTATTTGATGGATATTTATTCTATACATATAATATTCTAAAGCAATTTGTGACACATGGCAATCCCTCACTCCACCATCAATTATCTCTCCTCCCACATTGTGCCACATGGCAAGAGGTGAGAATTTATAACATCTTCTTATTTTTTTAAATCAAAAATTGAATTAAAATTTAATTATGGTCAAAATATCAATTACTACCTTTCCTAATTCCTAATCTCTCAAGTCAAACAATATTCAAAACAATATTCAACATTCAAGTTTGATTAGTTTCTCTCTATATTCATCCTTATCATTCAAGTGGAGGATTTCTTTAGACAAAAGAGTCCTGGATCATCATCCAAGGGTTTTATTTTGGAACTTTGTTTGATTTGCTTATAATGGATTTTTGTATGCACGTTGGATTTTGTAATGAATATTCGATAACAGATCTTTGATTTAGTTTGAAATAAATCAATAATCAAACAGTGTTAATTATTTCTATTATTTTTATATCCGGCTTCAAAGATCTACAAGTGTTTCTGAGACCCTTCAATTGGGTGATCGAAATAGAAGGTAATAAACATAATTATTAATTTAAATTTTAATTTTATTTACATCATATAGATTAACAGAGTTATTAGTTTTGTGGGTGTTCAAATATTGTTTAACATGTATAGAAATCAAACAATTAATAAGTTTTCAGTTTTAGAGTTCAATGATTTCATACATAATTCTCGATCGTCTCCTCTCCTTCTTCTTTAGGGTATCATCTTTCCATTCTCCTGTAACACGATATCTGATGTCGAATTTCCCAACAATTATATGTTATTAATATGTGTAGGTGTTCTTAAAGAGGAGCTTGTGAATAAGTATGAAAATGTTAATTGAGCAAATTGATTGGTTGGACCGACTTGCTTTTAAAGGTATGATCTTGAAATCAGTAAAAATAGGAGGTTTCATATGTATGTGTTTGTTGATTTGTACATTGTTTTGTTCTGAATTTTATTTATGTTTTAAAATGTTAATTCTAGGGTGGGTTTGCTAATGGGAGTTATTGTATGGGATCAATAGGGTTATTGTATGTGTTCAAGAATGTTCGTGTTAGTGTTCTTTCATGTGTTCTTGAGGATCCTCTCTTTTTGGATCTTCATCATCAGGAGTGAATGTTTTTTATTGTTTGATTCTAGAATGAATGAATAATGGGTTAGTGTATTCGGATATGGGGCTCCAGTTTGGATCTTTCATTCGAAATCAAAATCCATGAATTAATTGTAAATTTAAATGAGTTTCCTATATTGGAGGCTAATAATATGGAATGATTATCGTGGGTCTAAAAAAGGGAGAGATTAAAATATAGTAGAAATATTTTTAAGTGAGTATTTATATAAGATATTCTAAACGGAAAAAAAAATCCTTTTTTAAGTGGATCTTTCACTTATAATTTCTAATATTTAAATATGTAAGTAACTTACTGACGAATAATATAATTTTCATATTAGAAATAACGCAGATAAATTTTCTCAGAAGCTGGAGTTCTCAGAAGACAAATTTGAGATGACCTTTGCTACAAATTACTTAGGTAATCTCTTTATTCCATATATATTTATCTATTAACATTTTTTAAAATATCTAATAGAAATATCCATGTTTTAGTCTTTTTACTTTTTTTAAACAAAAAGCAATAAATGAGAATGAGAAAGGAAACTGACGTAAATTAGAAACTCATTAAAATTCCTTATTACATTCAAATTACTCACTTTATAAATTTAGTGTAATTTATATCGGTAATCAATTAAATATCGAATTTTGAATTTCAAATTTCAAATTATATTTCGAAATGTTTAAATTCGAATTTGACAAAATATAAAATTTTGAATTTTGGTTAATAATAATAAGAAATTACACATACTAATTATCTTTTTATTTACACAGTTAATATGATTCAAAGTCTCTACATAAGTTGTGTCAATTCTTATTAATACATTAATTGATCCTATTAATTGCCCTATATTATCATAATATTAGTTTAGCTTATATTGGTAATTAATTAAATAACGAATTATCAATTTCAAATTTCAAATTAAAATTCAAAATATTTAAATTCAAGTTAGACAAAATTTCAAATTTCAAATTTTGTTAAATAATGGTAAGAAATTACACATACTAATTATCCTTTTAATTACACATTTTGAATGACTTAATCTTTAAGAAAATAATTTTTTGAATTAAAGTTAATAATGGTAACCATTACACCAATTTATTATCTTAAAATTATGATTTCCTAATATATTTAAAATATAACAATTAATAATTGTGGTTTTAACTTTCTCAAATTAATTACAAGTAAAAATTAAAATTTTAAATACTAGACTTAAAAATTATAGATTTCTGTTAAACTTTCAAATTTTGATTAATAGAATTTGAATTGATAGATTTCAATTAAATTAGTTACAAGTTAAAATTTAACAAATAATAGTTTTGAAATTTAACAAATAATTAAAATTAGAGATTTCCTAATATATTTAAAATTTAACAAATAATAGCTTTTGAAATTTAACAAATAATAGTTTTAGTTATAAATTTCTTAAATTAGTTACAAGTTAAAATTCAAATTTTGAATACATGAATTTCAAAATTCAAATTAAAATATTTAAATTCGAATTAAACAAAATTTCAAATTTTGAGTCTTGGATAATAATGGTAAGAAATTACACATAATAATTATACTTTTAATTATACATTTAATAAAGTTCAAAGTCTCTACATAAGTAGTGTCAACTCTCCGATTAATACATTAATTGTAATAAATTAAATATTGAATTTTGAATTTCAAATTTCAAATTATATTTCGAAATGTTTATATTCGAATTTGACAAAATATAAAATTTTGAATTTTGGTTAATAATAATAATAAGAAATTACACATACAAATTATCATTTTATTTACACAGTTAATATGATTCAAAGTCCCTACATAAGTGGTGTCAACTCTTATTAATACATTAATTGATCCTATTAATTGCCCTATATTATCCTAATATTAGTTTAGCTTATATTGGTAATTAATTAAATAACGAATTATCAATTTCAAATTTCAAATTAAAATGCGAAATATTTAAATTCGAATTAGACAAAATTTCAAATTTCAAATTTTGTTTAATAATGGTAAGAAATTACACATACTAATTATCCTTTTAATTACACATTTTGAATGTCTTAATCTTTAAAAAAATTAATTTTTTGAATTAAAGTTAATAATGGTAACCATTACACCTATTTATTATCTTAAAATTATGATTTCTTAATATATTTAAAATATAACAATTAATAATTGTGGTTATAAGTTTCTCAAATTAATTACAAGAAAAAATTAAAATTTTAAATACTAGACTTTGAAATTATAGATTTATGTTAAACTTTCAAATTTTGATTACTAGAATTTGAATTGATAGATTTCAATTAAATTAGTTAGAAGTTAAAATCTAACAAATAATAGTTTTGAAATTTAACAAATAATTAAAATTAGAGATTTCCTAATATATTTAAAATTTAACAAATAATAGTTTTTAAATTTAACAAATAATAGTTTTAGTTACTAATTTCTTAAAATAGTTACAAGTTAAAATTCAAATTTTGAATACAAGAATTTGAATTGATAGATTTTAGTTAAACTTTATAAATATTCAAATATTAAATGGTCTATTTAACTATGTAATTTCATATTTTAATATCTATAATGGTAACAATTAGACTTAATTATAATATTTAATTCGAATTTTGTATGTTCTGACTCAAACGGTGTCTTACTTTTAACATTTTATCAAAAATATTTTTCACTACTATTTATTTTTTACTAGGTAATACTCCTCAAATACCATCTGATAACAAGATTCCAGTGAAGTTCCAAAGGCATCAATTCCCAATATCCGTATGTTTCGCAATGACCACCAATAAAAGCCAAGGATAGTCTCTATCGAAGGTTGGATTGTATTTAAGAGACCCCGTATTCTCACATGGCCAACTTTATGTCGCATTGTCAAGAGTTAAAAGCAGTGCAGAGTTGAAATTACTTATACTAGATAGTGATTGGAATGTCAAGACTAAAACAAAAAAATGTGGTGTATAAGGAAATATTTAGTGATATTTGAATAAAATGTGTATCCCTTTCTTTTGAATTTTAATAAAACATTTCTACTATATTTTGTTTATAGGTTTTTACCGCTCAAAATAATTGTAAGTTGTTGAACTGCGTGTCAACGCGAGCAAAAGTCTAGTTCATATTAAACATAATCAACTTTATTGTTTTTTCGATGGTATTTGCTACTTTTACTTTGTGTTTAAATGTACCTTTACGATTGTCCCAAAATTTCTTTGAACAAATAATAGTAACAATAATAATAACAACAAATAATAAAATAATGAGGATAAAGTACAATTATGTTAATAGTAACTATAAAACAATAAAAATAAAATTATGATAATAATAGTAACAATAATAATAACAACAAATAATAAAATAATGAGGATAAAGTACAATTATGTTAATAGTAACTATAAAACAATAAAAATAAAATTATAATAATAATAGTAAAACTGGCACAACCAATAATTAAAGACAAGAAGACATGAATTGGAGTGAGCAAATGAAATACAGTAAATTAAAGCTCATAACAAACCCTTAATAAGTTTCTACAAACTAGTGACGTAAGAATCGATCGGTTCTTGAACACATACATATATGTGCTAAAAGCAAACACCTCCATCATATATACATATATATAACTTTTTTTTTAAAAAAATATAATATTGTGACAACACTTGGAAAAAGTTCTATTCAAAGAAAATAACCTCTTTCAGAAACTAAAATTATTTATTATCCTCTTGAAAACCTTCAAAATTACGGAGATTTATATAAACAAAAGGTACTTGAAAACAACAAAATTGAATGTTATCAACCAAAAAAAAAAAAAAAAATCTCATTCAGACGTTATACCACAAACACTTGTAACAAAAGATCCGATCTTCTTTCTCAAACATTAATAAACTTTAGCTTAATTAGCTAAAAGCTTTATCAAGTAACAATAAACTGAAATTAGATAATAAAAAATTCATGCAAGTTTTATCAAGTAACAATAGACGTGGTCGGTCTTACAAGCCATCCTGCAACTACCCTGTCATTTTGAAAAAAAAAAGTCCTAAAAAATAATCAAGAATTTGCAGTTAAAAAAAGGTTACCAAGAATCGTTCAAAGCTTTGGCCAATTTGTCTTCAAACAAGCTATCAAAATCAATATTATCAAAATCAATATTATCCAAGTCAATGTCCCAATCAACTACCGGTTCACTGCTGTCGGTATTCATCATCATGCAAACCCTGCAACTTCAATCAAACAACATAAGAAAGAAAAGATCAAGGGTTCTGAATACAAGCCAAAGTCTTAACAATATTATCAGTCTACTATGGTCATTAAATTTGGTGGTGTGACCGACAGATGATGCAAGCAGAAATTAATTATGAATCAACGTGGCATTATATATAAGCTACTTGCTATTTAAGGTGGTTTTCTGCATTGGGTTTTTGTATGAAAGTTTGCATAAATACACCTTGTCTATTGCTTAGTTGTCATTTTGAGTACCTTATATTGCTACTTTTTTAAAAATGGTATTTTTTTTTCACATTATAAAAAGCAGGTATTACGTCATTGCCACGTTATAAAGTGGGCGTAATATCATTGCCACGTAAACATAAGCTGTCACTCACTTTTTTTTTTTACAATTTTATTGTGTAATAGTTTAACAAGCTTTAACTATCTAACACCCGTTAAAATAATATTTAATTTAAATAAATTAAGGAAAATTGGAAAAGCGGAAAACATGTGATTGATTGAACACCTTTGGGCGCATACCTTCTTCCTCTTTACGCCCATTAACCTGCTAAGCCTCTCCCCCCTTCACCTCATCCAACGCCCCAAGGATGGGGCAGAGGTGTTTAACGCTGGATCATCACCACCGTGGCAGGGGTGTGATCCAGTTACACTCGGTCTTAGTTAACAACTTTGTATCACAATATTAGTACCCAATAAGTAATTAGAAGTAAGATGTGACACCCGGCAAATTCTGGTTAACAACGTTGTCTAGATGAAAGTCTACCTTAGCTAGTCACGCGTATATTGTACTTAACTGGGTTAGTTAAGTCGTGTTATGGAACGGGAACTATCAGTTTAGTATAGAGGATCATCGGATGTTAATCTAGAGGTTCATTAGATGCCAGTCCTTAGCCAAGTGTACAAGTGGTGACGATTCGTAGAATCGTCAGAGCATAGGGAACATACAAGTCTCGAGTCCCGGGAATTGGTGAACGAGTGTGAATGTGGTTGTTTGCAAGTATTATGTGTTTACAATCGTTATGTGACTTGTCGGTATGTGAAAATGTGTTAACATATGTTAAAACGGGGTTTAACGCGCGAAATACACGGAACCAACCCCTATAGGCGATTAGGGGAGGCTAATCGCCTATAGGGGAGGCGATTGGGCCTCATTGGAGGCGATTAGCATGCTAATCGCATGCCTTAGGGGCGATTAGGCCCTAATTGCATGAAGTTTCATGCGATTAGGAGCCCTAATCGCGTATAGCTGCTGCACAATCGCGTGTTACGTACTGGACGACTAAAAACGACTATAAATACAATGCTTGACCTCCTAAACTTCATAATATCAACCCTAGTCGTCCCATAACCCGCCCCAACACACACACAACCTCTGGAACGTGATTTTGGATCAAAACACAAGGTTTCAAGCTTATTTCATCAATCTATCACAATCTAAGGTGTGATTTTCATCCATGCAATCTTTACTAACGTTTTTATTAAATCCCTAACGGTCCAGACCTGTTTTAAAACGAATAAGCTTTCTGAAAATCGTTAATAAGTATGGTTAATTGGATTTTAAATAACATGCATGATGTATGTGGGTTTTCAATTAAAAGCTAGGGTTTTTGTGATTCAAGATGGATGATTAACATGTTATTAGGTTAGTTTCAGATTAATAATGATGGCATGATGATGAGATCTGAGTTATTGTTAATTAGGGTTACGGTTTTGCATGCTAATGTGATGTTTCATGTTATGTGTATTGTCTTTAAGATACATGATTGCATTCAGGGCTGATAGATCAAGGTTAAACGAAGGATTTTGATGGAAATATGTTTGATATAGTTGTTTGGATGATATTTGATGTTTACACACGTTCTGGGATTGATTTGGAGTGTTAAACGCGCGAAAAACCGGAACAACAATGTTGCAGGCGAGTAGCAACCCTAATCGCCTATGCTATAGGCGATTAGGAGGCTAATCGCCTGATATGACACCCTAATCGCCTATAGTATAGGCAATTGGGGGCTAATTGCTAGTTAAATGCATGTCTTATGACCTAATTGCTAGTAAATGCATGTCTTATGACCTAATTGCTAGTTAAATGCATGTCTTATGACCTAATTGCTAGTTAAATGCATGTCTTATGACCTAATTGCCTATAGACTCCTGAAATGCATGTCTTATGACCTAATTGCCTATAGTATAGGCAATTAGCATTCCTAAATGCCTGTTGACTTTCATAATCGCTAGTTGACTTTTCCTAATCGCCTGAACTGCTGCTGTAAGTATATTTTGACATTCCGAGACCCGATTTGACACCTAGGAACATGCTAGGAACCCCGTAACATATCTAATAACTTGGTAACATATGTTCGGACATATTTACGTGATACTTGAACTACGTGCTGTAACTTGTTGGACGTTAACGTATGTTAAGTGTGATTGCATGATTGTATGTTTGAGAGTGTAAGCATAACACGGGGAGTCTCGGGTCACCGATGGGATGTCGAGTCTTGTACTTTGGGTTAATTTAACAGTCACGGTGTTTTCAAACGAACTTGGTTATGGTCTGGACATCTAGGGACTAACTAACCTACGGGTTATTAGTCTAAGTACTTGTAACTGTCATATGTTAGGTCGCCGCTTTACGGGGCTAGCATAGCTTGCTGATATTATTCGTATATCGAAGTAACGCAACCTAAGGTGAGTTTACGGCCCCTCTTTTAACTGGTTTCACTTTTTGGGGGAGAATACATGTGTTAAACTTATGTTTTGGTAACAACTGTCATACTATGGGTTTCTATGGTTTACTATACGATCTTTGGAAGTCCCGGGGGGAACCATGAATGTGCGGGTTAGCACAACGGGGAAATGTTAATAGCGCTATTGGGAGTGACCAACCCCGCTCGTCGGCTTGGAGGGTCGGCGGGTGCATATTGTCTCAAACAGGAACAGGTTTACTATTCGGGCACGACATCTGGTTTGCGAGTTAGTAATGGTTTTCCAATCGTAGTAGTAACAAAACATACGCCTAGCTAGCGTACTTTGGTTTTTGATTTGTTATAGTATGGACAGGTTGAACTTGGTACTGTGATTACAAAACATGTAAACTCACCAGCATTTTTGTGCTGACGTATTCTCTTACATGTTTTCTCATGTCGCTAAGGTAGCACAATGGAACTAGGGCGCACGCGTCTGCACGGCGTCTAGTTAGGATTGCATGGTTTTCAAAACATTGAACAATTTGGTTTACGTTTGGATTATGTTTAATAATAAGCTTCCGCTGTAACTGGAGATTTAAACTATGTTTTTGAAATTGCATATGTTAATTTAGACTTGTTTATTGTGATCGTTGGTTTGGATCCTGGTTTGTCATGCGCCTCGCGGTAAAACTCCGCAAGTGGATTTTGAGGGTGTGACAGATTGGTATCAGAGCCAGGTTATAGTGAACTAGGACTGCATGTAGAGTCTAGACTATAGCCGAGTCGCACACACTAGACGATCACGTAGTACTAAACATTTTGGTGGATTACGTATGGGCTTGTCGGGGTGTCTCTAAATCATCTGACCTTCCTATGTTACATCATCCGTTCTATCCTAAATCGGGTTACTTGCTTTCTAGGCAGTGTGGTATATTGGGGTAAATCGTATACTCTTGAGATTTGTCCAAGGCTCGGACATCTCCCTTTCATACTCCAATAGAAACACTTGCCACAAACTACCGTAGCATTACGGTGTATAGCTAAGAGTTTATGTTCGGTGATTTGAACTTTGAACTAGGAGAACACTTGGAGGACCATGTAGAGCGGTTTATCATTTTGGGTGCACACAAAATCATAAACCGAAATGCATGAAAGCCCTAGTGAGCTCTGGGTTTGAATGGATAGTCCTGAGTTGGATCTAGCTTTAATCTTGTGAATGCTAGTGATTATCATTAGCTATGAAACTAAATTTTCTCATTCCTTCTGTCAGATCATGTCTGGAGTACGAGGAGGACGTGGAGGTGGTCGCAATGGTGGACGTGGTGGTGGTCGCGGTGGTGGTGGTGGTCGTGGAGGTGTAAACCTATCACAGGATGATCTGAACAACTTGCTACAAGCTGCCTTCCAGTTAGGGCACAATGGTGGTAAGTTGATTTATCCACTTTTACCTCATTAGTGAATCTTGTTTACATTCTTCGTGGTTTCTCATGCGTTTCATTTCAGGTGGTCCTATTAACCCACCCCCACCCATGTGTACCTACAAGATGTTTCGGGACTGTAAGCCCCAGGAATTCTCTGGCACTGAGGGTGCGGTGAGCTTGCTCAGGTGGCTGGAAAAGGTGGAGTCAGTGTTTCTGATGTGTAACTGTCTCCCAGAAGATCGAGTCAAATATGCTGCTGCTTTATTCCAGGATGTTGCTTTGACCTGGTGGAATAACATCACCCAGAATATGGGTATAGGGGAGGAGTATGCTATGCCTTGGGAAAATTTTGTTCAACTGCTGAAGCGAGAGTACTGTCCCAGAGAAGAAGTTCAGAAGTTAGAGCACGAGGTGTGGAACCTCAAGATGACTGGGTCCGAGATTGAGAAGTATACGGTAAGGCGTAATGAGTTGGCAGTGCTGTGTCCTGATCTGCATGTGCCAGAATACAGGAGGATCGAACACTATATCTCGGGGCTAGTACCAGAGATCGCAGGGTTAGTGGCTGCGGGAAATCATCCTACATACTCAGAGGTGGTCCGATCGGCTCACAGGATGACAAACTTGAAGGTGAATGAGGGTATCTTGCCTGCTAAGGGTTCGATTGTCAAGGCCCCGGAGAATAACAAGCGTAAATGGGATAATGAGGGAAAAGGATCTGTGCCAGAACAACAGGGTAAGAGATTTGAAAGCGGGGGTTCTTCTTCTTCTGGTAACAAACAGGGTGGTTATGCGGGGAAGTTACCTAAATGTAACAAGTGTGGGCGTCATCATCAGGGGGACTGCGACCGTAATCGTTGCCATCGCTGTCAGCGATTTGGGCATTTTGCTAAAGACTGTCGGGCGACACTTCCATCGACCCAGGCCCCAACTACTAACTCGGCTCCTACTACTTAAGGAACTACGGGAAGACAGGGATGTTACAACTGTGGGGAGGCTGGGCATTACAAGAAGGATTGCCCGAAACTGAAGCAGGGCGGGAACAACGGTAATGGGAACAACGGGGGCGGCGGCAGGAATGCACGTGCCTTCGTCATTGGAGCCGCTGAGGCTAGACAGGATCCTGACACAGTTACCGGTACGTTGTTTCTCAATAATCGCTCTGTTAGTGTTTTATTTGATTCCGGTGCCGATAAAAGTTTTATATCCATGGAAGTTAGTCGACTGCTAGATGTAGTACCCGTACCATTAGAGGCTAAGTATATAATTGAGTTGGCTGACGGTAAAAAGATAGAAGCTACTTGTATCCTTCGGGAGTGTCAACTAGAGTTGTCGGGTTTGTCGTTCCCCATCGACCTTATGCCGGCACCTTTGGGTAGTTTTGACGTTGTGGTAGGCATGGATTGGTTGTCTTTGTATCGCGCGGAGATCGTCTGTTACGACAAGATTATTCGGATTCCTCTCCCTGATGGAGAATTCCTTTCTGTGTACGGTATCAAGGGCGGTGTTCCGCTAAATCTCATCTCCAGCATGAAAGCCCTTAAGTATCTTCGAAAGGGTTACTCGGCCGTTTTGGCACTTTTATCTGTTTCCTCTAGCGATGAGAAGAAGATCGACGATATTCCTGTTGTACGCGAGTTTCCTGATGTATTTCCCGATGATTTATCTGGTCTTCCTCCCCATCGTCAGGTTGAGTTCGGTATTGATCTCGTACCAGGGGCTGCTCCTATTGCTCGGGCCCCCTACCGTCTTGCACCTCCCGAGATGCAGGAATTGTCTAGTCAGTTACAGGAACTCTTGGACAAGGGTTTCATAAAACCAAGTTCTTCCCCTTGGGGAGCCCCGATTCCGTTCGTTAAGAAGAAGGATGGAAGTTTCCGATTGTGTGTGGATTACAGAGAATTGAACAAATTGACCGTCAAGAACCGTTATCCTCTTCCACGTATTGATGATCTATTCGACCAACTCCAGGGTTCTAGCTACTACTCTAAGATTGATTTGAGGTCCGGTTATCACCAGTTGCGCGTAAGGGAAGCTGATGTTGCAAAGACTGCCTTTCGTACACGTTATGGCCATTTTGAATTCTTGGTCATGCCTTTCGGTCTCACAAACGCACCGGCGGTTTTCATGGATTTGATGAACCGCGTTTGCAAGCCATATCTTGACAAGTTCGTCATCGTGTTTATTGATGACATCCTGATTTACTCCAAGAACAAGACCGAACACGAGGAACACCTGCGTTTGGTTTTGGAACTCTTGCGATGGGAACAACTTTACGCAAAGTTCTCAAAGTGTGACTTTTGGTTACGTTTGGATTATGTTTAATAATAAGCTTCCGCTGTAACTGGAGATTTAAACTATGTTTTTGAAATTGCATATGTTAATTTAGACTTGTTTATTGTGATCGTTGGTTTGGATCCTGGTTTGTCATGCGCCTCGCGGTAAAACTCCGCAAGTGGATTTTGAGGGTGTGACATAAGACAATCAGGTAAGTTATTCGAGGTCATCTTGCTCAAATATCATAGAAGTTCGAGCTTGAGTTTCAGCTCATGTCTTAATTGAAGCTGATATAACACATGAGTCCAAGCTTCATACCGATTTTCCAACGGGACTTGAAAGTCTAAACGAATATGTCATTTATATAAATAACTACGTATTATGTATTTTATTATACATGCATAAGACTTTACCCTTAGAAAAAAATATAAAACCAATTATATGAGTGTAAAACAAAATGGTTAGAAAATAATAAGTTAAAGCGCACGGGCGAAGCTTGGTTTTTGAATGGGGGGTATCAATTTTTTGCGATCGGCAGTGGCAAATTGGTGGGGGCCGGACTCAACCCGGACTCAAAAAACAGGGAGGGGGCCGGCCCAAGCAATCCTTCGCCCCTGCTAAAGCACGTCTAAGGAACTGTTTGTTAGGATCTGTCTGATTAAGTGTTGAATCATTAAGAGGAACTAAATGGTTCAGCACCCGTTATTAGCTGAATGGTTAAGAGCTTAATGGAATCATTCGGATACTTTTTTTAGTTAAAACAAACACTCTTAATGTTGAATTATTACAAGCTGAATGATTAAACGGTTTATTAAAAGGCTAACAAACATCCCGTAACTCAAATTTGAATAATTATCAACGAGCTGAACTAAAACCTCTTGCACCAAGTATACATATATAAACTTGAAGGTATTTTTTGAAAAAGAAATTAACTCGGGGAAATGAACCAAATTGAAAATGCTTCTGAAATGTTTTAATGTAATACTTGACTTTGTATATATGGACAAATTTTTGCAACACACATTTTGTTTTTTACCTTTAATTAGTTAAACTTTCAAACTTTTATTGCAAAAATAATTTTTAACCTTAAAAACTAGATATACAAAATTACAATGTTGTTTTTAATTTAAACTTCTGGTAAAGCTAATTAATTATTAAACTCAATTAAGTTGTTGCATGTTAAACCTTAATCATAAGGCCATGGGTATACTCTAACCATCTTTAACTTCACCTACATGCTACATTCTCCACTTTGTCTCTTTTCACACTAGCTCACTTCAAAGGAAATGGTTTGACGCCCCTTAACCCTGTAACTTTTCCTCTTTTAATTCATGTTAACATGTTAACTTAGTGCCACTTTAATGCCCCTTAACATAGGAAGGGAGTGGGTGTACAATGAACGTTAAAATGTCACGTCATCGTTGACACCTTGGTGTGAAGTATTTATTTATGCGATGAAGCATGATGTATTGTTGACGATGGTTATTTTGTCAAAGTGAATTTCATGTGGTGATTTATGATGATATGAATGCAAACACAAAATTAATTTGTTTTTGTTGCACCAGTCTAGTTAACTTGTATGGTAAACATAGTGTTTCATGTTAACTTGTTCAACAAAGGGTGGTGTTAACCTTAACAAAGGTGTCATGTACTATCATTAAGGTTCATAAATAAACAAACTTCAGAAAAATTTTGTTGCTATTGTTCGTGGCTTGCGCTAAATTGTCGAATTAGCTGATAAGAGAATTGGAAAAGAAAGTGAATAACATAATGGAAAACTGGAAAGTAAAGTAAAGAAATGTTTGGAGAATTGGAAATTACGAATGAAGATAAAAAAGAGAAATAAGGAGATTGAATTAGTTTTAGTTGGTTTTTGATTAGAACGAGATAGTTTGAATGAGTTTCACATATAAAGTTACATGCCTAATATTCACTTTCCTTTATATATTATTATTACTAATAATAATTATGGTTACTTTAACCAGAATGAAGTAAATTAAATTACCGGCGGGTATTAATATTATTTTGTTTCTATTACACTTTTATATGTAGAGGTATTAGTCGCTAATTCATCGATTAGGATGACCGACTTTGTCCTTCCGTGACAGACATCACTGATACTTTATTAAGACCATGTGCAATGGTGAGTGAAAGGGACATTTTTTTAAATTTAATAAACACACTAATATTTTATTTAAATATTTCATTTAAATTGAAACTGCCACGTGGCAGCATGTGATTGGATGGACAAAGTTTTAACCCACGCGAAATTTTTCGTTGGGAAATAGTTAGCGCCCCTTTAACAGGGGGTGTGCTCAAGTGAATGGGGGCGCTAATTTTGGCCTTCACGCCCATTTCACTCACCCATTACACCTGGTCTAATAGTGAAGAACATCTTGAGGACTACTCTCTCACTCTCCACCTAACATATATACTAACCTTTTTGTGACAACACAAATTGGTCGTTGTGGAGTCTATTTACTCAATCGGATTTCAGCCACTAATAACAAATCATTGTCTTTAGTGGCTGAATTTACAAAATGGTCTAACTTAATAAGAAATCAATGACACTTTATGTGGTTACTGGTTGTCCCACTAGTTGCTAAACAAGCACACTAGAATCTGAACATAGTTAATTATTACGTGAAATCCTAGTGAATCCTAAGTTTAAAGCTTTGATAGAGACATTCCCCTCATCCTTAAAGTCAAGACGGTTACCACGTCTTTCATTAAGGGAGGCGGTGACTAGCCTTACTCAATAAGGATGTAGGGTCTCTTTAGGACTAAATTATCACCACAAAGAGTAGTAGAGATTTCATATATGTTTCCTATTGTATTGTCGGAATCCATTTTTCATGATAGCTCATAAAGTTTGATTAATTAACCGCTGAAGGCAAAAATGCTCTAAAGTATAGCGAGCGATTGACGTGAACTAAATAGTAAACTACGACTTTCAGTTAATGTAAACGTTATGTTGAACTTGCAAACAATGGGAGTAAATAAATTAAGGGTTCTGGGCTCCCATTACCCTAGAGCCCCCAAATTCTATAAAGAAAAAAATAATATGTAGTTAACTTGGGCTTTAAGATGGTTGGTGATGGAATTTACAACATATAATTATGAATATACATAGATAAACATAAATTATTACTATAATCTTTGCCAAAATGGCCCCAAAGTTATTATCTGCTTTGAGGCTCCAGCACCATGCCCCTAATCTCATTTAATTGATATACCATAGGAGACGAATGCTGATTTTCTAAAATGTGAAATCGTTAGTTGTTTCTTTAATTTGTTAGGATTGGGTATTTGATGGACATTCATATTAAACATAATCAACTTTATTGTTTTTTCGATGGTATTTGCTACTTTTACTTTGTGTTTAAATGTACCTTTACGATTGCCCCAAAATTTCTTTGAATATAAAACATAATCAACTTTCTTTTGACCACACACTCAGAAAACTCAAATCTTGTATACACTTACACTCTCTGTTATTTGGAATCTCGTTGCATGTCCTTAGCAAAGTTCGGTCAGAAACTTCTCTAAAGTAAGTGAGACTACCATAACACTGCCATGCCCTCACCAGTTACATACTTTTCCCAAACCTTGCTCATTATAACTCTTAATTCTCTAAGCTTGGGTCAAACTTTAAGGATTTCAAACTTTTATTTTGGATATTAAACAAGTACTTCAAACTTTATCAAATCATGGCTGATGCATTTTTTAAAATCTACTTGCCTTTTTACAAATGTCTTTTGTTTCATAGAAACCTTCACTTGAAAGTAATTTCGGGACGAAATTTTCTAAAGTAGGGGAGACTGTGACAACCTGCACCCTCCACTTTTCATAAATGTGCATAATTTGTTCCTCAACTATTTCAAAATTTTCATTTTTAACCCTCGTATTTTATTAGGACCAAAAGTCACATTTTAATAAAAGTTATAATTTTTATAAGTAAAAGTATGCACGTTTTATACTCACATCTACACCCGAGCACGTATGTTTCAGACCTTGATACTCGAAACCCTTAATTTTCAGTCCTAAAACAACTTAGAAACCGAAGGAAACAAGTCCGGAACTTAAAATTGATAAAATTAGAAAACTTGATTTTTTAGTTCTCGCGGTCTGCGGAAACAGTCAAACAGTCAAAGTCCTAGTCAAACAGTCAAAGTCCTAGTAGTCAAAGTCCTAGTCAAAATCCTAATCAAAGTCCCCGTCAAAGTCAAAGTAAAAGTCCTAGTCAAATAGTCAATTCATCTTAAAACCTTACTTTATGGTGTTGACAAATTTTAAAGCCTAATTGAATCCAAAACTAGTATAAAAACTACCTATGACCTATTACACTTTGCACCTCTAAATCGATTGTTACAATTCGATTAAACTCTCCCTCATACCTTTCTTTTATAGTATATTACTTCTACAATTGAAGCTTTGCTTATAGCTCTTGTAATTGGCGAATTGGATGCTTGATATTTTTTCTTATTCGGTTTCTTTTCTTCTAAATTGAACTAATTTCATTGTAAGTTTTTCCAATTTCTCTTACGTTATATTTATTTATCATTTGTAGAACAATAGCCCTCTACTTATTATATCGATTATAGTCAAGTGCTTCGATTAGATTCTAAGGTGTTAGGATGTATTTGGGTATTTTTCAATTATAAACTTGTAAACTTTAAAAATTCATAACTCATTGGTTATTGCCCTAAAAATCATGAAATTTGGTATGCTGACTTGTATGATCATTTAGAAATTTTAGAATCAGTTTTGGGATTTTAAGCCACTGATTAATATTTTTAATGATTTTATGATTACTTAATCTTAGTTAATTCATAATAAATTATTAGTAGCACTTTTGGTTATGAAAATTTGTAGAAAAATGTGTCATTATGCTAAGATAAATGTTTTTTGAACGACAAATTTCTACTCCTTGTGGGACTTGAACCCATGACCCCCCTTAGGTGTTCCTAGAAGCTTTGCTTCTACCATTGGGCCACCAACCCCAATGGCATGCTAAGATAATTATCATGACATTTTCCACCAGTTTTGACACGATTACTATGATGTTTCATTTTTTTGTTAAATAGATTTTACACAAATAATATTTATAATAAATCTATTTTAATCTCAAAAAATCCTATAAAATTTATTTTGAGGTTTCCTAAGTAAGTAAGTTGATATTTCACAAAAAAACTTTATTTTTAAATGTGATTTATAATTATATATGAATTATGTCACTTTTAATCATGATTAATTTATATAAAATTGTAGATAAATAATTTTGACATAAAAATTGGTGGAAGTGTATATAAATATGTTAGGAAAATTATCATATCAAATTACCTTTGTTTCATAATATTTTTGTATTTTAACTATATTATTTGTTGATTTAGTTCTAAACAATTAAGATTCTTAAATTTATTTTATATACTTTCTGAATAAAATATATTATTTCAACCTCGTTAGTTGTTTCTTTAATTTATTAGGATTGGGTATTTGATGGACATTTATTCTATACATATAATATTCTAAAGCAATTTGTGACACATGGCAATCCCTCACTCCACCATCAATTATCTCTCCTCCCACATTGTGCCACATGGCAAGAGGTGAGAATTTATAACATTTTCTTATTTTTTTTTAAATCAAAAATTGAATTAAAATTTAATTATGGTCAAAATGTCAATTACTACCTTTCCTAATTCCTAATCTCTCAAGTAAAACAATATTTAAAACAATATTCAACATTCAAGTTTGATCAGTTTCTCTCTCTATTCATCCTTATCATTCAAGTGGAGGATTTCTTCGGACAAAAGAGTCCCGGATCATCATCCAAGGGTTTTATTCTGGAACTTTGTTTGATTTGCTTATAATGGATTTTTGCATGCACGTTGGATTTTGTAATGAAGATTCGATAACAGATCTTTGATTTAGTTTGAAATAAATCAATAATCAAATGGTGTTAATTATTTCTATTATTTTTGTATCCAGCTTCAAAGATCTACAAGTGTTTCTGAGACCCTTCAATTGGGTGATCGAAATAGAAGGTAATAAACATAATTATTAATTTAAATTTTAATTTTATTTACATCATATAGATTAACAGAGTTATTAGTTTTGTAGGTGTTCAAATATTGTTTAACATGTATAGAAATCAAACAATTAATAAGGTTTCAGTTTTAGAGTTCAATGATTTCATACATAATTCTCCATCGTCTCCTCTCCTTCTTCTTTAAGGTATCATCATTCCATTCTCCTGTAACATGATATCTGATGTCGAATTTCCCAACAATTATATGTTATTAATATGTGTAGGTGTTCTTAAAGAGGAGCTTGTGAATAAGTATGAAAATGTTAATTGAGCAAATTGATTGGTTGGACCGACTTGCTTTTAAAGGTATGATCTTGAAATCAGTAAAAATAGGAAGTTTCATATGTATGTGTTTGTTGATTTGTACATTGTTTTGTTCTGAATTTTATTTATGTTTTAAAATGTTAATTCTAGAATGAATGAATAATGGGTTAGTGTATTCGGATATGGGGCTCCAGTTTGGATCTTTCATTCGAAATTCAAAATCCATGAATTGATTGTAAATTTAAATGAGTTTCCTATATTGGAGGCTAATAATATGGAATGATTATCGTGGGTTTAAAAAGGGGAGAGATTAAAATATAGTAGAAATATTTTTAAGTGGGTATTTATATAAGATATTCTAAACGGAAAAAAATCATTTTTTAAGTGGATCTTTCACTTATAATTTCTAATATTTAAATATGTAAGTAACTTACTGACGAATAATATAATTTTCATAGTAGAAATAACGCAGACAAATTTTCTCAGAAGCTGGAGTTCTCAGAAGACAAATTTGAGATGACCTTTGCTACAAATTACTTAGGTAATCTCTTTATTCCATATATATTTATCTATTTACATTTTTTTAAAATATCTAATAGAAATATCCATGTTTTAGTCTTTTTACTTTTTTTAAACAAAAAGCAATAAATGAGAATGAGAAAGGAAACTGACGTAAATTAGAAACTCATTAAAATTCCTTATTACATTCAAATTACTCACTTTATAAATTTAGTGTAATTTATATTGGTAATCAATTAAATATCGAATTTTGAATTTCAAATTTCAAATTATATTTCGAAATGTTTAAATTCGAATTTGACAAAATATAAAATTTTGAATTTTGGTTAATAATAATAAGAAATTAAACATACTAATTATCCTTTTATTTACACAGTTAATATGATTCAAAGTCCCTACATAAGTGGTGTCAACTCTTATTAATACATTAATTGATCCTATTAATTGCCCTATATTATCCTAATATTAGTTTAGCTTATATTGGTAATTAATTAAATAACGAATTATCAATTTCAAATTTCAAATTAAAATTTGAAATATTTAAATTCGAATTAGACAAAATTTTAAATTTCAAATTTTGTTTAATAATGGTAAGAAATTACACATACTAATTATCCTTTTAATTACACATTTTGAATGACTTAATCTTTAAAAAAAAATAATTTTTTGAATTAAAGTTAATAATGGTAACCATTACACCTATTTATTATCTTAAAATTATGATTTCCTAATATATTTAAAATATAACAATTAATAAATTATAAGTAAAAATTAAAATTTTAAATACTAGACTTTGAAATTATAGATTTATGTTAAATTAAAATTTTAAATACTAGACTTTGAAATTATAGATTTATGTTAAACTTTCAAATTTTGATTACTAGAATTTGAATTGATAGATTTCAATTAAATTAGTTACAAGTTAAAATCTAACAAATAATAGTTTTGAAATTTAACAAATAATTAAAATTAGAGATTTCCTAATATATTTAAAATTTAACAAATAATAGTTTTGAAATTTAACAAATAATAGTTTTAGTTACTAATTTCTTAAATTATTTACAAGTTAAAATTCAAATTTTGAATACAAGAATTTGAATTGATAGATTTTAGTTAAACTTTATAAATATTCAAATATTAAATGGTCTATTTAACTATATAATTTCATATTTTAATATCTATAATGGTAACAATTAGACTTAATTATAACATTTAATTCGAATTTTGTATGATCAGACTCAAACGGTGTCTTACTTTTAACATTTTATCAAAAATATTTTTCACTACTATTTATTTTTTACTAGATAATACTCCTCAAATACCATCTGATAACAAGATTCCAATGAAGTTCCAAAGGCGTCAATTCCCAATATCCGTATGTTTCGCAATGACCACCAATAAAAGCCAATGACAGTCTCTATCGAAGGTTGGATTGTATTTAAGAGACCCCGTATTCTCATATGGCCAACTTTATGTCGCATTGTCAAGAGTTAAAACCAGTGCAGAGGTGAAATTACTTGTACTAGATAGTGATTGGAATGTCAAGACTAAAACAAAAAATGTGGTGTATAAGGAAATATTTAGTGATATTTGAATAAAATGTGTATCCCTTTATTTTGAATTTTAATAAAACATTTCTACTATATTTTGTTTATAGGTTTTACCGCTCAAAGTAATTGTAAGTTGTTGAACCGCGTGTCAACGCGAGCAAAAGTCTAGTTCATATTAAACATAATCAACTTTATTGTTTTTTCGATGGTATTTGCTACTTTTACTTTGTGTTTAAATGTACCTTTACGATTGTCCCAAAATTTCTTTGAATATTATCATCTTTCTACAAAATGGTGCTAAAAACTTTGTGAGTACAGACCAATAATTTGTCTATAATTATGAGCAGTTATCACGTCATGGTGGTTGCCAGAAGTGTTTATTAACATATATATGATTTTACTAAAAGAGTTTAAAAAATGTGTTTGGAATAACTTTTGTAGTGGAAAAAGTCAATAACTTGATTTTTAGAAAGTGTTTGCTTAACTGCTTCATGTAAAATGACCAAAAAGGCAGTGTTTTCTATTTAAAACCATTTACTACTTTTAGATATAATATTATGTACTTGACAATTTTTTTGGACAAAATTATAATTAAAAAAAATACTAGATATATAATAGAAACTATTTGTATAAATTTTGTAATTTCTTTATTAGACCATGTATTGTGTCGTAATTTTAACATATAAAATAGGTGCACGCCCGTGCTTCCCCTGGAGCTCTGTAAATAGCAAGCTAACCCCCACCATTTGTTTATCCCTTCTTGTGCTCTCTTGGGCCAACTACCAAGCTTTTTCCAGAGATCTTGGGGTCCCTTGGGAGGCCTTCTGGTCCTCCTAACATCCCTCAATGGTTAGACCTCGACCTACCTTGATTAGCTTGGCCAAGTAGAGGATTGTAGAGTAGTTATGCATTAAACATTGAGGGTCGTGAGGATCATGAGAGAATACATATCACTTGGAAGATGGAGAGCATGTCTATGAGCAGCCATGATCCTTGTGTTGATCATTCTTATGGTTGTATGTTTCTTTTATTTGCGAGCCCGCTTCGATTTGTAGACTTTTATTATTAGTAGTAGTAGTAGTTTATTTTTAGTTATTTGTTGTGTTATCTTCTTATAATCATTGTTTGTTTATCTTTGTGACAGGTTTGAATGATGATTAACTTACTAACAACCTAAACTTAATTAATTAATGGTATAATCAGCTTCTGGTAGTCCCGAGCTAGATCCAAGGCGAGGAAACCGGTAGTGAGACAGATCCTTCGGGCTTCTTGTCACACCCTCAAATTTCCACTGCGGGGTTTATACCGCGAGGCGCATGAAAAACCAGGATTCCATAGCCATAAGTCACAGGAACAAACTCTAAATGCCCAAACCATTTAGTTCGTTTTCAAAAACCAAGTTTAGTTAAGCTGCGGAAGCGTAAACCAAATTTAAACCTTTTTAAAAACCATGATTATAAGAAGTTATTTGCCTCAATAACTGGCGTCTATCAACACCAGTCGGAAATTGTGGTCAGAAGTTCATGCCCGTGCCTCAAGCACCTCAGACATGAGGTTGCTGCATCAACCTAATAGCGCTATCAACTAATACCCCGTTCGCCTCCAGCGATTAACCCAATAATATGCAAGGACTTTAAATGATAGAGTGTTTAGATTACAAAGGACCAATAAGTTTTAAACTGACCGAAAACTCGATCCACACAAGGAATCGTAAAACCGACCCACACAAGGAGTCAAAACCTGAGAAGTCCCAACTGGACTAGAAAATGTTTACCAAAGTTGTCTCTAACCCGAGACACATGCTTTTGAGACAAGAGTAGTGAAACTCACCTTAGTGTGCAAGCAAAAGTAATCCGCACCGCAAATAAAGTATGCCACCGACACCCTAATATAAGTGTCACCAAGCGAGTATAGGCGTAATATCATTACACCATATAACTCGTTTGTCCAAGGCGTTTTAATCGTTCAAAAGTGTGTATGTGACGCCTAGTGATTCTATATGCAATAGTAAACCCTACGGACTCGTTGGTGAATGTGTTGGTTAAAATTAGTCTTCACGTTCCATATGTGTCTCATACAAGTATACGTTCAGTTACACCTCAATTTCATATCACCTAAGATCTCAATTCATCACATAAGCACACAATACACAATCTGTGTTTTCAGGACAGATTGCGCGCCATCAAAACCAATTTATTTAAAATAGTAAATCAATGAGTTAACCTCCAAAATTTTTACTGAATTTTCTTTGGGATTCACTTAACAATAGTTATTTTTGTTTTGTCTTAAATCCAAACATAAAAATAATTAAAATTCATCTAATACAGCTATGTTCAGAAAACCTTCCTAATAGGTCAGTTTGGTAGATAAACTCCCAAAAATTGTGTATTCATCCAAACGGGATGAATCCACTTGGAAAACTCAAGTTACTCCAATATTAACCTTCTGTAAAAATTTCACAACCTAACTCTTTATAAAACTCGAGTTATGATGTCTCAAAGTTGACTCAGTTTGATACCTGAAATTCTGATCTGACCTATTTTCAATGAAAATTCCAAAAACGACTCAACCGACGTCCAAAACACTTGATTTTACACATTATGAAAAGCTAAGACCAGGTGTGATTCAACCATGCAAAGAAAATACCAAAATCATCATGTTAAGGTCGTGTTACAGCTCCTACAAGTTCGTCTAATCATTCTGTCCAGATTTTTAGTTTCGCCTAAATCATACTTTAATCGACTACCGTGTGCATAAAAACAATCAACAAACATCAATCATCATTACCAAACATCCCTAATACTTATTTTGATCAGATTCTACTACTAAACATGCAAAGATCACAACTTTAAAGACCAAAACATCAATAACTTGCGCAACAAGTATCCTATGATGTTACTAATCGATTATTATTATGTTTGATCCGTTTAATCTTCAAAAACTTCATGTTTTAATGATTATTAAAAACTTTCAGACCTGGACAAACTTTGTTACATGATTTTTATAACAAAAACACAAGATAAAAGTGTAAGGAATCAAAGGTTATACCCTTAGCTCTTCGATTCGATCAACCGTGCGCCTTTGGAGCTTCCCAATTGATGATCTTGAGCCTTAGCAGGAGCTTTAGGGTTAATATTTCGTGTGGGGCAGGAAGGGGGCGATTAGGGTTGAGTTTAGGGGTTGCATGGGGGTTAAGGTTGCTTAAATAGGTGTGAAAGGCGGTTTAGACCCGTCAGATGAAACCGAACGGCCGCTCGGGCCCTGTGAGCGGCCGCTCACAGGCCCGAGGCCCGCGTGAGTGTCCTGTTTCGTCACCCGACGCGTTATCCTTTGACGTTTTCGTTATTTCGGACCGTAACAAGTGCAACCCCATGCGTTAAGACCCTAATCAACCTCATGCTCCACTTTTAGTGATTTTTATTAACGTATTCGGTTTAGGTTCACACAATCACGTATGGTTTTCACATAAGTTTGTCAAATATCACAGAGACACATAAGTTCATTATTCACCAACGTCCGAGGTTCACTAATCATGTAACCCGATATTAACTCACAACAATGCACGTGTGTCTTATCTAGCTAACCCTAGTTAAGTATAATGCAAGGAACGTAACTAGAGTTTAGTTAAAGTGAGAACCTGAATTTGCTGGGTATCACATCATCCCCAAGTTGAAAAGAATTTCGTCCCGAAATTCAGCAAGTAAACAGTAAAGCCAGCTAGAAAAGTGTACGCTTGGTTCCTGGATGTCACATCATCCCCAAGTTGAAAGGAATTTCGCCCCGAAATTCACTTTGAGCGAGCTGCTTTATGTTCGGCATTTGATCTATGCACAGGTTCAGGTTCAGTAAAGAGGTGTGGGTATTTGATCCGCATCTGATCTCTGCGCTCCCACGTGTATTCCGGTCCTAGACGGGAATTCCACCGTACCTTAACAATAGGTATAGTGCTTTGTCTTAGTTTCTTGACGCCCTGCTCAAGAATCTCCACTGATTCTTCCATGAACCGTAGTTGATCATCCACCTGGATCTCCTCCAGTAGCACTACCAGTGTCGTATCTGATAAGCATTTCTTCAAGTTCGAGACGTGGAATACATTGTGCACTCCACTGAGTTCATCTGGTAGGTTTAGTTGGTAAGCTATCGGACCAATCCTTTTGACAATCTCGAAAGGTCCAACGTATCGTGGGTTCAACTTCCCTCATTTCCCAAAGCGTATCACTCCTTTACAAGGTGACACTATTAACAAAACCTTGTCCCCAACTTGGAACTCCAAAGGTTTTCTACGTTTACCAGCATAACTTTTCTGTCGATCCCGAGCAGCAGCCATCCGGTTTCTGATTTGCACTATCTTCTCAGAAGTTTCGTGCACGAGTTCGGGACCTGTTAGTTGGCTATCCCCAACTTCGGTCCAACAGATGGGAGACCTACACTTGTGCCCGTAAAGTGCCTCAAAAGGCGCACACTGTATCGAAGTGTGGTAACTGTTGTTGTAAGAGAATTCGATCAAGGGCAAGTGCTTATCCCAATTATTGCCAAAGTCCACCACGCACGCTCGTAGCAGATCCTCTAATGTTTGGATGGTACGTTCACTCTGTCCATCCGTCTACGGGTGATAGGCTGTGCTCATATCAAGACGAGTTCCTAAAGCATCTTGGAGAGTAGTCCAGAAACGAGAAGTAAATCGCCCATCGCGATCAGATATAATAGAAGTAGGCACCCCATGCCTAGAGACTATCTCCTTGATGCAAAGGTTCGCCAGTTTCTCCAGTGAGTCCATTTCCTTTATTGCAGGAAGTGGGCCGATTTGGTTAAACGGTCCACGATAACCCAAATCATGTTATTGCCCGTTGGCGTTCTAGGAAGCTTTGTAATGAAATCCATGGAAATCCCATCCCATTTCCACATCGGAATTTCTGGTTGTTGGAGTAGGCCTGAAGGTTTTTGATATTCAATCTTAACCTTCGCACAAGTCAAGCACTTACTAACATAAGTGGCTATCTCAGCTTTCATGTTTGGCCACCAGTAAAAAGTCTTAAGATCTTGGTACATCTTGTCCGAACCAGGATGCACCGAATAGCGAGAGGTATGTGCTTCATCAAGCACCAGTTGTCTGAGATCCCCAAATCGTGGTATCCAGACTCGATCCATGAAGTACTGCAGACCATCCGTTTTTAGTTCTAAGTGCTTATCAACACCATGTAGGGTCTCAAGCCCGATGTTTTCTTCCTTCAAAGCTTCACCCTGGGCTTCACGTATCTTATCAGGAAGATTAGAATGGATGGTGAGTTGTAAGGCTCGCACTCTTCTGGGTTTCGTTTCCTTTCGACTGAGGGCATCAGCTACTACGTTAGCTTTCCCTGGATGATACTTGATGGCACAATCATAATCATTCAAAAATTCAACCCAGCGACGTTGTCGTATGTTCAGCACCTTCTGATCAAATATATGCTGAAGGCTCTTGTGATCAGTGAAAATTGTGCACTTTGTTCCCTAGAGGTAGTGTCTCCAGATTTTGAGAGCGAAAACCACCGCTCCCAGTTCCAAATCACGAGTGGGGTAATTCTTCTCATGGACCTTCAATTGCCGCGATGCATATGCGATTACCTTATCACGTTGCATCATCACGCACCCTAAGCCTTGGATAGACACATCACAATACACTACAAAGTCCTCTGTACCCCCAGGCATCGATAGTATCGGTGCACTGCAAAGTTTTGACTTTAGTAGCTGAAAGGCAGATTCTTGGGCATCTCCCCACTTATAAGTAATACCTTGCTGTGCTAGGGCAGTGAGAGGTTGAGCGATCTTAGAAAATCCCTCAATAAATCTGCGATAGCATCCCGCGAGACCAAGAAATTGGCGCACTTCAGTAGGGGTCCTAGGAGCCTCCCACTTTTAATAGCATCAATCTTGGCGGGATCAATATGTATTCCTGCCTCGTTAACCATATGTCCAAGAAATTGGACTTCTCGAATCCAAATGTCACATTTAGAGAATCCTGCATACAACTGCTCCTTTCTCAATAGTTTCAAGATCAATTGCAGGTGTTGCTCGAGCTCTTCCCTGCCCTTGGAATAAATCGGTATGTCATCTATACTATGACGAATTTGTCCAAATAGGGTTTGCACACATGGTTCATCGGAACAATGAACACAGCCGGTGCATCAAAATGGCATCACCAAAAACTCATAATGTCCATAACGAGTTCGAAAGGCTGTCTTTGCCACATCCTCCTCTCCGACTCTCAGCTGATGGTATCCTGACCTCAAGTCAATCATAGAATAGAAACTCGACCCTTACAGTTGGTCGAACAACTCATCGCTACGAGGCAAAGCGTAGCGGCTCTTAATCGTCACTTTGTTCAACTCCCGATAATCAATACACCTGCGAAAACTCCCATCTTCGTTTTCAACAAACAGAACTGGAGCTCCTCATGGCGAAGAACTAGGTCTAATAAAGCCCCTATCCAATAGCTCTAGGAGTTGGGTAGACAGTTCTTGAGGTTCGCCTGGTGCTAGGCGATATGGTGCACGTGCAACTGGAGCTGCTTCAGGTACAAGATCATTTTGAAACTCCCCTTGACAAACAGGTGGAAGTCTAGGAGGTTCCTCTGGGGATATACCTGGGAAATCTCGGACCACTGGGGTGTTCCTCAATCTTAGTTTCAGTTTCAGCTCGAGTGTCAGATATGTTAGCCAAAATGGCCGGACAGCCCTTGCGAATACACTTCTGGGCCTTCAGATAGGAGATGATGCCCACCATGGCACCACCTCGATCACCCTGTATGGATAAAAGTTCTCCACTTGGGAGGGGAATGCGAACAATTTTCTCCTGACAGAGAATTTCCGCGTGTTGCTTGGACAACCAGTCCATGCCAACCACGAGGTCAAAGCTACATAGGGTGATAGGTAAGAGGTTGATGGCAAACAATTGCCCGTTCAACTCGAGCTTACAGTCACGATGTATATGGGTTACCTCGACAGGCTTCCCATCAGCCAGTTCAATAGAGTATGGGGTATCTAGAAGAGTAGGAACCATCCCTAATTGTTTACTAGGTTTTGATGAAACATAACTATAGTCCGCACCAGTATCATATAAAATAGAAGCAAGAGTGTCGCTCAAGGAACACGTATCCGTCACGACATTGTTATCAGTCCTAGCTTTCCCGAGGCCAATCACAAATGCTCTTCCCCGAGCTCCCGTTTGTTGTTGCTACCGTTATGATTGTTGTTGTTGCAGGACTTATACCTCACACTATCCTACGTCCTCTTGCTATCACCAAAAGTAGAAAATGAAGCACCATGCTTCGGAAAAATACCATGGTCGGCAGCCTCATCAGTGAGTTTGCGAGTCAAGTGAAAGATTTATAGGTGAGCTGTAGTGGCCAAGCCACGAATCTGAGGGGCCCACCCTTTCGGTATAAAGTTCAATCCGTTTGTAAGGTAGGTTAAATAGATTTGAGCCTTTAGTGGCTATCTCCTGTAGCTTGGTAGTGTAGGCGTCGATCTAAGACCCATCCGTCTTTATATAACAAAATTTCTAGATTTCACCACAGGGTGTTACGTTCTCCTTCCAGGTATTTGTAACTCATCGAGTGTGCATGTAGCATACATTACCCCATCCTGCCTGGGGCAAATGCACATGGCAGAGACTTACACTATCGAAGCAATCAGATGGTCTCCTTCAGTTCCGTTGGAGTTATCGAGGATTACGATCAATAAAAGGCTTGAAGATATGATGGCAGGTTGTTGTTGTGGCATGTGCGTTCGAGGAATAAGAAAGTTCAAATGTGGAAGTCAGAGGAAAAGAACGATTTAGCAAAATAGATCTTTACTAGCTTGGAAAGATGCGAGGGCCTCAACCACCCTATCGTTGATCCTAAAACTCAGTCTTATCTAAGTTAGCAAGGGAAAAAGAAAAGAAAATACAGGTAAGAAAAAGGTAAGAGCCAATCGTCGCCACGTTCCGTCTAGATAGTAGAGCCTTCATCTTCACTGCCATATGCTCGTCCTGCTCAGTTTCCCCTTCTTCCTCCTCTTTCTTAGTGTCAGTGTTATATGGTTCTCATCACGTCCAATCTCCTTCTCTAGTCCTATGTAAACCAATTTAGTGGTAAGCTGTACCACTCGTTCCTCCAATCGTGGCTATCAGCCATTAGTAGGTTTCATCTTCCCTTGTGATGTTGCACTACGTCGCAGGCTTTACATAACTCCCCAAGAGTGTGTGTAACAAGCCCCAATCTAATGTGTTCCCCTGAACCTACCATATGCTCATGAGAAAACAAGGATATGCAGTCATACGTTCGCCCGCTCATACTAGGCGTAAGGTACTAAGGTAAGAAATAAGTTCTATATGCGTAACCCAGTCCCGTCTGTGTTTCGAATGGGAGTAAGAAGGATCAAGTAACAAGGAACATAAACTAATTGTCTCCTTGCTAAGTGACAAAAGATAAGTCTCAGCATTCGAATTCCTTCATAGTTGATTTAATGGTACCACGTCATGCGCATCGTGCAACTTCCTGTGTACGTGCGCCACAACGCTCGCAAGGGCTCCCTCCCTTGTACTATTGTTGTCTCCTCGTCCATGAGGTTAGTTAGGATATTACTCCCAGTAATGCGCCACCTGGTGTAACCCTAGGTTCCCACCATTGACGTGTTAAGAATTAAGTCTAGAACTAGAAGATAACATATTTCCCGAAATCATATGTTGTAGATATATGTAGCTAAAAGCTAGTTGTGCACTTAAGTTGTGAGTGTACTTATGCTATGATGATTATAGACAAGACTCAACATGCAGTCCTAGTTCACTATAACCAATGGCTCTGATACCAATCTGTCACACCCTCAAATTTCCACTGCGGGGTTAATATCGCGAGGCGCATGACAAACCAGGATTCCATAGCCATAAGTCAAAGGAACGAACTCTAAATGCCCAAACCATTTAGTTCGTTTTCAAAAACCAAGTTTAGTTAAGCTACGGAAGCGTAAACCAAATTTAAACCTTTTTAAAAACCATGCGCAAAACAACGCGCCCAAATTGAAACCATACGAAAACATAATATGTAATTTATGTGTATGCCCGAGACCCCAAATGCAGTGAAGTGTACAGTGCTTTCTAATCCTGGCACCGGAAGCTAACTACCTGCAAAAGCATGTAAATCGTATGTCAACATAAAGCTGGTGAGTTCACAAAGTAAGGTAATTTAATATGCAAATGCGCTGGTTTCCAAAACCACGTAAGTAAGTAATAACGTAGGTCCTCCAGACCGAAAGTTAAAGAGTTATCAGTTTAAGTGTGTCAGGGGTAGCTAGCCCACTCAATGTAACTAAACAAAATTATTGGGACACCTTCAGGAAAATAGTTATTTGCCTCAATAACTGGCGTCTATCAACACCAGTTGGAAATTGTGGTCAGAAGTTCATGCCCGTGCCTCAAGCACCCCAGACATGAGGTTGCTGCATCAACCTAATAGCGCTATCAACTAATACCCCGTTCGCCTCCAGCGATTAACTTAATAATATGCAAGGACTTTAAATGATAGAGTATTTAGATTACAAAGGAGCAATAAGTTTTAAACTGACCGAAAACCCGATCCACACAAGGAATCGTAAAACCGACCCACACAAGGAGTCAAAACCTGAGAAGTCCCAACTGGACTAGAAAATGTTTACCAAAGTTGTCTCTAACCCGAGACGCATGCTTTTGAGAAAAGAGTAGTGAAACTCACCTTAGTGTGCAAGCAAAAGTAATCCGCACCGCAAATAAAGTATGCCACCGACACCCTAATATAAGTGTCACCAAGTGAGTATAGGCGTAATATCATTACACCATATAACTCGTTTGTCCAAGACGTTTTAAACGTTCAAAAGTGTGTATGTGACGCCTAGTGATTCTACATGCAATAGTAAACCCTACGGACTCGTTGGTGAATGTGTTGGTTCAAATTAGTCTTCACGTTCCATATGTGTCTCATACAAGTATACGTTCAGTTACACCTCAATTTCATATCACCTAAGATCTCAATTCATCACATAAGCACACAATACACAATCTGTGTTTTCAGGACAGATTGCGCGCCATCAAAACCAATTTATTTAAAATAGTAAATCAGTGAGTTAACCTCCAAACTTTTTACTGAATTTTCTTTGGGATTCACTTAACAATACTTATTTTTATTTTGTCTTAAATCCAAACACAAAAATAATTAAAATTCGTCTAATACAGCTATGTTCAGAAAACCTTCCTAACAGGTCAGTTTGGTAGATAAATTCCCAAAAATTGTGTATTCATCCAAACGGGATGAATCCACTTGGAAAACTCAAGTTACTCCAATATTAACCTTCTGTAAACATTTCACAACCTAACTCTTTATAAAACTCGAGTTATGATGTCTCAAAGTTGACTCAGTTTGATACCCGAAATTCTGATCTGACCTATTTTCAATGAAAATTCTAAAAACGACTCAACCGACGTCCAAAACACTTGATTTTACACATTATGAAAAGCTAAGACCAGGTGTGATTCAACCATGCAAAGAAAATACCAAAATCATCATGTTAAGGTCGTGTTACAGCTCCTACAAGTTCGTCTAATCATTCTGTCCAGATTTTTAGTTTCGCCTAAATCATACTTTAATCGACTACCGTGTGCATAAAAACAATCAACAAACATCAATCATCATTACCAAACATCCCTAATACTTATTTTGATCAGATTCTACTACTAAACATGCAAAGATCACAACTTTAAAGACCAAAACATCAATAACTTGCGCAACAAGTATCCTATGATGTTACTAATCGATTATTATTATGTTTGATCCGTTTAATCTTCAAAAACTTCATGTTTTAATGATTAATAAAAACTTTCAGACCTGGACAAACTTTGTTACATGATTTTTATAACAAAAACACAAGATAAAAGTGTAAGGAATCAAAGGTTATACCCTTAGCTCTTCGATTTGATCAACCGTGCGCCTTTGGAGCTTCCCAATTGATGATCTTGAGCCTTAGCAGGAGCTTTAGGGTTAATATTTCGTGTGGGGCAGTAAGGGGGCGATTAGGGTTGAGTTTAGGGGTTGCATGGGGGTTAAGGTTGCTTAAATAGGTTTGAAAGGCAGTTTAGACCCGTCAGATGAAACCGAGCGGCCGCTCGGGCCCTGTGAGCGGCCGCTCACAGGCCCGAGGCCCACGTGAGTGTCCCGTTTCGTCACCCGACGCGTTATCCTTTGACGTTTTCATTATTTCGGACCGTAACAAGTGCAACCCCATGCATTAAGACCCTAATCAACCTCATGCTCCACTTTTAGTGATTTTTATTAACGTATTCGGTTTAGGTTCACACAATCACGTATGGTTTTCACATAAGTTTGTCAAATATCACAGAGACACATAAGTTCATTATTCACCAACGTCCAAGGTTCACTAATCATGTAACCCGATATTAACTCACAACAATGCACGTGTGTCTTATCTAGCTAACCCTAGTTAAGTATAATGCAAGGAACGTAACTAGAGTTTAGTTAAAGTGAGAACCTGAATTTGCGGGGTATCACACTTCTGATATCCAAACCGGGTTCTAAGAAATGGCTTCTGAAGTGGACCAGATCTGAGTGACACATTTCTGGTTCATACCAGATGGTTGAGTGATCTTCTTGGCAAAGGATGGTTCACCTATGGGCGCACTAGTGATCTTTGTATCATACGCCTATAGGGTTAGGTGCCGCCTTTGTTAAGGATTTCATTCAGCTTGGGAGGTTATGGTTGGGTAATTAAGTCATCATTTATTAAAAACCAATTTTATAGTTTCTACACCTATAGATATTAAAGTGTCATTAAGATAAATAAAATAAAGATTCTTTATCTAGTTCTTGTTAGTACAAAGCCGTTAACTAATGGAGGGACCACCTTCATGTGACAACCGTAAGAGAGATCTTTCGGCTTTGACCGTTAACCAATGGGGATACGAGGTTTCCAGGATAAAGAGACCCTTCGGTACGGAAAACGAGAACTAAGGCGAGGTGTACAGTGTCCCTGGTTGGGAGTGAAGCCTCCAATTTAAGAAGATGATAAGTTTGAGGACACGAAGACTTGACCACGGTTTGAGGAGCCCGCTATACGCGAGGCCCTGGCAAATTACCCCAGGTGGACGCACGCCGGAGAGGTTCTGCATTCTACTCAGTAGTCGCCTTCGCTTCTCTATCAAGGAGTCAACACTTCAAGATCACTCTCGTCCTCCACACAATTAATTAATTTAAATTATTAATTATAATATTAAACTTAACTACTTAAGCGAAGGGCCCCGAGATGTGTATATCTATCTACTATTTTGTCCCACCTTATCTTTTATAAAACCAAACCTTTTTCAAACCTATTTTTATTAAAGAACCCCTTCGTTTTATTTTTCTTTTTTAAAACCCGATCGGTCAATTGATGAATGGTTGAGTAGGGGAAAGTGTGAACCTTGGAATACGATACTCAATACTTACCATATAGACTATACTACGCACGTAAGGTTCTCTGCCTATGTGTTGGTTTTAGTTTCGAAAGTAAATATTGTTTACTTTATAAATTTAAAACTTTGTTAATTGAGGCTTAGTAAAATCAGTCTTTTTCCCTAAACCATTGTTTTGGGATTGTTAAATCAAAGTATTTTGCACCGAGGAAATTGATATCTTTTTAATACTAAAACCAAACGCATCACCATGTCATAAACCTGATTAGTAATAAGAGAAGTAAATGGTGGTATATTAGTAATTTCATATTCAGAAAGTATAAAGCAATTTCAAAAGCGAGGTTTTGTGGATTTTGAAAATTTTAAGCCATACCAAAAGCTAAAACAAAAAGGACTTTTATCAAAGCTAGACAAATTATTGACTTATTGGCTTGTTGAAAAAAACTAATAATAAGTTGTTTCTAAACTCAATCCCAAATATGCTCTTAGTAGCGTGTGGTGAACGTTGATACGAGGGGTAGAAATCTAGGAAAAGAGACGGCGTAGAGTGAGAGACGAAGGAATCGATAGTCCCATACATTTTTACAGTAACCGTGTCACCCCGAGTTTAGCAAAGCCTAAGATAGTTCAGGAATTCATTACTTGGTCAGTTGATGCATAAGATGAGGAAACAAATCAACATGAAAAGGAAAGAACAGAGGGCCAATGATCCTGTGTCTAGGTCAAAGGGTGAGGGATTTCTGGTGGTTAAACCCAAACCCATTGCAATTAAATTTCTTAGAGCATCACCATCGCTAAGCTTTCCACAAGCGGCATCGCCCTTGCACATCGGCTAGTGTGGAAGAATTTCCTTAGGTCTTTAGTGGCTATCCTTTAACCACTGAAATTAGAGAGAATGTCCTTTATGTTATTATTTCTCATTAGGTGGTATTAGGGATAAACACTTTTTCCCGAGTACCTATACTCCTACCATACCGATACCCGTACCCGTACCGATTTTGGGTACTCAGTATAGATATTGGTACCCACTTTTATTGATATCAGCATTTGGTACATTCGGTATCGGTACGGGTAAAAATAGTACTCGTACCGAATTCTATATACTAATGTATTTGATAATATGTTTTACTTCATATTATGGTATATATGGTATTCGTATCAATTTTATCTATTTGGTATCCGTATAGTGTTGATACTTGTAATGGTTTACCTACTTGGTACCCGTATAAGTGCTCAAAAAAAAAATAATAATAACAAAATGGTACCAGGGGCTTTTCTGCACAAACAAAGCACCAGCATGTTGAAAAAGAGGTTAGGATATTCTTGTGAATTCTGAAGTGAATGCTGATTTCATGAACAAAAAAAAAGGTATTAATTAATTTCAATATATTAGCTTCAAGTAACTGTACATTATACATAGCCAAAACTACCATTGTTGTAGACCGTAGATAATTATATGTCGGAAAAGCGAAGGACTAACCGGCCATCCTTTCCATCTACCCTTTAGGTTACATTTCATTCATTTGTGTTATTTTTACCCTGCATATATAGAAGTCATATAAGCAATCATTCGAGTCATGGAAACCCTTTTTTTTATAGAAAAATACATTGGAACTACTTCTCAACTGGTGCATAGGTCATGTGTCGTCAGTGTATGTATAGGTGTGTTTTTCCTCTCGATTTATTATGGTAAGGTGTCATGTACTATAATTCACCTGTTGTTTGTGTTGGTCATTGTAACAATGGAAGTGTTGATGTTTTATGCAAGTAGCATCTGCAGTTGGATTCCATGTTCATAAATCATTAAAGAGTTTCTTAAATAGAACTGACCAAATCAAAGCAAGTGGGAAGCTTCAGCTGGTTTAGCAGTTTAATAGTACGATTATGGTCGTTTTGCTGTTCAACAATTTGGTCAATAGATTTTTAAAAGTTCTGGCGTGGTTTAATCTTTGTTTATGGGTTATGGGTTTCATTAGAACTTAATGACACTTTATGCGGTAATTGATGGTGCCACTGGCTGCTAAACAATCATGTTAGGATATATATGACCAAAAATATTACTTAAGATTCTTGTGATCTCCTTAGTTCAATCGACTTAAGTATCACCACGAAGAGTAGTAACGATAGCAGATTCTATATATATACACATTGCCTATTGTATTTTGGGAACCGGTTTTCATGATATCCCCCATGCACGACATTTGATTAACCAGTCGAGGCATGATTGATTTTAATTAGGGCAAAAGTGTATAGTCATATGAAATTAATTAAACAATTCAAATATTAAAAGATAGTATAATTTAGTTACACCTGATCGTCACAGGTGTAACAATCATAAAACTGGTTGCTGAATGTTCGAGGATGAAACACTCAATAACGTTGCGATAGAAACTTTGGTTGCTAAATTAAGTTTTAAAAGACTTTGTCAAACCACATTAGCAACGAAACTATAAGCGATCGCGAAACCCGGTGCCAAATAGGTCGCCGCAAAAAATTCATTTGCAGACAAAGACCATATTATGGTTTTTTCTAATGTCCAGTTTAGTTGTGTAGCTGTTTTACCTGTTTCATTTTACAACATATTAGTACCACTCTGTTGGTTATAAAACCGAGAGTCCTTGGCTTAAAGAAGTGACCAAATAAAGAACCACATAATATGCTTTTCACTGATCATACGGGGCAAACAATGGTTTTGGTGGTCATGAAAATAATCTAAAATATAGTAACGACAGAATAATATTGTTCCTCAAAGATTATGAAAACTTTCAAAGAGTTTTTGTCATACTGTAAGCAAACACACCACAACATAAACACATAGACAAAGTAACAAAAGTTTAAAATCCACAACAATATCTACAAGTTTTGTTTTGAGGACTAGTTAGAGCTAGAAGAACTGTTCAGTCAGTTATCCCAACTTCCATACTTATCACTGAAGCTTTTTCCTCCTCTTTTTTGCAGAAAATCAGTCACGGCAACACGGGCGCTAGCATCCCAATGTCTAGCCATATCTCTAAGAGTTGGAATTCCAGGAATCCCATAAAGGGAAAGATCAAGCTTAGTCAGCATTTCGTCATACAGCGTCACCCAAGGTTCATTGCTGCCAGATTAGAGCAAAAAGATTCACATAAATTAATTTCTCTATATCGATACGTATTTGTTAGTATTATGTTTTAGGTAGAACTATTAATTAGTTAGGGTTTTAGGTTGTGTTCCTACATAATAACTTACATGGTTTTCATTGTTTTATATATGGTCTAGTTAATCCTAACTTTGTTATGAGTGTCTTATTGTCACTTACTTCAATACAAAACGCCTCGATCTAATGATTTTAGGTGAAGATGCTGGATAATTATCCGGAACAACAAGCAGTATGACAAACTCCGGCATCTGTATAAAGAAGCAAAGACCATTGTTTTTAGTAAAGAAGCCAATCATATACAACAAATCCAGAGCAAAACAAATGCTTTCTATTTATTCGTCTTTTATTGTCCCTGTTACAAACGGTGCAAGTGATATTAACCAAGTTTCTTGAACCAACGTTGAAAATTCGTACTAACACGATGTATGTGTAATTAGTCCCTTCAAAAGAAATTTTTTCCTATTGAGACAATTTCAAAAAATCTTTCTTTTTAAACTCTTTGCATCGCTCTGGATTTATGAAATTTTGAAATGGGTTTTTGGTTTGGGTAAGTTTTACCTTTTCGGATGAAGCACCTTTCCTTGGACCGAGTAGGGAACAAACATTCCTGAACAAGCACTTCACTATGGTTCCTTCATGAGCTTCAAGTATGCTAAAATCATCTTCGGAAGGGTCTATCACCGCATCAATGGATGTCTCAAGAAGCATGTTGTTAATTTTTTTGATCTCCTCCACTATTGGAGATTTCTTCGACTAGAAGCACATAGATTGCAAGGAGATTAAACAAGAAACATGAAGAGAATAAAAACAGTTAGCATATGCAATAAAAACATGATATGAATCTCCATGAGAAAATTTGCAACTTATTAATGCAATAAATTTACCTCAATCTTCTTTCTCTTATTCGCTGATGTTTCCGTTAAACATGCATCCCTACTTTGAGAAACAAACTGATCACTAAACACTGATGGGGAACTTAACTCGCGTTTCCTTTTTTGTAGTGGCTCATGATCATATTCTAACATAACGTTCGTTTCATCTTGTATATGTGTAATATCTAGATTTGGAGGTACACAAGCTGGTATGATATCCGTCACCTTTTTGATTGGGCTAATGTCAGTTAAGGAAGAAATCAATTGTTTTGATGACATCGGTTTTACCTGAAAGATCAAAACAACTATAGCAATCAGCACCAAGAATATAGTCATTGAAGGATATAGCTAGCTAAAAAGTGTTCTCAAATCATATTTAGAAACTAGCGTACCACTTCGGTCAAAGGAATAGCTTGATCTTTTGAACTTTCTGGTTCTGGTGAAGGTGGTTCTATGGATGTTTTAGATGGACTGGCTGAATTAGAAGAAAGAAAAAAGGGAGAACGCGCTGTTGAGTGTGGGGACAACACATTGTTGACACCAAATTTTGAGGTTGAACTTGATGTTTGCGGAGGAATTGGGTTCACATTGGCTGGTAGAGAACACTGATTCACCAATCCCGGAAACAAAGGAGACATCCCATGGGGCGCCTTTGATCTAGTAAGCTCATTCGTTTGGTGCATCGGTGCTTTCATTTTTTCAAAGTTGAAATTCTGATTCGCCACAGGTCGTTGGTGGTTAAGTGGACGAGATGGAAAATTAGTAGCAGTTGTGTTTGAAAACAAACTCATTGGATAACTGGACCCGACAACACTGTTGGTCATTGGTCCCATATTTATCTGTTGTGTTGTGCTTTGAACACTTGGATGTCGAGCCGTTTGGTAAGATGTAATGTTTATTGAACTCGACATTAATCTTGATTCTGATGGTTGTGAATATGGTCTTCTAAAAGGAAATGTCTCATTAAAGTTCCACATGTTGGGTTCTAGATTAGTAACTCTTTGAGACGGATTTGTTGATAGATTGTCTTGCAACCTCATGGCTCCAAGGGGCTGATGGGCAAGTTCGCGAAGCTGGGAATAACAGCCAGGCTCGTTCATATAATAGCTGACATAGTTGACGATCATATTCATAATATCATAGATCATCTGGTCACTTGGAGGAAGCAACTCGGCTCTTGTGATATTCAAGAATGTCATGATCCTTACCAGATGAATTACGACACTTTCATAGTATTTTATGGCTTCCATATTTGTTGTCTGCAAAGGATAATCACACCTCAGTAAAAGAACGAATTATGGTCATTGATAAATGGTACGATTGAGTTGGACCTGAGCGATCAACTTCGTGACATTATAGTGCATTTTAAGTAGTTCGTTGGTGTATCTGTTTTTCATTATTTTAATCTGTAAACAGCATTGAATGACTCTGAATCAGCAACAGATTATTAGAACCATAAAAAGATATGATAAGAATGCATCAAATGAACAATAACATAATGAGCTTTAAGTAGGAAATCCAGGATAAATACCTGTCTTAAGATGTATTGATGATATGCAGTGCCTGAAAAAAATTGATCAGGGGTGGAAAACCCTACCGGATCTGTCGAATCAAATTAAATGGCAAATATTAATCACTAACATAACAAGGATTAGTTATCACGTATAAAAGGACCCAAATCAGACCAACCTAATTGAGTTACGGTTCCTGTCGAATCTGATCAGTGACATAAATCCCAACTTTGAGTTGGAGTTTCCAATTCTAGAACCTTAAGTATATTTTAAGAACAATAAACTAAAATTTACACTAAATATATGGCCTTTTGAGGGAAAAGACTTTCAGGATTTTAGATCTTAATTAAGGTTTTGACTTAAACCGGTCTAATAGGTCATAGTCAAGCCAGGCTCTCTAGAATAACATAGGGACGATAAGCATTTGTCTTGCGGCCATGGGCTTTTTCCGGATAACAGTCTCGGGCCTAGGACCTTCTGTTCATATATCTAGTGTGTATATTGTATAATAACATACAATATACACTATTATTGATTTTATCAAAAGCATACTCCTTCTATATGATGCAACCTATAACATATAACATAAACAACAAGTACCAAAACATATGAAAGAGGTATCAATTTGCATGGTATACCACTAAATTCACATTAGATGCAAATAATCTTCTATATATACACACATGTTCTAAGTTACTAGCTTTCTCCGTTATGTACCTAAGAGGTTGGGATAAATATTATTTCCTTGTTGCTGCCCTCTTCCTGATATCACGTAACCCGAGGTCCTTGTCGCATGTTGTAACTGTAACTGATTTTGATTCTTGTTTTGTAGTTTCTGTAACCATGACATAATATAAATTCTCATAAGATATTGCTTAAGTTGGCACATAATATACATTTATTTATGTTTAAGAAGCATTTTTTTTTTAAATGGAATCTTATTTGTCTAAATCAGAACAACATTTGTTGATACAATCCAAGTTGATCACAAAAAGATCATCTGAATTTGTGTTTCCCAACTTGTTAGTCATAAGTAATAGACCAACACTTTCAGTAAATCCACGTGACGCAAATTTGTGTCGCCATCTATTATGACAATTACAAGCATTCAGTTAATTAATGACTGAATTTAGAATATATGATCAGCATACCACATTTGACGACTCTCCTCCCAAATTTGTGTCGTCATCTATAGATGGCATAGAGGGCTGACTTGGAATATTCGGATTTATGGCCGTAGCTTCCACACTAGCCATGAAAATAAACAAGTTAACAATAGATTAGTATTAAAGCAACAAAGAATTTTGATCCAACAAAATTTAAAAAACTAGCCTATGTTAAAATTGTTTTATTAACATATACAAGTATTAGCAATAAACACCACATAAATTAAAAACTTTTAAAGTCATCCCTTGTGTCCCTTGGCCAAATGTAGGAAACTAAGGGATTCACGTTTATTTTTGGCATGCCTTGCCCCCTTACCGACAGAGAATTCACTTGGGAAACTAAACGCCGCATAAATACACACGCAAGCAAGCAAAAAGTGAGTTTCTTGATCCAACGTCAGATATATAACGTAGATGACAAGTTGTGTTCACAAATAAGGAAATGCCATAAGATGGTCGGTCACGTGGATGCAAATATTAAAGCGTATATATGGAAAAATGTGCGTAATCAGGAGACAACAAGTACACATAGAATGAAGATAATAAACATAAATTATATCTATTTAAGTGCAACTAAACGACAAAAGATTGCAGCCATATAATTTATAAGGAACAAACTTGTATGACGTGACAGACTTACTAGGCCTTATTTACAACTAATAAACGGTATACAAACCTACAAGAGCATTCACATCCTCTACATCAAATCTCCTCAATTAAATTACACTAAAAATCATTATTCCACCCCAAATCTTCTCTCTCCTAATTAAAATAATAATACTTTTTTTTTATACTTTTATCATTCTATTTTCTCTCCCCTCACTCACAATCACTTACAAAAATATTAAAATATATATATATATATAGGGGTGAACAGTAACATTTCATATATAGAGGTGAACAGTGCTTTCTATTAATATTTTCTCTCTCCACCACTCACACCCACCCCATATAATTTGAGGGAACCCCTCACATAATTTGGTTCCCGGGTTGTGAATGCTCTAAGAATGTTTTTCCAGATTATTGGTGAATGATGTAATTATTTACATTGTAGTGTAGACTACTTATATATAATGGTGACCATTTGATGATAGAAACTTATCAAATGTTATGAAGGCCTTTAAAGATAATGGTGACCATTCTTTTAAGTGAATGGTCCGCCAACAAAGTATTAAGACCAACAAATATTGCCATGTTATTATTTCTACAAAACAACACAAGTAACCAAATAATAATAATAATAATAATAATAATAATAATAATAATAATAATAATAATAATAATAATAATAAATGAATAAATAAATAAATAATAGTAACAATAATAATAACAACAAATAATAAAATAATGAGGATAAAGTACAATTATGTTAATAGTAACTATAAAACAATAAAAATAAAATTATGATAATAATAGTAAAACTTGCACAACCAATAATTAAAGACAAGAAGACAAGAATTGGAGTGAACAAATGAAATACAGTAAATTAAAGCTCATAACAAACCCTTAATAAATTTCTGCAAACTACTGACGTAAGAATCGATCGGTTATTGAACACATACATATATGTGCTAAAAGCAAACACCTCCATCATATATACATATATATAACTTTTTTTTAAAAAAAATATAATATTGTGACAACACTTGGAAAAAGTTCTATTCAAAGAAAATAACCTCTTTCAGAAACTAAAATTATTTATTATCCTCTTGAAAACCTACAAAATTACGGAGATTTATATAAACAAAAGGTACTTAAAAACAACAAAATTGAATGTTATCAACCAAAAAAAAAAAAAAAAATCTCATTCAGACGTTATACCACAAACATTTGTAACAAAAGATCCGATCTTTTTTCTCAAACATTAATAAACTTTAGCTTAATTAGCTAAAAGCTTTATCAAGTAACAATAAACTGAAATTAGATAATAAAAAATTCATGCAAGTTTTATCAAGTAACAATAGACGTGGTCGGTCTTACAAGCCATCCTGCAACTACCCTGTCATTTTGAAAAAAAAAGTCCTAAAAAAATAATCAAGAATTTGCAGTTAAAAAAAGGTTACCAAGAATCGTTCAAAGCTTCGGCCAATTTGTCTTCAAACAAGCTATCAAAATCAATATTATCAAAATCAATATTATCCAAGTCAATGTCCCAATCAACTACCGTTCACTGCTGTCGGTATTCATCATCATGCAAACCCTGCAACTTCAATCAAACAACATAAGAAAGAAAAGATCAAGGGTTCTGAATACAAGCCAAAGTCTTAACAATATTATCAGTCTACTATGGTCATTAAATTTGGTGGTGTGACCGACAGATGATGCAAGCAGAAATTAATTATGAATCAACGTGGCATTATATATAAGCTACTTGCTATTTAAGGTGGTTTTCTGCATTGGGTTTTTGTATGAAAGTTTGCATAAATACACCTTGTCTATTGCTTAGTTGTCATTTTGAGTACCTTATATTGCTACTTTTTTAAAAATGGTATTTTTTTTTCACATTATAAAAAGCAGGTATTACGTCATTGCCACGTTATAAAGTGGGCGTAATATCACTGCCACGTAAACATAAGCTGTCACTCACTTTTTTTTTTACAATTTTATTGTGTAATAGTTTAACAAGCTTTAACTATCTAACACCCGTTAAAATAATATTTAATTTAAATAAATTAAGGAAAATTGGAAAAGCGGAAAACATGTGATTGATTGAACACCTTTGGGCGCATACCTTCTTCCTCTTTACGCCCATTAACCTGCTAAGCCTCTCCCCCCTTCACCTCATCCAACGCCCCAAGGATGGGGCAGAGGTGTTTAACGCTGGATCATCACCACCGTGGCAGGGGTGTGATCCAGTTACACTCGGTCTTAGTTAACAACTTTGTATCACAATATTAGTACCCATTAAGTAATTAGAAGTAAGACAATCAGGTAAGTTATTCGAGGTCATCTTGCTCAAATATCATAGAAGTTCGAGCTTGAGTTTCAGCTCAGGTCTTAATTGAAGCTGATATAACACATGAGTCCAAGCTTTATACCGATTTTCCAACGAGACTTGAAAGTCTAAACGAATATGTCATATATATAAATAACTACGTATTATGTATTTTATTATACATGCATAAGACTTTACCCTTAGAAAAAAATATAAAACCAATTATATGAGTGTAAAACAAAATGGTTAGAAAATAATAAGTTAAAGCGCAGGGGCGAAGCTTGGTTTTTGAATGGGGGGTCTCAATTTTTTGCGATCGGCAGTGGCAAATTGGTGGGGGCCGGACTCAACCTGGACTCAAAAAACGGGGAGGGGGCCGGCCCAAGCAATCCTTCGCCCCTGCTAAAGCACGTCTAAGGAACTGTTTGTTAGGATCTGTCTGATTAAGTGTTGAATCATTAAGAGGATCTAAATGGTTTAGCACCCGTTATTAGCTGAATGGTTAAGAGCTTAATGGAATCATTCGGATACTTTTTTTAGTTGAAACAAACACTCTTAATGTTGAATTATTACAAGCTGAATGATTAAACGGTTTATTAAAAGGCTAACAAACATCCCGTAACTCAAATTTGAATAATTATCAACGAGCTGAACTAAAACCTCTTGCACCAAGTATACATATATAAACTTGAAGGTATTTTTTGAAAAAGAAATTAACTCGGGGAAATGAACCAAATTGAAAATGCTTCTAAAATGTTTTAATGTAATACTTGACTTTGTATATATGGACAAATTTTTGCAACACACTTTTTGTTTTTTACCTTTAATTAGTTAAACTTTCAAACTTTTATTGCAAAAATAATTTTTAACCATAAAAACTAGATATACAAAATTACAATGTTGTTTTTAAATTTAAACTTCTGGTAAAGCTAATTAATTATTAAACTCAATTAAGTTGTTGCATGTTAAACCTTAATCATAAGGCCATGGGTATACTCTAACCATCTTTAACTTCACCTACATGCCACATTCTCCACTTTGTCTCTTTTCACACTAGCTCACTTCAAAGGAAATGGTTTGACGCCCCTTAACCCTGTAACTTTTCCTCTTTTAATTCATGTTAACATGTTAACTTAGTGCCACTTTAATGCCCCTTGACATAGGAAGGGAGTGGGTGTACAATGAAAGTTAAAATGTCACGTCATCGTTAACACCTTGGTGTGAAGTATTTATTTATGCGATGAAGCATTATGTATTGTTGACGATGGTTATTTTGTCAAAGTGAATTTCATGTGGTGATTTATGATGATATGAATGCAAACACAAAATTAATTTGTTTTTGTTGCACCAGTCTAGTTAACTTGTTTGGTAAACATAGTGTTTCATGTTAACTTGTTCAACAAAGGGTGGTGTTAACCTTAACAAAGGTGTCATGTACTATCATTAAGGTTCATAAATAAACAAACTTCAGAAAAATTTTGTTGCTATTGTTCGTGGCTTGCGCTAAATTGTCGAATTAGCTGATAAGAGAATTGGAAAAGAAAGTGAATAACATAATGGAAAACTGGAAAGTAAAGTAAAGAAATGTTTGGAGAATTGGAAATTACGAATGAAGATAAAAAAGAGAAATAAGGAGATTGAATTAGTTTTAGTTGGTTTTTGATTAGAACGAGATAGTTTGAATGAGTTTCACATATAAAGTTACATGCCTAATATTCACTTTCCTTTATATATTATTATTACTAATAATAATTATGGTTACTTTAACCAGAATGAAGTAAATTAAATTACCGGCGGGTATTAATATTATTTTGTTTCTATTACACTTTTATATGTAGAGGTATTAGTCGCTAATTCATCGATTAGGATGACCGACTTTGTCCTTCCGTGACAGACATCACTGATACTTTATTAAGACCATGTGTAATGGTGAGTGAAAGGGACATTTTTTGACACCTGGCATGTGGGGCCACTTTGGTGGGTGAAAGGGACATTTTTTTAAATTTAATAAACACACTAATATTTTATTTAAATATTTCATTTAAATTGAAACTGCCACGTGGCAGCATGTGATTGGATGGACAAAGTTTTAACCCACGCGAAATTTTTCGCTGGGAAATGGTTAGCGCCCCTTTAACAGGGGTGTGCTCAAGTGAATGGGGGCGCTAATTTTGGCCTTCACGCCCATTTCACTCACCCATTACATCTGGTCTAAGGTCTAATAGTGAAGAACATCTTGAGGACTACTCTCTCACTCTCCACCTAACATATATACTAACCTTTTTGTGACAACACAAATTGGTCGTTGTGGAGTCTATTTAATCAATCGGATTTCAGCCACTAATAACAAATCATTGTCTTTAGTGGCTGAATTTACAAAATGGTCTAACTTAATAAGAAATCAATGACACTTTATGTGGTTACTGGTTGTCCCACTAGTTGCTAAACAAGCATACTAGAATCTGAACATAGTTAATTATTACGTGAAATCCTAGTGAATCCTAAGTTTAAAGCTTTGAAAGAGACGTTCCCCTCATCCTTAAAGTCAAGACGGTTACCACGTCTTTCATTAAGGGAGGCGCTGACTAGCCTTACTCAATAAGGATGTAGGGTCTCTTTAGGACTAAATTATCACCACAAAGAGTAGTAGAGATTTCATATATGTTTCCTATTGTATTGTCGGAATCCATTTTTCATGATATCTCATAAAGTTTGATTAATTAACCGCTGAAGGCAAAAATGCTCTAAAGTATGGTGAGCGATTGACGTGAACTAAATAGTAAACTACGACTTTCAGTTAATGTAAACGTTATGTTGAACTTGCAAACAATGGGAGTAAATAAATTAAGGGTTCTGGACTCCCATTACCCTATTTTGGAGTAAATAAACTCTCAATTCTCTAACCTTGGGTCAAACTTTAAGGATTTCAAACTTTTATTTTGGATATTAAACAAGTACTTCAAACTTTATCAAATCATGGCTGATGCATTTTTTAAAATCTACTTACCTTTTTACAAATGTCTTTTGTTTCATAGAAACCTTCACTTGAAAGTAATTTCGGGACGAAATTTTCTAAAGTAGGGGAGACTGTGACAACCTGCACCCTCCACTTTTCATAAATGTGCATAATTTGTTCCTCAACTATTTCAAAATTTTCATTTTTAACCCTCGTATTTTATTAGGACCAAAAGTCACAATTTAATAAAAGTTATAATTTTTATAAGTAAAAGTATGCACGTTTTATACTCACATCTACACCCGAGCACGTATGTTTCAGACCTTGATACTCGAAACCCTTAATTTTCAGTCCTAAAACAACTTAGAAACCGAAGGAAACAAGTCCGGAACTTAAAATTGATAAAATTAGAAAACTTGATTTTTTAGCTCTCGCGGTCTGCGGAAACAGTCAAACAGTCAAAGTCCTAGTCAAACAGTCAAAGTCCTAGTAGTCAAAGTCCTAGTCAAAATCCTAATCAAAGTCCCCGTCAAAGTCAAAGTAAAAGTCCTAGTCAAATAGTCAATTCATCTTAAAACCTTACTTTATGGTGTTGACAAATTTTAAAGCCTAATTGAATCCAAAACTAGTATAAAAACTACCTATGACCCATTACACTTTGCACCTCTAAATCGATTGTTTCAATTCGATTAAACTCTCCCTCATACCTTTCTTTTATAGTATATTACTTCTACAATTGAAGCTTTGATTATAGCTCTTGTAATTGGCGAATTGGATGCTTGATATTTTTTCTTATTCGGTTTCTTTTCTTCTAAATTGGACTAGTTTCATTGTAAGTTTTTCCAATTTCTCTTACGTTATATTTATTTATCATTTGTAGAACAATAGCCATCTACTTATTATATCGATTATAGTCAAGTGCTTCGATTAGATTCTAAGGTGTTAGGATGTATTTGGGTATTTTTCAATTATAAACTTGTAAACTTTAAAAATTCATAACTCATTGGTTCTTGACCCAAAAATCATGAAATTTGGTATGCTGACTTGTATGATCATTTAGAAATTTTAGAATCAGTTTTGGGATTTTAAGCCACCGATTAATATTTTTAATGATTTTATGATTATTTAATTTTAGTTAATTCATAATAAATTATTGGTAGCACTTTTGGTTATGAAAATTTGTAGAAAAATGTGTCATTATGCTAAGATAAATGTTTTTTAAACGACAAATTTCTACTCCTTGTGGGACTTGAACCCATGACCCCCCTTAGGTGTTCCTAGAAGCTTTGCTTCTACCATTGGGCCACCAACCCCAATGGCATGCTAAGATAATTATCATGACATTTTCCATTAGTTTTGACACGGATTACTATGATGTTTCATTTTTTTGTTAAATAGATTTTACACAAATAATATTTATAATAAATCTATTTTAATCTCAAAAAATCCTATAAAATTTATTTTGAGGTTTCCTAAGTAAGTAAGTTGATATTTCACAAAAAAACTTTATTTTTAAATGTGATTTATAATTATATATGAATTATGTCACTTTTAATCATGATTAATTTATATAAAATTGTAGATAAATAATTTTGACATAAAAATTGGTGGAAGTGTATATAAATATGTTAGGATAATTATCATATCAAATTACCTTTGTTTCATAATATTTTTGTATTTTAACTATATTATTTGTTGATTTAGTTCTAAACAATCAAGATTCTTAAATTTATTTTATATACTTTCTGAATAAAATATATTATTTCAACCTCGTTAGTTGTTTCTTTAATTTATTAGGATTGGGTATTTGATGGACATTTATTCTATACATATAATATTCTAAAGCAATTTGTGACACATGGCAATCCCTCACTCCACCATCAATTATCTCTCCTCCCACATTGTGCCACATGGCAAGAGGTGAGAATTTATAACATTTTCTTATTTTTTTTAAATCAAAAATTGAATTAAAATTTAATTATGGTCAAAATGTCAATTACTACCTTTCCTAATTCCTAATCTCTCAAGTCAAACAATATTCAAAACAATATTCAACATTCAAGTTTGATCAGTTTCTCTCTCTATTCATCCTTATCATTCAAGTGGAGGATTTCTTCAGACAAAAGAGTCCTGGATCATCATCCAAGGGTTTTATTCTGGAACTTTGTTTGATTTGCTTATAATGGATTTTTGCATGCACGTTGGATTTTGTAATGAAGATTCGATAACAGATCTTTGATTTAGTTTGAAATAAATCAATAATCAAACAGTGTTAATTATTTCTATTATTTTTGTATCCAGCTTCAAAGATCTACAAGTGTTTCTGAGACCCTTCAATTGGGTGATCGAAATAGAAGGTAATAAACATAATTATTAATTTAAATTTTAATTTTATTTACATCATATAGATTAACAGAGTTATTAGTTTTGTGGGTGTTCAAATATTGTTTAACATGTATAGAAATCAAACAATTAATAAGTTTTCAGTTTTAGAGTTCAATGATTTCATACATAATTCTCCATCGTCTCCTCTCCTTCTTCTTTAAGGTATCATCTTTCCATTCTCCTGTAACATGATATCTGATGTCGAATTTCCCAACAATTATATGTTATTAATATGTGTAGGTGTTCTTAAAGAGGAGCTTGTGAATAAGTATGAAAATGTTAATTGAGCAAATTGATTGGTTGGACCGACTTGCTTTTAAAGGTATGATCTTGAAATCAGTAAAAATAGAAGGTTTCATATGTATGTGTTTGTTGATTTGTACATTGTTTTGTTTTGAATTTTATTTATGTTTTAAAATGTTAATTCTAGGGTGGGTTTGCTAATGGGAGTTATTGTATGGGATCAATAGGGTTATTGTATGTGTTCAAGAATGTTCGTGTTCGTGTTCTTTCATGTGTTCTTTTTGGATCTTCATCATCAGGAGTGAATGTTTTTTATTGTTTGATTCTAGAATGAATGAATAATGGGTTAGTGTATTCGGATATTGGGCTCCAGTTTGGATCTTTCATTCGAAATTCAAAATCCATGAATTGATTGTAAATTTAAATGAGTTTCCTATATTGGAGGCTAATAATATGGAATGATTATCGTGGGTTTAAAAAAGGGAGAGATTAAAATATAGTAGAAATATTTTTAAGTGGGTATTTATATAAGATATTCTAAACGGAAAAAAATCCTTTTTTAAGTGGATCTTTCACTTATAATTTCTAATATTTAAATATGTAAGTAACTTACTGACGAATAATATAATTTTCATATTAGAAATAACGCAGACAAATTTTCTCAGAAGCTGGAGTTCTCAGAAGACAAATTTGAGATAACCTTTGCTACAAATTACTTAGGTAATCTCTTTATTCCATATATATTTATCTATTTACATTTTTTAAAAATATCTAATAGAAATATCCATGTTTTAGTCTTTTTACTTTTTTTAAACAAAAAGCAATAAATGAGAATGAGAAAAGAAACTGACGTAAATTAGAAACTCATTAAAATTCTTTATTACATTCAAATTACTCACTTTATAAATTTAGTGTAATTTATATTGGTAATCAATTAAATATCGAATTTTGAATTTCAAATTTCAAATTATATTTCGAAATGTTTAAATTCGAATTTGACAAAATATAAAATTTTGAATTTTGGTTAATAATAATAAGAAATTACACATACTAATTATCCTTTTATTTACACAGTTAATATGATTCAAAGTCCCTACATAAGTGGTGTCAACTCTTATTAATACATTAATTGATCCTATTAATTGCCCTATATTATCCTAATATTAGTTTAGCTTATATTGGTAATTAATTAAATAACGAATTATCAATTTCAAATTTCAAATTAAAATTCGAATTAGACAAAATTTTAAATTTCAAATTTTGTTTAATAATGGTAAGAAATTACACATACTAATTATCCTTTTAATTACACATTTTGAATGACTTAATCTTTAAAAAAAATTAATTTTTTGAATTAAAGTTAATAATGGTAACCATTACACCTATTTATTATCTTAAAATTATGATTTCCTAATATATTTAAAATATAACAATTAATAAATTACAAGTAAAAATTAAAATTTTAAATACTAGACTTTGAAATTATAGATTTATGTTAAATTAAAATTTTAAATACTAGACTTTGAAATTATAGATTTATGTTAAACTTTCAAATTTTGATTACTAGAATTTGAATTGATAGATTTCAATTAAATTAGTTACAAGTTAAAATCTAACAAATAATAGTTTTGAAATTTAACAAATAATTAAAATTAGAGATTTCCTAATATATTTAAAATTTAACAAATAATAGTTTTGAAATTTAACAAATAATAGTTTTAGTTACTAATTTCTTAAATTAGTTACAAGTTAAAATTCAAATTTTGAATACAAGAATTTGAATTGATAGATTTTAGTTAAACTTTATAAATATTCAAATATTAAATGGTCTATTTAACTATATAATTTCATATTTTAATATCTATAATGGTAACAATTAGACTTAATTATAACATTTAATTCGAATTTTGTATGATCTGACTCAAACGGTGTCTTACTTTTAACATTTTATCAAAAATATTTTTCACTACTATTTATTTTTTACTAGATAATACTCCTCAAATACCATCTGATAACAAGATTCCAATGAAGTTCCAAAGGCGTCAATTCCCAATATCCGTATGTTTCGTAATGACCACCAATAAAAGCCAAGGACAGTCTCTATCGAAGGTTGAATTGTATTTAAGAGACCCCGTATTCTCATATGGCCAACTTTATGTCGCATTGTCAAGAGTTAAAACCAGTGCAGAGGTGAAATTACTTATACTAGATAGTGATTGGAATGTCAAGACTAAAACAAAAAATGTGGTGTATAAGGAAATATTTAGTGATATTTGAATAAAATGTGTATCCCTTTCTTTTGAATTTTAATAAAACATTTCTACTATATTTTGTTTATAGGTTTTACCGCTCAAAATAATTGTAAGTTGTTGAACCGCGTGTCAACGCGAGCAAAAGTCTAGTTCATATTAAACATAATCAACTTTATTGTTTTTCGATGGTATTTGCTACTTTTACTTTGTGTTTAAATGTACCTTTACGATTGTCCCAAAATTTCTTTGAATATTATTATCTTTCTACAAAATGGTGCTAAAAACTTTGTGAGTACAGACCAATAATTTGTCTATAATTATGAGCAGTTATCACGTCATGGTGGTTGCCAGAAGTGTTTATTAACATATATATGATTTTACTAAAAGAGTTTAAAAAATGTGTTTGGAATAACTTTTGTAGTGGAAAAAGTCAATAACTTGATTTTTAGAAAGTGTTTGCTTAACTGCTTCATGTAAAATGACCAAAAAGGCAGTGTTTTCTATTTAAAACCATTTACTACTTTTAGATATAATATTATGTACTTGACAATTTTTTTTGGACAAAATTATAATTAAAAAAAATACTAGATATATAATAGAAACTATTTGTATAAATTTTGTAATTTCTTTATTAGACCATGTAATGTGTCGTAATTTTAACATATAAAATAGGTGCACGCCCGTGCTTCCCCTGGAGCTCTGTAAATAGCAAGCTAACCCCCACCATTTGTTCATCCCTTCTTGTGCTCTCTTGGGCCAACTACCAAGCTTTTTCCAGAGATCTTGGGGTCCCTTGGGAGGCCTTCTGGTCCTCCTAACATCCCTCAATGGTTAGACCTCGACCTACCTTGATTAGCTTGGCCAAGTAGAGGATTGTAGAGTAGTTATGCATTAAACATTGAGGGTCGTGAGGATCATGAGAGAATACATATCACTTGGAAGATGGAGAGCTTGTCTATGAGCAGCCATGATCCTTGTGTTGATCATTCTTATGGTTGTATGTTTCTTTTATTTGCGAGCCCGCTTCGATTTGTAGACTTTTATTATTAGTAGTAGTAGTTTATTTTTAGTTATTTGTTGTGTTATCTTCTTATAATCTTTGTTTGTTTATCTTTGTGACAGGTTTGAATGATGATTAACTTAATAACAACCTAAACTTAATTAATTAATGGTATAATCAGCTTCTGGTAGTCCCGAGCTAGATCCAAGGCGAGGAAACCGGTAGTGAAACAGATCCTTCGGGCTTCTTGTCACACCCTCAAATTTCCACTGCGGGGTTTATACCGCGAGGCGCATGACAAACCAGGATTCCATAGCCATAAGTCACAGGAACGAACTCTAAATGCCCAAACCATTTAGTTCGTTTTCAAAAACCAAGTTTAGTTAAGTTGCGGAAGCGTAAACCAAATTTAAACCATTTTAAAAACCATGCGCAAAACAACGCGCCCAAATTGAAACCATACAAAAACATAATATGTAATTTATGTGTATGCCCGAGACCCCAAATGCAGTGAAGTGTACAGTGCTTTCTAATCCTGGCACGGAAGCTAACTACCTGCAAAAGCATGTAAATCGTATGTCAACATAAAGCTGGTGAGTTCACAAAGTAAGGTAATTTAATATGCAAATGCGCTGGTTTCCAAAACCACGTAAGTAAGTAATAACGTAGGTCTTCCAGACCGAAAGTTAAAGAGTTATCAGTTTAAGTGTGTCAGGGGTAGCTAGCCCACTCAATGTAACTAAACAAAATTATTGGGACACCTTCAGGAAAATAGTTATTTGCCTCAATAACTGGCGTCTATCAACACCAGTCGGAAATTGTGGTCAGAAGTTCATGCCTGTGCCTCAAGCACCTCAGACATGAGGTTGCTGCATCAACCTAATAGCGCTATCAACTAATACCCCGTTCGCCTCCAGCGATTAACCCAATAATATGCAAGGACTTTAAATGATAGAGTGTTTAGATTACAAAGGACCAATAAGTTTTAAACTGACCGAAAACCCGATCCACACAAGGAATCGTAAAACCGACCCACACAAGGAGTCAAAACCTGAGAAGTCCCAACTGGACTAGAAAATGTTTACCAAAGTTGTCTCTAACCCGAGACGCATGCTTTTGAGAAAAGAGTAGTGAAACTCACCTTAGTGTGCAAGCAAAAGTAATCCGCACCGCAAATAAAGTATGCCACCGACACCCTAATATAAGTGTCACCAAGTGAGTATAGGCGTAATATCATTACACCATATAACTCGTTTGTCCAAGGCGTTTTAAACGTTCAAAAGTGTGTATGTGACGCCTAGTGATTCTACATGCAATAGTAAACCCTACGGACTCGTTGGTGAATGTGTTGGTTAAAATTAGTCTTCACGTTCCATATGTGTCTCATACAAGTATACGTTCAGTTACACCTCAATTTCATATCACCTAAGATCTCAATTCATCACATAAGCACACAATACACAATCTGTGTTTTCAGGACAGATTGCGCGCCATCAAAACCAATTTATTTAAAATAGTAAATCAGTGAGTTAACCTCCAAAATTTTTACTGAATTTTCTTTGGGATTCACTTAACAATACCTATTTTTGTTTTGTCTTAAATCCAAACACAAAAATAATTAAAATTCGTCTAATACAGCTATGTTCAGAAAACCTTCCTAACAGGTCAGTTTGGTAGATAAATTCTCAAAAATTGTGTATTCATCCAAACGGGATGAATCCACTTGGAAAACTCAAGATACTCCAATATTAACCTTCTGTAAAAATTTCACAACCTAACTCTTTATAAAACTCGAGTTATGATGTCTCAAAGTTGACTCAGTTTGATACCCGAAATTCTGATCTGACCTATTTTCAATGAAAATTCCAAAAACGACTCAACCGACGTCCAAAACACTTGATTTTACACATTATGAAAAGCTAAGACCAGGTGTGATTCAACCATGAAAAGAAAATACCAAAATCATCATGTTAAGGTCGTGTTACAGCTCCTACAAGTTCGTCTAATCATTCTGTCCAGATTTTTAGTTTCGCCTAAATCATACTTTAATCGACTACCGTGTGCATAAAAACAATCAACAAACATCAATCATCATTACCAAACATCCCTAATACTTATTTTGATCAGATTCTACTACTAAACATGCAAAGATCACAACTTTAAAGACCAAAACATCAATAACTTGCGCAACAAGTATCCTATGATGTTACTAATCGATTATTATTATGTTTGATCCGTTTAATCTTCAAAAACTTTCAGACCTGGACAAACTTTGTTACATGATTTTTATAACAAAAACACAAGATAAAAGTGTAAGGAATCAAAGGTTATACCCTTAGCTCTTCGATTCGATCAACCGTGCGCCTTTGGAGCTTCCCAATTGATGATCTTGAGCCTTAGCAGGAGCTTTAGGGTTAATATTTCGTGTGGGGCAGTAAGGGGGCGATTAGGGTTGAGTTTAGGGGTTGCATGGGGGTTAAGGTTGCTTAAATAGGTGTGAAAGGCGGTTTAGACCCGTCAGATGAAACCGAGCGGCCGCTCGGGCCCTGTGAGCGGCCGCTCACAGGCCCGAGGCCCGCGTGAGTGTCCCGTTTCATCACCCGACGCGTTATCCTTTGACGTTTTCGTTATTTCGGACCGTAACAAGTGCAATCCCATGCGTTAAGACCCTAATCAACCTCATGCTCCACTTTTAGTGATTTTTATTAACGTATTCGGTTTAGGTTCACACAATCACGTATGGTTTTCACATAAGTTTGTCAAATATCACAGAGACACATAAGTTCATTATTCACCAACGTTCGAGGTTCACTAATCATGTAACCCGATATTAACTCACAACAATGCACGTGTGTCTTATCTAGCTAACCCTAGTTAAGTATAATGCAAGGAACGTAACTAGAGTTTAGTTAAAGTGAGAACCTGAATTTGCGGGGTATCACATCATCCCCAAGTTGAAAAGAATTTCGTCCCGAAATTCAGCAAGTAAACAGTAAAGCCAGCTAGAAAAGTGTACGCTTGGTTCCTGGATGTCACATCATCCCCAAGTTGAAAGGAATTTCGCCCCGAAATTCACTTTGAGCGAGCTGCTTTATGTTCGGCATTTGATCTATGCACAGGTTCAGGTTCAGTAAAGAGGTGTGGGTATTTGAGCCGCATCTGATCTCTGCGCTCCCACGTGTATTCCGGTCCTAGACGGGAATTCCACCGTACCTTAACAATAGGTATAGTGCTTTGTCTGAGTTTCTTGACGCCCTGCTCAAGAATCTCCACTGGTTCTTCCACGAACCGTAGCTGATCATCCACCTGGATCTCCTCCAGTGGCACTACCAGTGTCGTATCTGATAAGCATTTCTTCAAGTTCGAGACGTGGAATACATTGTGCACTCCACTGAGTTCATCTGGTAGGTTTAGCTGGTAAGCTACCGGACCAATCCTTTTGACAATCTCGAAAGGTCCAACGTATCGTGGGTTCAACTTCCCTCGTTTCCCAAAGCGTATCACTCCTTTACAAGGTGACACTTTTAACAAAACCTTGTCCCCAACCTGGAACTCCAAAGGTTTTCTACGTTTATCAGCATAACTTTTCTGTCGATCCCGAGCAGCAGCCATCCGGTTTCTGATTTGCACTATCTTCTCAGAAGTTTCGTGCACGAGTTCGGGACCTGTTAGTTGGCTATCCCCAACTTCGGTCCAACAGATGGGAGACCTACACTTGTGCCCGTAAAGTGCCTCAAAAGGCGCACACTGTATCGAAGTGTGGTAACTGTTGTTGTAAGAGAATTCGATCAAGGGCAAGTGCTTATCCCAATTATTGCCAAAGTCCACCACGCACGCTCGTAGCAGATCCTCTAATGTTTGGATGGTACGTTCACTCTGTCCATCCGTCTGCGGGTGATAGGCTGTGCTCATATCAAGACGAGTTCCTAAAGCATCTTGGAGAGTAGTCCAGAAACGAGAAGTAAATCGCCCATCGCGATCAGATATAATAGAAGTAGGCACCCCATGCCTAGAGACTATCTCCTTGATGCAAAGGTTCGCCAGTTTCTCTAGTGAGTCCGTTTCCTTTATTGCCAGGAAGTGGGCCGATTTGGTTAAACGGTCCACGATAACCCAAATCATGTTATGGCCCGTTGGCGTTCTAGGAAGCTTTGTAATGAAATCCATGGAAATCCCATCCCATTTCCACATCGGAATTTCTGGTTGTTGGAGTAGGCCTGAAGGTTTTTGATATTCAATCTTAACCTTCGCACAAGTCAAGCACTTACTAACATAAGTGGCTATCTCAGCTTTCATGTTTGGCCACCAGTAAAGAGTCTTAAGATCTTGGTACATCTTGTCCGAACCAGGATGCACCGAATAGCGAGAGGTATGTGCTTCATCAAGCACCAGTTGTCTGAGATCCCCAAATCGTGGTATCCAGACTCGATCCATGAAGTACTGCAGACCATCCGTTTTTAGTTCTAAGTGCTTATCAACACCATGTAGGGTCTCAAGCCCGATGTTTTCTTCCTTCAAAGCTTCACCCTGGGCTTCACGTATCTTATCAGGAAGATTAGAATGGATGGTGAGTTGTAAGGCTCGCACTCTTCTGGGTTTCGTTTCCTTTCGACTGAGGGCATCAGCTACTACGTTAGCTTTCCCTGGATGATACTTGATGGCACAATCATAATCATTCAAAAATTCAACCCAGCGACGTTGTCGTATGTTCAGCACCTTCTGATCAAATATATGCTGAAGGCTCTTGTGATCAGTGAAAATTGTGCACTTTGTTCCATAGAGGTAGTGTCTCCAGATTTTGAGAGCGAAAACCACCGCTCCCAGTTCCAAATCATGAGTGGGGTAATTCTTCTCATGGACCTTCAATTGCCGCGATGCATATGCGATTACCTTATCACGTTGCATCATCACGCACCCTAAGCCTTGGATAGACACATCACAGTACACTACAAAGTCCTCTGTACCCCCAGGCATCGATAGTATCGGTGCACTGCAAAGTTTTGACTTTAGTAGCTGAAAGGCAGATTCTTGGGCATCTCCCCACTTATAAGTAATACCTTGCTGTGCTAGGGCAGTGAGAGGTTGAGCGATCTTAGAAAATCCCTCAATAAATCTGCGATAGCATCCCGCGAGACCAAGAAATTGGCGCACTTCAGTAGGGGTCCTAGGAGCCTCCCACTTTTAATAGCATCAATCTTGGCGGGATCAATATGTATTCCTGCCTCGTTAACCATATGTCCAAGAAATTGGACTTCTCGAATCCAAATGTCACATTTAGAGAATCCTGCATACAACTGCTCCTTTCTCAATAGTTTCAAGATCAATTGCAGGTGTTGCTCGAGCTCTTCCCTGCCCTTGGAATAAATCAGTATGTCATCTATACTATGACGAATTTGTCCAAATAGGGTTTGCACACATGGTTCATCGGAACAATGAACATAGCCGGTGCATCCAAATGGCATCACCAAAAACTCATAATGTCCATAACGAGTTCGAAAGGCTGTCTTTGCCACATCCTCCTCTCCGACTCTCAGCTGATGGTATCCTGACCTCAAGTCAATCATAGAATAGAAACTCGACCCTTACAGTTGGTCGAACAACTCATCGCTACGAGGCAAAGCGTAGCGGTTCTTAATCGTCACTTTGTTCAACTCCCGATAATCAATACACCTGCGAAAACTCCCATCTTCGTTTTCAACAAACAGAACTGGAGCTCCTCATGGCGAAGAACTAGGTCTAATAAAGCCCCTATCCAATAGCTCTTGGAGTTGGGTAGACAGTTCTTGAGGTTCGCCTGGTGCTAGGCGATATGGTGCACGTGCAACTGGAGTTGCTCCAGGTACAAGATCATTTTGAAACTCCCCTTGACAAACAGGTGGAAGTCTAGGAGGTTCCTCTGGGGATATATCTGGGAAATCTCGGACCACTGGGGTGTTCCTCAATCTTAGTTTCAGTTTCAGCTCGAGTGTCAGATATGTTAGCCAAAATGGCCAGACAGCCCTTGCGAATACACTTCTGGGCCTTCAGATAGGAGATGATGCCCACCATGGCACCACCTCGATCACCCTGTATGGATAAAAGTTCTCCACTTGGGAGGGGAATGCGAACAATTTTCTCCTGACAGAGAATTTCCGCGTGTTGCTTGGACAACCAGTCCATGCCAACCACGAGGTCAAAGCTACCTAGGGTGATAGGTAAGAGGTTGATGGCAAACAATTGCCCGTTCAACTCGAGCTTACAGTCACGATGTATATGGGTTACCTCGACAGGCTTCCCATCAGCCAGTTCAATAGAGTATGGGGTATCTAGAAGAGTAGGAACCATCCCTAATTGTTTACTAGGTTTTGATGAAACAAAACTATAGTCCGCACCAGTATCATATAAAATAGAAGCAAGAGTGTCGCTCAAGGAACACGTATCCGTCACGACATTGTTATCAGTCCTAGCTTTCCCGAGGCCAATCACAAATGCTCTTCCCCGAGCTCCCGTTTGTTGTTGCTACCGTTATGATTGTTGTTGTTGCAGGACTTATACCTCACACTATCCCACGTCCTCTTGTTATCACCAAAAGTAGAAAATGAAGCACCATGCTTCGGAAAAGTACCATGGTCGGCAGCCTCATCAGTGAGTTTGCGAGTCAAGTGAAAGATTTGTAGGTGAGCTGTAGTGGCCAAGCCACGAATCTGAGGGGCCCACCCTTTCGGTATAAAGTTCGATCCGTTTGTAAGGTAGGTTAAATAGATTTGAGCCTTTAGTGGCTATCTCCTGTAGCTTGGTAGTGTAGGCGTCGATCTCAGACCCATCCGTCTTTATATAACAAAATTTCTAGATTTCACCACAGGGTGTTACGTTCTCCTTCCAGGTATTTGTAACTCATCGAGTGTGCATGTAGCATACATTACCCCATCCTGCCTGGGGCAAATGCACATGGCAGAGACTTACACTATCGAAGCAATCAGACGGTCTCCTTCAGTTCCGTTGGAGTTATCGAGGATTACGATCAATAAAAGGCTTGAAGATATGATGGCAGGTTGTTGTTGTGGCATGTGCGTTCGAGGAATAAGAAAGTTCAAATGTGGAAGTCAGAGGAAAAGAACGATTTAGCAAAATAGATCTTTACTAGCTTGGAAAGATGCGAGGGCCTCAACCACCCTATCGTTGATCCTAAAACTCAGTCTTATCTAAGTTAGCAAGGGAAAAAGAAAAGAAAATACAGGTAAGAAAAAGGTAAGAGCCAATCGTCGCCACGCTCCGTCTAGATAGTAGAGCCTTCATCTTCACTGCCATATGCTCGTCCTGCTCAGTTTCCCCTTCTTCCTCCTCTTTCTTAGTGTCAGTGTTATATGGTTCTCATCACGTCCAATCTCCTTCTCTAGTCCTATGTAAACCAATTTAGTGGTAAGCTGTACCACTCGTTCCTCCAATCGTGGCTATCAGCCATTAGTAGGTTTCATCTTCCCTTGTGATGTTGCACTACGTCGCAGGCTTTACATAACTCCCCAAGAGTGTGTGTAACAAGCCCCAATCTAATGTGTTCCCCTGAACCTACCATATGCTCATGAGAAAACAAGGATATGCAGTCATACGTTCGCCCGCTCATACTAGGCGTAAGGTACTAAGGTAAGAAATAAGTTCTATATGCGTAACCCAGTCCCGTCTGTGTTTCGAATGGAGTAAGAAGGATCAAGTAACAAGGAACAGAAACTAATTGTCTCCTTGCTAAGTGACAAAAGATAAGTCTCAGCATTCGAATTCCTTCATAGTTGATTTAATGGTACCACGTCATGCGCATCGTGCAGCTTCCTGTGTACGTGCGCCACAACGCTCGCAAGGGCTCCCTCCCTTGTACTATTGTTGTCTCCTCGTCCATGAGGTTAGTTAGGATATTACTCCCAGTAATGCGCCACCTGGTGTAACCCTAGGTTCCCACCATTGACGTGTTAAGAATTAAGTCTAGAACTAGAAGATAACATATTTCCCGAAATCATATGTTGTAGATATATGTAGCTAAAAGCTAGTTGTGCACTTAAGTTGTGAGTGTACTTATGCTATGATGATTATAGACTAGACTCAACATGCAGTCCTAGTTCACTATAACCAATGGCTCTGATACCAATCTGTCACACCCTCAAATTTCCACTGCGGGGTTTATACCGCGAGGCGCATGACAAACCAGGATTCCATAGCCATAAGTCACAGGAACGAACTCTAAATGCCCAAACCATTTAGTTCGTTTTCAAAAACCAAGTTTAGTTAAGCTGCGGAAGCGTAAACCAAATTTAAACCTTTTTAAAAACCATGCGCAAAACAACGCGCCCAAATTGAAACCATACGAAAACATAATATGTAATTTATGTGTATGCCCGAGACCCCAAATGCAGTGAAGTGTACAGTGCTTTCTAATCCTGGCACCGGAAGCTAACTACCTGCAAAAGCATGTAAATCGTATGTCAACATAAAGCTGGTGAGTTCACAAAGTAAGGTAATTTAATATGCAAATGCGCTGGTTTCCAAAACCACGTAAGTAAGTAATAACGTAGGTCCTCCAGACCGAAAGTTAAAGAGTTATCAGTTTAAGTGTGTCAGGGGTAGCTAGCCCACTCAATGTAACTAAACAAAATTATTGGGACACCTTCAGGAAAATAGTTATTTGCCTCAATAACTGGCGTCTATCAACACCAGTCGGAAATTGTGGTCAGAAGTTCATGCCTGTGCCTCAAGCACCTCAGACATGAGGTTGCTGCATCAACCTAATAGCGCTATCAACTAATACCCCGTTCGCCTCCAGCGATTAACCCAATAATATGCAAGGACTTTAAATGATAGAGTGTTTAGATTACAAAGGACCAATAAGTTTTAAACTGACCGAAAACCCGATCCACACAAGGAATCGTAAAACCGACCCACACAAGGAGTCAAAACCTGAGAAGTCCCAACTGGACTAGAAAATGTTTACCAAAGTTGTCTCTAACCCGAGACGCATGCTTTTGAGAAAAGAGTAGTGAAACTCACCTTAGTGTGCAAGCAAAAGTAATCCGCACCGCAAATAAAGTATGCCACCGACACCCTAATATAAGTGTCACCAAGTGAGTATAGGCGTAATATCATTACACCATATAACTCGTTTGTCCAAGGCGTTTTAAACGTTCAAAAGTGTGTATGTGACGCCTAGTGATTCTACATGCAATAGTAAACCCTACGGACTCGTTGGTGAATGTGTTGGTTAAAATTAGTCTTCACGTTCCATATGTGTCTCATACAAGTATACGTTCAGTTACACCTCAATTTCATATCACCTAAGATCTCAATTCATCACATAAGCACACAATACACAATCTGTGTTTTCAGGACAGATTGCGCGCCATCAAAACCAATTTATTTAAAATAGTAAATCAGTGAGTTAACCTCCAAACGTTTTACTGAATTTTCTTTGGGATTCACTTAACAATACCTATTTTTGTTTTGTCTTAAATCCAAACACAAAAATAATTAAAATTCGTCTAATAGCTATGTTCAGAAAACCTTCCTAACAGGTCAGTTTGGTAGATAAATTCCCAAAAATTGTGTATTCATCCAAACGGGATGAATCCACTTGGAAAACTCAAGTTACTCCAATATTAACCTTCTGTAAAAATTTCACAACCTAACTCTTTATAAAACTCGAGTTATGATGTCTCAAAGTTGACTCAGTTTGATACCCGAAATTCTGATCTGACCTATTTTCAATGAAAATTCCAAAAACGACTCAACCGACGTCCAAAACACTTGATTTTACACATTATGAAAAGCTAAGACCAGGTGTGATTCAACCATGCAAAGAAAATACCAAAATCATCATGTTAAGGTCGTGTTACAGCTCCTACAAGTTCGTCTAATCATTCTGTCCAGATTTTTAGTTTCGCCTAAATCATACTTTAATCGACTACCGTGTGCATAAAAACAATCAACAAACATCAATCATCATTACCAAACATCCCTAATACTTATTTTGATCAGATTCTACTACTAAACATGCAAAGATCACAACTTTAAAGACCAAAACATCAATAACTTGCGCAACAAGTATCCTATGATGTTACTAATCGATTATTATTATGTTTGATCCGTTTTAATCTTCAAAAACTTTCAGACCTGGACAAACTTTGTTACATGATTTTTATAACAAAAACACAAGATAAAAGTGTAAGGAATCAAAGGTTATACCCTTAGCTCTTCGATTCGATCAACCGTGCGCCTTTGGAGCTTCCCAATTGATGATCTTGAGCCTTAGCAGGAGCTTTAGGGTTAATATTTCGTGTGGGGCAGTAAGGGGGCGATTAGGGTTGAGTTTAGGGGTTGCATGGGGGTTAAGGTTGCTTAAATAGGTGTGAAAGGCGGTTTAGACCCGTCAGATGAAACCGAGCGGCCGCTCGGGCCCTGTGAGCGGCCGCTCACAGTCCCGAGGCCCGCGTGAGTGTCCCGTTTCGTCACCCGACGCGTTATCCTTTGACGTTTTCGTTATTTCGGACCGTAACAAGTGCAACCCCATGCGTTAAGACCCTAATCAACCTCATGCTCCACTTTTAGTGATTTTTATTAACGTATTCGGTTTAGGTTCACACAATCACGTATGGTTTTCACATAAGTTTGTCAAATATCACAGAGACACATAAGTTCATTATTCACCAACGTCCGAGGTTCACTAATCATGTAACCCGATATTAACTCACAACAATGCACGTGTGTCTTATCTAGCTAACCCTAGTTAAGTATAATGCAAGGAACGTAACTAGAGTTTAGTTAAAGTGAGAACCTGAATTTGCGGGGTATCACACTTCTGATATCCAAACCGGGTTCTAAGCAATGGCTTCTGAAGTGGACCAGATCTGAGTGACACATTTCTGGTTCATACCTGATGGTTGAGTGATCTTCTTGGCAAAGGATGGTTCACCTATGGGCGCACTAGTGATCTTTTGTATCATACGCCTATAGGGTTAGGTGCCGCCTTTGTTAAGGATTTCATTCAGCTTGGGAGGTTATGGTTGGGTAATTAAGTCATCATTTATTTAAAACCAATTTTATAGTTTCTACACCTATAGATATTAAAGTGTCATTAAGATAAATAAAATAAAGATTCTTTATCTAGTTCTTGTTAGTACAAAGCCGTTAACTAATGGAGGGACCACCTTCATGTGACAACCGTAAGAGAGATCTTTCGGCTTTGACCGTTAACCAATGGGGATACGAGGTTTCCAGGATAAAGAGACCCTTCGGTACGGAAAACGAGAACTAAGGCGAGGTGTACAGTGTCCCTGGTTCGGAGTGAAGCCTCCAATTTAAGAAGATGATAAGTTTGAGGACACGAAGACTTGACCGCGGTTTGAGGAGCCCGCTATACGCGAGGCCCTGGCGAATTACCCCAGGTGGACGCACGCCGGAGAGGTTCTGCATTCTACTCAGTAGTCGCCTTCGCTTCTCTATCAAGGAGTCAACACTTCAAGATCACTCTCGTCCTCCACACAATTAATGAATTTAAATTATTAATTATAATATTAAACTTAACTACTTAAGCGAAGGGCCCCGAGATGTGTATATCTATCTACTATTTTGTCCCACCTTATCTTTTATAAAACCAAACCTTTTTCAAACCTATTTTTATTAAAGAACCCCTTCGTTTTATTTTTCTTTTTAAAACCCGATCGGTCAATTGATGAATGGTTGAGTAGGGGAAAGTGTGAACCTTGGAATACGATACTCAATACTTACCCTAGAGACTATACTACGCACGTAAGGTTCTCTGCCTATGTGTTGGTTTTAGTTTCGAAAGTAAATATTGTTTACTTTATAAATTTAAAACTTTGTTAATTGAGGCTTAGTAAAATCAGTCTTTTTCCCTAAACCATTGTTTTGGGATTGTTAAATCAAAGTATTTTGCACCGAGGAAATTGATATCTTTTTAATACTAAAACCAAACGCATCACCATGTCATAAACCTGATGAGTAATAAGAGAAGTAAATGGTGGTATATTAGTAATTTCATATTCAGAAAGTATAAAGCAATTTCAAAAGCGAGGTTTTGTGGATTTTGAAAATTTTAAGCCATACCAAAAGCTAAAACAAAAAGGACTTTTATCAAAGCTAGACAAATTATTGACTTATTGGCTTGTTGAAAAAAACTAATAATAAGTTGTTTCTAAACTCAATCCCAAATATGCTCTTAGTAGCGTGTGGTGAACGTTGATACGAGGGGTAGAAATCTAGGAAAAGAGACGGCGTAGAGTGAGAGACGAAGGAATCGACAGTCCCATACATTTTTACAGTAACCGTGTCACCCCGAGTTTAGCAAAGCCTAAGATAGTTCAGGAATTCATTACTTGGTCAGTTGATGCATAAGATGAGGAAACAAATCAACATGAAAAGGAAAGAACAGAGGGCCAATGATCCTGTGTCTAGGTCAAAGGGTGAGGGATTTCTGGTGGTTAAACCCAAACCCATTGCAATTAAATTTCTTAGAGCATCGCCATCGCTAAGCTTTCCACAAGCGGCATCGCCCTTGCACATCGGCTAGTGTGGAAGAATTTCCTTAGGTCTTTAGTGGCTATCCTTTAACCACTGAAATTAGAGAGAATGTCCTTTATGTTATTATTTCTCATTAGGTGGTATTAGGGATAAACACTTTTTCCCGAGTACCTATACTCCTACCATACCGATACCCGTACCCGTACCGATTTTGGGTACTCAGTATAGATATTGGTACCCACTTTTATTGATATCAGCATTCGGTACATTCGGTATCGGTACGGGTAAAAATAGTACTCGTACCGAATTCTATATACTAATGTATTTGATAATATGTTTTACTTCATATTATGGTATAGGGATGAGATCGGTACCGTACCTGTACCTATACCCGTACTCGTACCGAAAATACCGTACCGAATTTGAACAAAAGTGGGTACCGAGTACCGTACCGAATATATAGGTAGGGTATTGGTACCGGGTATTTCGGTACGGTACCCGTTTGGTACCATTTTGTTATTTTTTTCTTTTTGAGCACTCGTACGGTTACCAAGTAGGTAATCAATTACGAGTATCAATACTATACGGGTACCAAATTGAAAATTTTGGTACGGGTACCAATATAGTACATGTACCAAATAAGTAAAATTGATACGAATACCATAAATACCATATTACAAAGTAAAACATATAATCAAATTCAATAGTATATAGAATTCGGTACCCGTACCATTTTTACCCGTACTCGTACCCGTACCGATACCGAAAGTACCGAATACCGAAATCAGTAAAAGTGGGTACCGATACCTATACCGAGTACTCAAAATCGGTACGGTTACGGGTACCGGTACAGGTACGGTATGGGTACGGGTATAGGTACTGGGGAAAAATTGCTAATCCCTATTATGGTATATATGGTATTCGTATCAATTTTATCTATTTGGTATCCGTATAGTGTTGATACTTGTAATGGTTTACCTACTTGGTACCCGTATAAGTGCTCAAAAAAAAAAATAAAAAATAACAAAATGGTACCAGGGGCTTTTCTGCACAAACAAAGCACCAGCATGTTGAAAAAGAGGTTAGGATATTCTTGTGAATTCTGAAGTGAATGCTGATTTCATGAACAAAAAAAAAAGGTATTAATTAATTTCAATATATTAGCTTCAAGTAACTGTACATTATACATAGCCAAAACTACCATTGTTGTAGACCGTAGATAATTATATGTCGGAAAAGCGAAGGACTAACCGGCCATCCTTTCCATCTACCCTTTAGGTTACATTTCATTCATTTGTGTTATTTTTACCCTGCATATATAGAAGTCATATAAGCAATCATTCGAGTCATGGAAACCCTTTTTTTATAGAAAAATACATTAGAACTACTTCTCAACTGGTGCATAGGTCATGTGTCGTCAGTGTATGTATAGGTGTGTTTAGCCTCTCGATTTATTATGGTAAGGTGTCATGTACTATAATTCACCTGTTGTTTGTGTTGGTCATTGTAACAATGGAAGTGTTGTATGTTTTATGCAAGTAGCATCTGCAGTTGGATTCCATGTTCATAAACCATTAAAGAGTTTCTTAACTTAAAACTGACCAAATCAAAGCAAGTGGGAAGCTTCAGCTGGTTTAGCAGTTTAATAGTATGATTATGGTCGTTTTGCTGTTCAACAATTTGGCCAATAGATTTTTAAAAGTTCTGGCGTGGTTTAATCTTTGTTTATGGGTTATGGGTTTCATACATCGTGTGACATCACATTCTAGGGTATGTGACAGTCACCTATTGGTGTGTGATGTGGACCAGGGTGTATGCTTCCTAATTAGGGGGTGTATGAATCCTAAATAGCTTATTTATTTTGGAATACACATTTATGTATGTGTTATATTAATGAACTATATTTATCATTCTATGACTTTTAGTGCAAACTAACAATTTTGCAAAAAAAAAAAAAAAAAAAAAAAAAAAAAAAAAAAAAAAAAAAAAAAAAAAAAAAACAGTTTTATACCGCTAAAAGCGAATATGCCAGTCCAGGCGAAACACCAACCTAGCCAGTTTGGTTTGTTGTTCGATCTATGTTGTGAAGTGCGTATGTGTGTTGATTCATAGACGACTGGATTGGATTTACATAATCGTTCCAAATTGCTTCTAATACGTCGTGGCATCTAATTAATTTAACTTATCAGCAATGAAGAACATCTTGAAGAACACTCGCGCCATCCCCACCTCACATTTTGTGACAACACCAAATTGGTCGTGGGCAATCTATTCACTAAAACAGATTTGAGCCACTACTAATAACAAACTATCATTTTTAGAGACAGAATAAATAGTTTAATTAGAACTTAATGACACTTTATGTGGTAACTGATTGTGCCACAAGCAGCTAAACAATCATGTTAGGATATATATGACCAAAAATATTACTTAAGATTCTTGTGATCTCCTTAGTTCAATCGACTTAAGTATCACCACGAAGAGTAGTAACGATAGCAGATTCTATATATATACACATTGCCTATTGTATTTTGGGAACCGGTTTTCATGATATCCCCCATGCACGACGTTTGATTAACCAGCCGAGGCATGATTGATTTTAATTAGGGCAAAAGTGTATAGTCATATGAAATTAATTAAACAATTCAAATATTAAAAGATAGTATAATTTAGTTACACCTGATCGTCACAGGTGTAACAATCATAAAACTGGTTGCTGAATGTTCGAGGATGAAACACTCAATAACGTTGAGATAGAAACTTTGGTTGCTAAATTAAGTTTTAAAAGACTTTGTCAAACCACATTAGCAACGAAACTATAAGCGATCGCGAAACCCGGTGCCAAATAGGTCGCCGCAAAAAATTCATTTGCAGACAAAGACCATATTATGGTTTTTTCTAATGTCCAGTTTAGTTGTGTAGCTGTTTTACCTGTTTCATTTTACAACATATTAGTACCACTCTGTTGGTTATAAAACCGAGAGTCCTTGGCTTAAAGAAGTGACCAAATAAAGAACCACATAATATGCTTTTCACTGATCATACGGGGCAAACAATGGTTTTGGTGGTCATGAAAATAATCTAAAATATAGTAACGACAGAATAATATTGTTCCTCAAAGATTATGAAAACTTTCAAAGAGTTTTTGTCATATTGTAAGCAAACACACCACAACATAAACACATAGACAAAGTAACAAAAGTTTAAAATCCACAACAATATCTACAAGTTTTGTTTTGAGGACTAGTTAGAGCTAGAAGAACTGTTCAGTCAGTTATCCCAACTTCCATACTTATCACTGAAGCTTTTTCCTCCTCTTTTTTGCAGAAAATCAGTCACGGCAACACGGGCGCTAGCATCCCAATGTCTAGCCATATCTCTAAGAGTTGGAATTCCAGGAATCCCATAAAGGGAAAGATCAAGCTTAGTCAGCATTTCGTCATACAGCGTCACCCAAGGTTCATTGCTGCCAGATTAGAGCAAAAAGATTCACATAAATTAATTTCTCTATATCGATACGTATTTGTTAGTATTATGTTTTAGGTAGAACTATTAATTAGTTAGGGTTTTAGGTTGTGTTCCTACATAATAACTTACATGGTTTTCATTGTTTTATATATGGTCTAGTTAATCCTAACTTTGTTATGAGTGTCTTATTGTCACTTACTTCAATACAAAACGCCTCGATCTAATGATTTTAGGTGAAGATGCTGGATAATTATCCGGAACAACAAGCAGTATGACAAACTCCGGCATCTGTATAAAGAAGCAAAGACCATTGTTTTTAGTAAAGAAGCCAATCATATACAACAAATCCAGAGCAAAACAAATGCTTTCTATTTATTCGTCTTTTATTGTACCTGTTACAAACGGTGCAAGTGATATTAACCCAGTTTCTTGAACCAACGTTGAAAATTCGTACTAACACGATGTATGTGTAATTAGTCCCTTCAAAAGAAAATTTTTCCTATTGAGACAATTTCAAAAAATCTTTCTTTTTAAACTCTTTGCATCGCTCTGGATTTATGAAATTTCGAAATGGGTTTTTGGTTCGGGTAAGTTTTACCTTTTCGGATGAAGCACCTTTCCTTGGACCGAGTAGGGAACAAACATTCTGAACAAGCACTTCACTATGGTTCCTTCATGAGCTTCAAGTATGCTAAAATCATCTTCGGAAGGGTCTATCACCGCATCAATGGATGTCTCAAGAAGCATGTTGTTAATTTTTTTGATCTCCTCCAATATTGGAGATTTCTTCGACTAGAAGCACATAGATTGCAAGGAGATTAAACAAGAAACATGAAGAGAATAAAAACAGTTAGCATATGCAATAAAAACATGATATGAATCTCCATGAGAAAATTTGCAACTTATTAATGCAATAAATTTACCTCAATCTTCTTTCTCTTATTCGCTGATGTTTCCGTTAAACATGCGTCCCTACTTTGAGAAACAAACTGATCACTAAACACTGATGGGGAACTTAACTCGCGTTTCCTTTTTTGTAGTGGCTCATGATCATATTCTAACATAACGTTCGTTTCATCTTGTATATGTGTAATATCTAGATTTGGAGGTACACAAGCTGGTATGATATCCGTCACCTTTTTGATTGGGCTAATGTCAGTTAAGGAAGAAATCAATTGTTTTGATGACATCGGTTTTTACCTGAAAGATCAAAACAACTATGGCAATCAGCACCAAGAATATAGTCATTGAAGGATATAGCTAGCTAAAAAGTGTTCTCAAATCATATTTAGAAACTAGCGTACCACTTCGGTCAAAGGAATAGCTTGATCTTTTGAACTTTCTGGTTCTGGTGAAGGTGGTTCTATGGATGTTTTAGCTGGACTGGATGAATTAGAAGAAAGAAAAAAGGGAGAACACGCTGTTGAGTGTGGGGACAACACATTGTTGACACCAAATTTTGAGGTTGAACTTGATGTTTGCAGATGAATTGGGTTCACATTGGCTGGTAGAGAACACTGATTCACCAATCCCGGAAACAAAGGAGACATCCCATGGGGCGCCTTTGATCTAGTAAGCTCATTCGTTTGGTGCATCGGTGCTTTCATTTTTTCAAAGTTAAAATTCTGATTCGCCACAGGTCGTTGGTGGTTAAGTGGACGAGATGGAAAATTAGTAGCAGTTGTGTTTGAAAACAAACTCATTGGATAACTGGACCCGACAACACTGTTGGTCATTGGTCCCATATTTATCTGTTGTGTTGTGCTTTGAACACTTGGATGTCGAGCCGTTTGGTAAGATGTAATGTTTATTGAACTCGACATTAATCTTGATTCTGATGGTTGTGAGTATGGTCTTCTAAAAGGAAATGTCTCATTAAAGTTCCACATGTTGGGTTCTAGATTAGTAACTCTTTGAGACGGATTTGTTGATAGATTGTCTTGCAACCTCATGGCTCCAAGGGGCTGATGGGCAAGTTCGCGAAGCTGAGAATAACAGCCAGGCTCGTTCATATAATAGCTGACATAGTTGACGATCATATTCATAATATTATAGATTATCTGGTCACTTGGAGGAAGCAACTCGGCTCTTGTGATATTCAAGAATGTCATGATCCTTACCAGATGAATTACAACACTTTCATAGTATTTTATGGCTTCCATATTTGTTGTCTGCAAAGGATAATCACACCTCAGTAAAAGAAGGAATTATGGTCGCTGATAAATGGTGCGATTGAGTTGGACCTGAGCGATCAACTTCGTGACATTATAGTGCATTTTCAGTAGTTCGTTGGTGTATCTGTTTTTCATTATTTTTATCTGTAAACAACATTGAATGACTCTGAATCAGCAACAGATTATTTGAACCATAAAAAGATATGATAAAAATGCATCAAATGAACAATAACATAATGAGCTTTAAGCAGGAAATCCAGGACAAATACCTTGTAGGTATGCAGGATCGATTGAGAGGGTTTGGGTTTGAGAGAGAATAAGATAAACTTTAAGATTCAATACATAACTAAAATGATACAATGTGTTTGGTATTTATACAAATGAAGGGGTGTGTCCCCAATGACTCTAACCGACACAATGGTTAGTTAATAACCAACATGACTATTCAACTTAGGATAACTAATATGTCACACTATATATATGTATATATATACTTAGGATAATTGAGGGAAATAAGAATTATGTCTAACATTCTCCCCCTAATTCTTGATTTCCCCAAGGTCTTCAATTCCCATGAGACTTCGCATCTCTATGAACTTTATCCTTGGTAATGCCTTTGTGAGGATGTCGGCTTTCTGCATCTCTCCACTGATGTGATCAACTTGTATCTGCTCGTTCTCTATGCATTCTCTGATGAAATGATACCTTGTGTTGATATGCTTTGATCTTCCATGAAACACAGGATTCTTCATGAGTTGTATTGCTGACTTGTTATCTACTCGTAGAGTTATCTTCTTTGGTCTTTCACCTGTGAGTTCGCTTAGTACTCCTTGTAGCCATATTGCTTGACATGCTGCTGATGTTGCTGCCATAAACTCTGATTCACATGATGATAAAGCTACCGTGCTTTGCTTCTGACTTGTCCATGTGATGGGTGAATCTTTGTAGTAGAATATTGTTCCTGTTGTTCCTTTTCCATCTTCTTGGTCTCCATAACTGCTGTCGCTGTAACCAATGATTTCTGCTTCTTTGCCTTTGCTGTATTGAATTCCATAATTCAATTTGCCTTTGATATATCTTATCAAATGTTTAACTGCCTTCATGTGAGTCGTTTTTGGCTTCTCCATGAATCTGCTCACGTATCCAACTGCGTAGGTGATATCTGGTCTGGTATGTGTAAGGTACCTTAAGCTTCCAATTAGCTTTCTGTACTCTGTCTCATTTACTGGTTCACTCTCGTCTTCTTTATCGAGCTTCAGACCTGGTTCCATTGCTGTCTTTGTTGGATTGCAGTCTTCTAGTCTAGCTTCCTTGATAACTTTCTTAGCGTAGGCTGATTGCTTCAACTGTATCCTTCCTTGTGCTTGGCGTACTTCTATTCCTAGATAGTATGTGAGTGGTCCTAAATCACTCATCTCAAACTTGCCTTGCATTTCCTTCTTGAAGCTTGATATGTCCTTCATTGAACTTCCTGTCACTATTATGTCATCGACATAAACTCCTATAATGATTGTTGATTGTCTTGAAGTTCTCTTATACACTGCTTGTTCTTGTGGACATCTTATAAATCCTATCTCTTTTAGGATGTTGTTCAGCCTTATATTCCATGCTCTTGGTGCTTGCTTCAAACCGTATAGAGCCTTCTTTAGCTTGTAGACTAGCTTCTCTTTTCCTTTCTTTATGAATCCATCTGGTTGTGATACGTAGACATCTTCCTTTAATTCACCATGTAGGAATGCTGATTTTACATCCAAATAATGTACTTCCCATCCTTTCTGTGCTGCCAATGCTAGTAGTAGCCTGATTGTTTCCATTCTTGCAACGGGTGCAAATACTTCATTGTAATCTATACCTTCTTGTTGTACATACCCTTTTGCTACTAATCTGGCCTTATGCTTGGTGATTTGTCCACTTGCGTCTCTCTTGACCTTGAATACCCATTTTAGACCTATTGGTTTCTGACTTGAGGGGAGCGTAGTCAGTGTCCAAGTGTCATTCTTCTCTATGGAGTCTAACTCGCTTTCCATTGCTTCTATCCATTGTGGGTAATCTGCTGCTTCTTTATAGTTTGCAGGTTCTTCATCATATGCTAGATAAAGATGTTCATAATCTTCTGGTCTAAGAGGTTGTGTGGCTGCATAGATGTCATTAAGTGATCTAAGGGCTCGAACTGGTCTATTTAAAGAGCCTGGTGAGTCTTCTAACTCTTGAGTACTTGTCTCAACTGCTGGATCACTTGTCGGTGTCTCTTGTACCGTTATTGGAGTTCTTGTAGCTGTAATTGGACTGCTGAAGAATTCATTATCGCTCTCTTGATCTTCGCTGTCGTCGTCATTCTCTTCTTGTACAGCTTCATTCTCTGAATCTCCATGTATCTCAAATCTTGTCCAAGATGGTTCATCTTCGCTTCCTTCTTTCAAGTAGTTGTCCCAATTCCATGGTTCATTCTCTATGAATTGGACATCTCTACTGATATGTATCTTCTCTTCTATGGGATCATATAATCTGTAGGCCTTGGAACCATTCTCGTTTCCTAGATGTACCATTTTCTTGCTTCTATCTTCTAACTTCTTCAAATAGGGCGTCGTTACCTTTGCATATGCTATGCATCCAAATACTCTAATGTGCGTGATATTGGGTGCCTTTCCATTCACTGCTTCGTAGGGTGTCATTCCCTGTACTGCTTTAGTAGGTAACCGATTTAGTATGTAAATCGCCTGTCTTGTTGCTTCTGCCCATAAGTTCTGTGGTACGTTCATAGCCTTTAACATGCTTCTTGTCATACTCATTACTGAACGGATTTTCCTTTCTACTACACCATTTTGCTGAGGTGTGTAAGGTGCTGTAAGCTGTCTGAGGATTCCTCTGTCCTCACAATACGTGGTAAGTGCTTTAGAAGTAAATTCTCCTCCACGATCCGTTCTTAATCTCTTGAGCTTTTGACTCGTCTCTGTCTGAGCTTCACTTAGGAATTTCTTGAAATTCTCATAAACTTGATCTTTTGACTTAAGCATGTAGATCCACATGTATCTTGAATAATCGTCAACTATCAGGAAGAAATAGTTGTTGCCTGCTAATGATGTGGGTGTAATCGGTCCACATAAATCTGCATGTACGAGCTCGAGAGGTCTCGTTGCTCTAAAACTTGCCTGAGAGGGAAACGGAAGTCTGCTTTGTTTTCCCATAATACATGCATCACATACTTGAGATGGGTGCTTTATCTTTGGTATTCCACGTGCCATTCCTTTAACGCTTAACTGTCTTAGTGAATCAAAATTCACATGTCCCATACGTGCATGCCATAACCATGCAGGTGATACTATTCTGGCTTGTAAACAAATCGGACTTGTTATTCTGAGCCTTACTTTATAGAGTCTATTCTTAGCTCTTGGGACTTTCATCAATAGGTTGCTGAAGGCGTCATAAATCCATAGATAATCATTCTCCATAATCACTTTACATCCATTTTCTGTAACTTGCCCGAGACTTAGGATGTTGCTTTGGAGTGTTGGAATGTAGTAGACTTCTGTAACTAGTCTTTGTTCTCCATTGTTGCATTCCAATAATATTGAGCCTTTACCTTTGATGTTGACACATGATCCATCTCCAAACTTTACACTTCCTGCTATCTTTTCATCTAACTCTGTGAAATAGGAGCGTCTTCCTGTCATATGATTGCTTGCTCCGTTGTCTAAATACCATATTTCATTTCCATTATCTTCACTGTGATAACGTTCTGGTATGACTTTCTTTTCTTCTAGAACTACACTTCTTTCTTCACCAATTGCCATAAGTAATGTGGGATCCTCTTCTTCCATTACTAGGTGAGATTCTTCTTGCTTACTTCGAGGTTTAGGACATCTGGGAGCTATGTGTCCTAATTCATTGCAGTTGTAGCATCTTACACTGCTGCCATCTCTCTTGGGCTTATAACTACTGTCGTCGTGACGATTCTTAGTGGGATTTCGATCACTTCTCTGATCTTGATGGCCATTTTTGTCAAAGTTCTTTCTCTCATTTCTTTGACTTCTATTGAACTTCCTAAAGTTCTGTCTACCTCGATTCTGATTGTAGTTCCTATTGTTGCTGTAAGGCCTTCTTTCTTGCCTTGTAAATAACAGCTTCTCTTGACCTGCGGGTCCAAATTTCTTCTCATCTCTTGACTTAAGGCGTTCCTCATAAGCTTTAAGTCTACCAAGCGCTTCATCTAACGTCATGGTATCTATATCTGAATATTGCTCTATGGATGCAATAATCTGTAGGAACCTCTCTGGTACGGAGTCCAGCAATTTTCGTACCAACATCGACTCTTCAATTTTCGTTCCTAGGGTTTTTGACTTTGTACTAATCGCACTTAACCTACCAGCAAACTGGTTTATGGTTTCTGTCTCTCTCATTGTTATCATCTCGAATTCTATGCGTAATGATTGAAGTCTTGCTTTCTGGACTCGGTCAATTCCAATAAATCTTGTTTTTAATGCTTCCCAGATTTCTCTCGCTGTAGGATGTGACGCCACCTGCATCACCATATCCTCTGGAATTGCCTGAAAGAGATAGGCAATCGCTGTCCTATCCTTCTTTACATCTACCTTCGACGTGCCTTCTTCGGGTTCCACTACTTCCCAAAGACCATTTGCACTCAATATTGCTTTAACACGTACAGCCCAAATCGTGTAATTTGTAGATGTCAACATCGGTGTCTGGAGGTTGAAAGTGAGAGTCTCCTTCGTGACTGTCTCCTTTGACGCTGTCTCTTTCGACATTGTGGGTTTAATGGGCGTCTTCTTCTGCGGACTTTTATTCTTCTTTTTCCCTATTGTCCAAAACTATTATGGACTATCCCACACTTCTATGGAACTTTGTTTGACTACCTTTGTCAAACACGACTATGATATGTCTGAAGAAAATATTCTTATTTAACAAAGTTTGATGCTTTGTCGGGCCCACAACAAAATATCAAGATCCTTGCTATAATATTTCTTTATACCACTAATGTTCCCAATTCTAAAGTCAATCCTATGACTTGATAATCCTCCAACGATGATTGATTAGTGTCCTTTAACAACACCCTTTGTCAATCCTAAACACCCTTCTAAAAAAAACAAATCACTTGTTTTCCTACTATGCTTCAATCCTTTTTTCTTTTTTTGTTTAATCAGTGATAAATTCCAACAAACAAACACTGATATAATACCCTTCACAATAAAATACCCTCAAATAATAATATTATAATTTCTGTTTGACTTTGAAAAGTCAACTTCTTCTTGTTTGTTTCTTCGAACCCTACTGCCCAAACACAACTTTCTGTTTTGATCTTATATTTGATCAAACAGTGATGGAACTCCAATCTTATGTTCCACAAACACTATTATTTTGGATCCTTATTCCAAAAATAACGATCGAATACTATAGATGATTCTAAAAAAATTTTCGTTCGGTTCTTGAACCCGATAATAATCTTAACCTTTGATATGTTTTTGTTTGAAAAAACAACTCTGTTTCGTATGTTTGATCGTTCAGAAACAATACTTGAATTCTGAAACTTGTTTTGATTAAAAATGTTTTGGCGGAAAAATTTACAAACAAAAACAGAGTATCGAAAGAAAAAAAAACTTGATTTATTTGGTTTGATTAAGATTTTTACGTGTTCGACAATGATAATAAACGAAAGGCAGGGATAATATAACCGTTTTCGCGATTGAAACGACGTTTCTGCGTAATCCGGTATCTCGCCGGAAGTTGCAGGTTTGGCCGGAATATTTCTGAACCGGTCTTCTTCTTCCTGAACGGTTATACGATTGATGTATTGATCTCCTACGAATCCTTGTTGGCTTTAAATGATTGTTCCGATGATCTACAACTTTGATGCCTTCTGTTTTGCTTCTTCGAATAAAACAGTGTGTTGATTAAACTTCGTCTTCTTCACTGATTGATTATAAACGAATGGAACAATTTTTGAATAACCGCTCTGATGCCAAATGTAGGTATGCAGGATCGATTGAGAGGGTTTGGGTTTGAGAGAGAATAAGATAAACTTTAAGATTCAATACATAACTAAAATGATACAATGTGTTTGGTATTTATACAAATGAAGGGGTGTGTCCCCAATGACTCTAACCGACACAATGGTTAGTTAATAACCAACATGACTATTCAACTTAGGATAACTAATATGTCACACTATATATATGTATATATATACTTAGGATAATTGAGGGAAATAAGAATTATGTCTAACATACCTGTCTTAAGATGTATTGATGATATGCAGTGCCTGAAAAAAATTGATCAGTGGTGGAAAACCCTACCGGATCTGTCGAATCAAATTAAATGGCAAATATTAATCACTAACATAACAAGGATTAGTTATCACGTATAAAAGGACCCAAATCAGACCAACCTAATTGAGTTACGGTTCCTGTCGAATCTGATCAGTGACATAAATGCCAACTTTGAGTTGGAGTGTCCAATTCTAAAACCTTAAGTATATTTTAAGAACAATAAACTAAAATTTACACTAAATATATGGCCTTTTGAGGGAAAAGACTTTCAGGATTTTAGATCTTAATTAAGGTTTTGACTTAAACCGGTCTAATAGGTCATAGTCAAGCCAGGCTCTCTAGAATAACATAGGGACGATAAGCATTTGTGTTGCGGCCATGGGCTTTTTCCGGATAACAGTCTCGGGCCTAGGACCTTCTGTTCATATCTAGTGTGTATATTGTATAATAACATACAATATACACTATTATTGATTTTGTCAAAAGTATTGATTTTGTCAAAAGCATACTCCTTGTATATGATGCAACCTATAACATATAACATAAACAACAAGTACCAAAACATATGAAAGAGGTATCACTTTGCATGGTATACCACTAAATTCACATTAGATGCAAATAATCTTCTATATATACACACATGTTCTAAGTTACTAGCTTTCTCCGTTATGTACCTAAGAGGTTGGGATAAATATTATTTCCTTGTTGCTGCCCTCTTCCTGATATCACGTAACCCGAGGTCCCTGTCGCCTGTTGTAACTGTAACTGATTCTGATTCTTGTTTTGTAGTATCTGTAACCATGACATAATATAAATTCTCATAAGATATTGCTTAAGTTGGCACATAATATACATTTATTTATGTTTAAGAAGCATTTTTTTAAAAATGGAATCTTATTTGTCTAAATCAGAACAACATTTGTTGATACAATCCAAGTTGATCACAAAAAGATCAGCTGAATTTGTGTTTCCCAACTTGTTAGTCATAAGTAATAGACCAACACTTTCAGTAAATCCACGTGACGCAAATTTGTGTCGCCATCTATTATGACAATTACAAGCATTCAGTTAATTAATGACTGAATTTAGCATATATGATCAGCATACCACATTTGACGACTCTCCTCCCAAATTTGTGTCGCCATCTATAGATGGCATAGAGGGCTGACTTGGAATATTCGGATTTATGTCCGTAGCTTCCACACTAGCCATGAAAATAAACAAGTTAACAATAGATTAGTATTAAAGCAACAAAGAATTTTGATCCAACAAAATTTAAAAAACAGCCACTTATATGATATGTTAAAATTGTTTTACTAACATATACAAGTATTAGCAATAAACACCACATAAATTAAAAACTTTTAAAGTCATCCTTGTGTCCCTTGGCAAAATGTAGGAAACTAAGGGACTCACGTTTATTTTTTGGCATGCCTTGCCCCCTTACCGACAGGGAATTCACTTGGGAAACTAAACGCCTCATAAATACACACGCAAGCAAGCAAAAAGTGAGTTTCTTGATCCAACGTCAGATATCTAACGTAGATGACAAGTTGTGTTCACAAATAAGGAAATGCCATAAGATGGTCGGTCACGTGGATGCAAATATTAAAGCGTATATATGGAAAAATGTGCGTAATCAGGAGACAACAAGTACACATAGAATGAAGATAATAAACATAAATTGTATCTATTTAAGTGCAACTAAACGACAAAAGACTGCAGCCATATAATTTATAAGGAACAAACTTGTATGACGTGACAGACTTACTAGGCCTTATTTACAACTAATAAACGGTATACAAACCTATAAGAGCATTCACATCCTCTCTATCAAATCTGCTCAATCAAATTACACTAAAAATCATTATTCCATCCTATTTCTTCTCTCTCCTAATTAAAATAATAATACTTTTTTTTTATACTTTTATCATTCTATTTTCTCTCCCCTCACTCACAATCACTTACAAAAATATTAAAATATATATAGGGGTGAACAGTAACATTTCATATATAGGGTGAACAGTGCTTTCTATTAATATTTTCTCTCTCCACCACTCACACCCACCCATATAAATTGAGGGAACCCCTCACATAATTTGGTTCCCGGGTTGTGAATGCTCTAAGAATGTTTTTCCATATTATTGGTGAATGATGTAATTATTTACATTGTAGTGTAGACTACTTATATATAATGGTGACCATTTGATGATAGAAACTTATCAAATGTTATGAAGGCCTTTAAAGATATTGGTGACCATTCTTTTAAGTGAATGACTGCCTACAAAGTATTAAGACCAACAAATATTGCCATGTTATTATTTCTACAAAACAACACAAGAAACCAAATAATAATAATAATAATAATAATAATAATAATAATAATAATAATAATAATAATAAATGAATAAATAAATAAATAATAGTAATAATAATAACAACAAATAATAAAATAATGAGGATAAAGTAAAATTATGTTAATAGTAACTATAAAACAATAAAAATAAAATTATGATAATAATAGTAAAACTGGCACAAACAATAATTAAAGATAAGAAGACAAGAATTGGAGTGAGCAAATGAAATACGGTAAATTAAAGCTCATAACAAACCCTTAATAAATTTCTGCAAACTAGTGACGTAAGAATCGATCGGTTCTTGAACACATACATATATGTGCTAAAAGCAAACACCTCCATCATATATACATATATATAACTTTTTTTTAAAAAAAAATATAATATTGTGACAACACTTGGAAAAAGTTCTATTCAAAGAAAATAACCTCTTTCAGAAACTAAAATTATTTATTATCCTCTTGAAAACCTACAAAATTACAGAGATTTATATAAACAAAAAGTACTTGAAAACAACAAAATTGAATGTTATCAACCAAAAAAAATCTCATTCAGACATTTATACCACAAACACTTGTAACAAAAGATCCGATCTTTTTTCTCAAACATTAATAAACTTTAGCTTAATTAGTTAAAAGCTTTATCAAGTAACAATAAACTGAAATTAGATAATAAAAAATTCATGCAAGTTTTATCAAGTAACAATAGACGTGGTCGGTCTTACAAGCCATCCTGCAACTACCATGTCATTTTGAAAAAAAAAGTCCTAAAAAAATAATCAAGAATTTGCAGTTAAAAAAAAGGTTACCAAGAATCGTTCAAAGCTTCGGCCAATTTGTCTTCAAACAAGCTATCAAAATCAATATTATCAAAATCAATATTATCCAAGTCAATGTCCCAATCAACTACCGGTTCACTGCTGTCGGTATTCATCATCATGCAAACCCTGCAACTTCAATCAAACAACATAAGAAAGAAAGATCAAGGGTTCTGAATACAAGCCAAAGTCTTAACAATATATCAGTCTACTATGGTCACTAAATTTGGTTGTGTGACCGACAGATGATGCAAGCAGAAATTAATTATGAATCAACATGGCATTATATATAAGCTACTTGCTATTTAAGGTGGTTTTCTGCATTGGGTTTTTGTATGAAAGTTTGCATAAATACACCTTGTCTATCGCTTAGTTGTCATTTTGAGTACCTTATATTGCTACTTTTTTAAAAATGGTATTTTATTATTTTTTTTTCACATTATAAAAAGCAGGTATTACGTCATTGCCACGTTATAAAGTGGGCATAATATCACTGCCAGGTAAACATAAGCTGTCACTCACTTTTTTTTTTTTTACAATTTTATTGTGTAATAGTTTAACAAGCTTTAACCAGCTAACACCCGTTAAAATAATATTTAATTTAAATAAATTAAGGAAAATTGGAAAAGCGGAAAACATGTGATTGATTGAACACCTTTGGGCGCATACCTTCTTCCTCTTTACGCCCATTAACCTGCTAAGCCTCCCCCCCTTCACCTCATCCAACGCCCCAAGGATGGGGCAGAGGTGTTTAACGCTGGATCATCACCACCGTGGCAGGGGTGTGATCAGTTACACTCGGTGGCGGGGGTGTTGATCCAGTTACACTCGGTCTTAGTTAACAATTTTGTATCACAATATTAGTACCATTAAGTAATTAGAAGTAAGACAATCAGGTAAGTTATTCGAGGTCATCTTGCTCAAATATCATAGAAGTTCGAGCTTGAGTTTCAGCTCAGGTCTTAATTGAAGCTGATATAACACATGAGTCCAAGCTTCATACCGATTTTCCAACGAGACTTGAAAATCTAAACGAATATGTCATTTATATAAATAACTACGTATTATGTATTTTATTATACATGCATAAGACTTCACCCTTAGAAAAAAATATAAAACCAATTATATGAGTGTAAAACAAAATGGTTAGAAAATAATAAGTTAAAGCGCAGGGGCGAAGCTTGGTTTTTGAATGGGGGGTCTCAATTTTTTGCGATCGGCAGTGGCAAATTGGTGGGGGCCGGACTCAACCCGGACTCAAAAAACGGGGAGGGGGCCGGCCCAAGCAATCCTTCGCCCCTGCTAAAGCACGTCTAAGGAACTGTTTGTTAGGATCTGTCTCATTAAGTGTTGAATCATTAAGAGGATCTAAATGGTTCAGCACCCGTTATTAGCTGAATGGTTAAGAGCTTAATGGAACCATTCGGATACTTTTTTTAGTTGAAACAAACACTCTTAATGTTGAATTATTACAAGCTGAACGATTAAAAGGTTTATTAAAAGGCTAACAAACATCCCGTAACTCAAATTTGAATAATTATCAACGAGCTGAACTAAAACCTCTTGCACCAAGTATACATATATAATCTTGAAGGTATTTTTTGAAAAAGAAATTAACTCGGGGAAATGAACCAAATTGAAAATGCTTCTAAAATGTTTTAATGTAATACTTGACTTTGTATATATGGACAAATTTTTTCAACACACTTTTTGTTTTTTACCTTTAATTAGTTAAACTTTCAAACTTTTATTGCAAAAATAATTTTTAACCTTAAAAATTAGATATACAAAATTACAATGTTGTTTTTAAATTTAAACTTCTGGCAAAGCTAATTAATTATTAAACTCAATTAAGTTGTTGCATGTTAAACCTTAATCATAAGGCCATGGGTATACTCTAACCATCTTTAACTTCACCTACATGCTACATTCTTCACTTTGTCTCATTTCACACTAGCTCACTTCAAAGGAAATGGTTTGACGCCCCTTAACCCTATAACTTTTCCTCTTTTAATTCATGTTAACATGTTAACTTAGTGCCACTTTAATGCCCCTTAACATAGGAAGGGAGTGGGTGTACAATGAAAGTTAAAATGTCACGTCATCGTTAACACTTTGGTGTGAAGTATTTATTTATGCGATGAAGCATGATGTATTGTTGACGATGGTTATTTTGTCAAAGTGAATTTCATGTGGTGATTTATGATGATATGAATGCAAACACAAAATTAATTTGTTTTTGTTACACTAGTCTAGTTAACTTGTTTGGTAAACATAGTGTTTCATGTTAACTTGTTCAACAAAGGGTGGTGTTAACCTTAACAAAGGTGTCATGTACTATCATTAAGGTTCATAAATAAACAAACTTCAGAAAAATTTTGTTGCTATTGTTCGTGGCTTACGCTAAATTGTCGAATTAACTTATAAGAGAATTGGAAAAGAAAGTGAATAACATAATGGAAAACTGGAAAGTAAAGTAAAGAAATGTTTGGAGAATTTGAAATTACGAATGAAGATAAAAAAGAGAAATAAGGAGATTGAATTAGTTTTAGTTGGTTTTTGATTAGAACGAGATAGTTTGAATGAGTTTCACATATAAAGTTACATGCCTAATATTCACTTTCCTTTATATATTATTATTACTAATAATAATTATGGTTAATTACTTTAACCAGAATGAAGTAAATTAAATTACCGGCGGGTATTAATATTATTTTGTTTCTATTACACTTTTACATGTAGAGGTATTAGTCGCTAATTCATCGATTAGAATGACCGACTTTGTCCTTCCGTGACAGACATCACTGATACTTTATTAAGACCATGTGTAATGGTGAGTGAAAGGGACATTTTTTGACACTTGGCATGTGGGGCCACTTTGGTGGGTGAAAGGGGCATTTTTTTAAATTTAATAAACACACTAATATTTTATTTAAATATTTCATTTAAATTGAAGCTACCACGTGGCAGCATGTGATTGGATGGACAAAGTTTTAACCCACGCGAAATTTTTCGCCGGGAAATGGTTAGCGCCCCTTTAACGGGGGGTGTGTCAAGTGAATGGGGGCGCTAATTTTGGCCTTGACGCCCATTTCACTCACCCATTACACCTGGTCTAATAGTGAAGAACATCTTGAGGACTACTCTCTCACTCTCCACCTAACATATATACTAACCTTTTTGTGACAACACAAATTGGTCGTTGTGGAGTCTATTTACTCAATCGGATTTCAGCCACTAATAACAAATCATTGTCTTTAGTGGCTGAATTTACAAAATGGTCTAACTTAATAAGAAATCAATAACACTTTAAGTGGTTACTGGTTGTCCCACTAGTTGCTAAACAAGCACACTAGAATCTGAACATAGTTAATTATTACGTGAAATCCTAGTGAATCCTAAGTTTAAAGCTTTGAAAGAGACGTTCCCCTCATCCTTAAAGTCAAGACGGTTACCACGTCTTTCATTAAGGGAGGCGTTGACTATCCTTGCTCAATAAGGATGTAGGGTCTCTTTAGGACTAAATTATCACCACAAAGAGTAGTAGAGATTTCATATATGTTTCCTATTGTATCGTCAGAATCCATTTTTCATGATATCTCATAAAGTTTGATTAATTAACCGCTGAAGGCAAAAATGCTCTAAAGTATAGCGAGCGATTGACGTGAACTAAATAGTAAACTACGACTTTCGGTTAATGTAAACGTTATGTTGAACTTGCAAACAACGGAAGTAAATAAATTAAGGGTTCTGGGCTCCCATTACCCTAGAGCCCCCAAATTCTATAAAGAAAAAATAATATGTAGTTAACTTGGGCTTTAAGATTGTTGGTGATGGAATTTACAACATATAATTATGAATATACATAGATAAACATAAATTATTACTATAATCTTTACCAAAATGGCCCCAAAGTTATTATCTGCTTTGAGGCTCCAGCACCATGCCCCTAATCTCATTTAATTGATATACCATAGGAGACGAATGCTGATTTTCTAAAATGTGAAATCGTTAGTTGTTTCTTTAATTTGTTAGGATTGGGTATTTGATGGACATTCATATTAAACATAATCAACTTTATTGTTTTTTCGATGGTATTTGCTACTTTTACTTTGTGTTTAAATGTACTTTTACGATTGTCCCAAAATTTCTTTGAATATAAAACATAATTAACTTTCTTTTGACCACGCAGTCAGAAAACTCAAATCTTGTATACACTTACACTCTCTGTTATTTGGAATCTCGTTGCATGTCCTTAGCAAAGTTCGGTCAGAAACTTCTCTAAAGTAAGTGAGACTACTATAACACTGCCATGCCCTCACCAGTTACATACATTTCCCAAACCTTGCTCATTATAAACTCTCAATTCTCTAACCTTGGGTCAAACTTTAAGGATTTCCAAACTTTTATTTTGGATATTAAACAAGTACTTCAAACTTTGTCAAATCATGGATGATGCATTTTTTAAAATCTACTTGCCTTTTTACAAATGTCTTTTGTTTCATAGAAACCTTCACTTGAAAGTAATTTCGGGACAAAATTTTCTAAAGTAGGAGAGACTGTGACAACCTGCACCCTCCACTTTTCATAAATGTGCATAATTTGTTCCTCAACTATTTCAAAATTTTTATTTTTAACCCTCGTATTTTAATAGGACCAAAAGTCACAATTTAATAAAAGTTATAATTTTTATAAGTAAAAGTATGCACGTTTTATACTCACATCTACACCCAAACACGTATGTTTCAGACCTTGATACTCGAAACCCTTAATTTTCAGTCCTAAAACAACTTAGAAACCGAAGGAAACAAGTCCGGAACTTAAAATTGATAAAATTAAAAAAATTGATTTTTTAGCTCTCGCGGTCTGCGGAAACAGTCAAACAGTCAAAGTCCTAGTCAAACAATCAAAGTCCTAGTAGTCAAAGTCCTAGTCAAAATCCTAATCAAAGTCCCCGTCAAAGTCAAAGTAAAAGTCCTAGTCAAATAGTCAATTCATCTTAAAACCATACTTTATGGTGTTGACAAATTTTAAAGCCTAATTGAATCCAAAACTAATATAAAAACCCACCTATGACCCATTACACTTTGCACCTCTAAATCGATTGTTTCAATTCGATTAAACTCTCCTTCGTACCTTTCTTTTATAGTATATTACTTCTACAATTGAAGCTTTGATTATAAGCTCTTGTAATTGGCGAATTGGATGCTTGATATTTTTTCTTATTCGGTTTCTTTTCTTCTAAATTGGACTAGTTTCGTTGTAAGTTTTTCCAATTTCTCTTACGTTATATTTATTTATCATTTGTAGAACAATAGCCCTCTACTTATTATATCGATTATAGTCAAGTGCTTCGATTAGATTCTAAGGTGTTAGGATGTATTTGGGTATTTTTCAATTATAAACTTGTAAACTTTAAAAATTCATAACTCATTGGTTATTGATCCAAAAATCATGAAATTTGGTATGCTGACTTGTATGATCATTTAGAAATTTTAGAATCAGTTTTGGGATTTTAAGCCACTGATTAATATTTTTAATGATTTTATGATTATTTAATCTTAGTTAATTCATAATAAATTATTGGTAGCACTTTTGGTTATGAAAATTTGTAGAAAAATGTGTCATTATGCTAAGATAAAATTTTTTTGAACGACAAATTTCTACTCCTTGTGGGACTTGAACCCATGACTCCCCTTAGGTGTTCCTAGAAGCTTTGCTTCTACCATTGGGCCACCAATCCCAATGGCATGCTAAGATAATTATCATGACATTTTCCACCAGTTTTGACACGGATTACTATGATGTTTCATTTTTTTGTTAAATAGATTTTACACAAATAATATTTATAATAAATCTATTTTAATCTCAAAAAATCCTATAAAATTTATTTTGAGGTTTCCTAAGTAAGTAAGTTGATATTTCACAAAAAAGACTTTATTTTTAAATGTGATTATAATTATATACGAATTATGTCACTTTTAATCATGATTAATTTATATAAAATTGTAGATAAATAATTTTGACATAAAAATTGGTGGAAGTGTATATAAATATGTTAGGATAATTATCATATCAAATTACCTTTGTTTCATAACATTTTTGTATTTTAACTATATTATTTGTTGATTTAGTTCTAAACAATTAAGATTCTTAAATTTATTTTATATACTTTCTGAATAAAATATATTATTTCAACCTCGTTAGTTGTTTCTTTAATTTATTAGGATTGGGTATTTGATGGACATTTATTCTATACATATAATATTCTAAAGCAATTTGTGACACATGGAAATCTCTCACTCCAGCATCAATTATCTCTCCTCCCACATTGTGCCACATGGCAAGAGGTGAGAATTTATAACATTTTCTTATTTTTTTTTAAATCAAAAATTGAATTAAAATTTAATTATGGTCAAAATGTCAATTACTACCTTTCCTAATTCCTAATCTCTCAAGTCAAACAATATTCAAAACAATATTCAACATTTAAGTTTGATCAGTTCCTCTCTCTATTCATCCTTATAATTCAAGTGGAGGATTTCTTCAGAGAAAAGAGTCCTGGATCATCATCTAAGGGTTTTATTCTGGAACTTTGTTTGATTTTCTTATAATGGATTTTTGTATGCACGTTGGATTTTGTAATGAATATTCGATAACAGATCTTTGATTTAGTTTGAAATAAATCAATAATCAAACAGTGTTAATTATTTCTATTATTTTTGTATCCAGTTTTAAAGATCTACAAGTGTTTCTGAGACCCTTCAATTGGGTGATCGAAATAGAAGGTAATAAACATAATTATTAATTTAAATTTTAATTTTATTTACATCATATAGATTAACAGAGTTATTAGTTTTGTGGGTGTTCAAATATTGTTTAACATGTATAGAAATCAAACAATTAATAAGTTTTCAGTTTTAGAGTTCAATGATTTCATACATAATTCTCCATCGTCTCCTCTCCTTCTTCTTTAAGGTATCATCTTTCCATTCTCCTGTAACACGATCTCTGATGTCGAATTTCCCAACAATTATATGTTATTAATATGTGTAGGTGTTCTTAAAGAGGAGCTTGTGAATAAGTATGAAAATGTTAATTGAGCGAATTGATTGGTTGGACCGACTTGCTTTTAAAGGTATGATCTTGAAATCAGTAAAAATAGGAGGTTTCATATGTATGTGTTTGTTGATTTATACATTGTTTTGTTCTGAATTTTATTTATGTTTTAAAATGTTAATTCTAGGGTGGGTTTGCTAATAGGAGTTATTGTATGGGATCAATAGGGTTATTGTTTGTGTTCAAGAATGTTCGTGTTAGTGTTCTTTCATGTGTTCTTGAGGATCCTCTCTTTTTGGATTTCATCATCAGGAGTGAATGTTTTTTATTGTTTGATTCTAGAATGAATGAATAATGGGTTAGTGTATTCGGATATGGGGCTCCAGTTTGGATCTTTCATTCGAAATTCAAAATCCATGAATTGATTGTAAATTTAAATGAGTTTCCTATATTGGAGGCTAATAATATGGAATGATTATCGTGGGTTTAAAGAAGGGAGAGATTAAAATATAGTAGAAATATTTTTAAGTGGGTATTTATATAAGATATTCTAAATGGAAAAAAAAATCCTTTTTTAAGTGGATCTTTCACTTATAATTTCTAATATTTAAATATGGAAGTAACTTACTGACGAATAATATAATTTTCATATTAGAAATAACGCAGGCAAATTTTCTCAGAAGCTGGAGTTCTCAGAAGACAAATTTGAGATGACCTTTGCTACAAATTACTTAGGTAATCTCTTTATTCCATATATATTTATCTATTTACATTTTTTAAAATATCTAATAGAAATATCCATGTTTTAGTCTTTTTACTTTTTCTTAAACAAAAAGCAATAAATGAGAATGAGAAAGGAAACTGACGTAAATTAGAAACTCATTAAAATTCCTTATTACATTTAAATTACTCACTTTATAAATTTAGTGTAATTTATATTGGTAATCAATTAAATATCGAATTTTGAATTTCGAATTTCAAATTATATTTCGAAATGTTTAAATTCAAATTTGACAAAATATAAAATTTTGAATTTTGGTTAATAATAATAAGAAATTACACATACTAATTATCTTTTTATTTACACAGTTAATATGATTCAAAGTCTCTACATAAGTTGTGTCAATTCTTATTAATACATTAATTGATCCTATTAATTGCCATATATTATCATAATATTAGTTTAGCTTATATTGGTAATTAATTAAATAACGAATTATCAATTTCAAATTTCAAATTTCAAATTTCAAATTTCAAATAAAAATTCAAAATATTTAAATTCGAGTTAGAAAAAATTTCAAATTTCAAATTTTGTTTAATAATGGTAAGAAATTACACATACTAATTATTCTTTTAATTAAACATTTTGAATGACTTAATCTTTAAAAAAATTAATTTTTGAATTAAAGTTAATAATGGTAACCATTACACCTATTTATTATCTTAAAATTATGATTTCCTAATATATTTAAAATATAACAATTAATAATTGTGGTTTTAAGTTTCTTAAATTAATTACAAGTAAAAATTAAAATTTTAAATACTAGACTTAAAAATTATAGATTTATGTTAAACTTTCAAATTTTGATTACTAGAATTTGAATTGATAGATTTCAATTAAATTAGTTACAAGTTAAAATCTAACAAATAATAGTTTTGAAATTTAACAAATAATTAAAATTAGAGATTTCCTAATATATTTAAAATTTAACAAATAATAGTTTTTGAAATTTAACAAATAATAGTTTTAGTTATAAATTTCTTAAATTAGTTACAAGTTAAAATTCAAATTTTGAATACATGAATTTCAAAATTCAAATTAAAAATTAAAATATTTAAATTCGAATAAAACTAAATTTCAAATTTTGAGTCTTGGATAATAATGGTAAGAAATTACATATAATAATTATACTTTTAATTATACATTTAATAAAGTTCAAAGTCTCTACAAGTAGTGTCAACTCTCCGATTAATACATTAATTGTAATAAATTAAATATTGAATTTTGAATTTCAAATTTCAAATTATATTTCAAAATGTTTAAATTCGAATTTGACAAAATATAAAATTTTGAATTTTGGTTAATAATAATAAGAAATTACACATACTAATTATCCTTTTATTTACATAGTTAATATGATTCAAAGTCCCTACATAAGTGGTGTCAACTTTTATTAATACATTAATTGATCCTATTAATTGCCCTATATTATCCTAATATTAGTTTAGCTTATATTGGTAATTAATTAAATAACGAATTATCAATTTCAAATTTCAAATTAAAATTCGAAATATTTAAATTCGAATTAGACAAAATTTCAAATTTCAAATTTTGTTTAATAATGGTAAGAAATTACACATACTAATTATCCTTTTAATTACACATTTTGAATGACTTAATCTTTAAAAAAATTAATTTTTGAATTAAAGTTAATAATGGTAACCATTACACCAATTTTTTATCTTAAAATTATGATTTCCTAATATATTTAAAATATAACAATTAATAATTGTGGTTTTAAGTTTCTCAAATTAATCAGAAGTAAAAATTAAAATTTTAAATACTAGACTTTGAAATTATAGATTTATGTTAAACGTTCAAATTTTGACAGAATTTTAATTGATAGATTTCAATTAAATTAGTTACAAGTTAAAATCTAACAAATAATAGTTTTGAAATTTAACAAATAATTAAAATTAGAGATTTCCTAATATATTTAAAATTTAAAAAATAATAGTTTTGAAATTTAACAAATAATAGTTTTAGTTACTAATTTCTTAAATTAGTTACAAGTTAAAATTCAAATTTTGAATACAAGAATTTGAATTGATAGATTTTAGTTAAACTTTATAAATATTCAAATATTAAATGGTCTATTTAACTATATAATTTCATATTTTAATATCTATAATGGTAACAATTAGACTTAATTATAACATTTAATTCGAATTTTGTATGATCTGACTCAAACGGTGTCTTACTTTTAACATTTTATCAAAAATATTTTTCACTACTATTTATTTTTTACGATAATACTCCTCAAATACCATCTGATAACAAGATTCCAGTGAAGTTCCAAAGGCGTCAATTCCCAATATCCGTATGTTTCGCAATGACCACCAATAAAATCCAAGGACAGTCTCTATCGAAGGTTGGATTGTATTTAAGAGACCCCGTATTCTCACATGGCCAATTTTATGTCGCATTGTCAAGAGTTAAAAGCAGTGCAGAGGTGAAATTACTTATACTAGATAGTGATTGGAATGTCAAGACTAAAACAAAAAATGTGGTGTATAAGGAAATATTTAGTGATATTTGAATAAAATGTGTATCCCTTTCTTTTGAATTTTAATAAAACATTTCTACAATATTTTGTTTATAGGTTTTACCGCTCAAAATAATTGTAAGTTGTTGAACCGCGTGTCAACGCGAGCAAAAGTCTAGTTCATATTAAACATAATCAACTTTATTGTTTTTTCGATGGTATTTGGTACTTTTACTTTGTGTTTAAATGTACCTTTACGATTGTCCCAAAATTTCTTTGAATATTATCATCTTTCTACAAAATGGTGCCAAAAAATTTGTGAGTATAGACCAATAATTTGTCTATAATTATGAGCAGTTATTACGTCATGGTGGTTGCCAGAAGTGTTTATTAACATATATATGATTTTACTAAAAGAGTTTAAAAAATGTGTTTGGAATAACTTTTGTAGTGGAAAAAGTCAATAACTTGGTTTTTAGAAAGTGTTTGCTTAACTGCTTCATGTAAAATGACCAAAAAGGCAGTGTTTTCTATTTAAAACCATTTACTACTTTTAGATATAATATTATGTACTTGACAATTTTTTTGGAAAAAATTATAATTAAAAAATACTAGATATATAATAGAAATTATTTGTATAAATTTTGTAAATTCTTTAATAGACCAAGTAATGTGTCGTAATTTTAACATATAAAACAGGTGCACGCCCGTGCTTCCCCTAGAGCTCTGCAAATAGCAAGCTAACCCCCACCATTTGTTCATCCCTTCTTGTGCTCTATTGGGCCAACTACCAAGCTTTTTCCAGAGATCTTGGGTCCCTAGGGAAGCCTTCTGGTCCTCTTAACATCCCTCAATGGTTAGACCTCGACCTACCTTGATTAGCTTGGCCAAGTAGAGGATTGTAGAGTAGTTATGCATTAAACATTGAGGGTCATGAGGATCATGAGAGAATACATATCACTTGGAAGATGGAGAGCTTGTCTATGAGCAGCCATGATCTTTGTGTTGATCATTCTTATGGTTGTATCTTTCTTTTATTTGCGAGCCCGCTTCGATTTGTAGACTTTTATTATTAGTAGTAGTAGTTTATTTTTAGTTATTTGTTGTGTTATCTTCTTATAATCTTTGTTTGTTTATCTTTGTGACAGGTTTGAATGATGATTAACTTAATAACAACCTAAACTTAATTAATTAATGGTATAATCAGCTTCTGGTAGTCCCGAGCTAGATCCAAGGCGAGGAAACCGGTAGTGAGACAGATCCTTCGGGCTTCTGATATCCAAACCGGGTTCTAAGCAATGGCTTCTGAAGTGGACCAGATCTGAGTGACACATTTCTGGTTCATACCAGATGGTTGAGTGATCTTCTTGGCAAAGGATGGTTCACCTGTGGGCGCACTAGTGATCTTTTGTATCATACGCCTATAGGGTTAGGTGCCGCCTTTGTTAAGGATTTCATTCAGCTTGGGAGGTTATGGTTGGGTAATTAAGTCATCATTTATTTAAAACCAATTTTATAGTTTCTACACCTATAAATAATAAAGTGTCATTAAGATAAATAAAATAATGATTCTTTATCTAGTTCTTGTTAGTACAAAGCCGTTAACCAATGGAGGGACCACCTTCCTGTGACAACCGTAAGAGAGATCTTTCGGCTTTGACCGTTAACCAATGGGGATACGAGGTTTTCAGGATAAAGAGACCCTTCGGTACAGAAAACGAGAACTAAGGCGAGGTGTACAGTGTCCCTGGTTGGGAGTGAAGCCTCCAATTTAAGAAGATGATAAGTTTGAGGACCCGAAGACTTGACCGCGGTTTGAGGAGCCCGCTATACGCGAGGCCCTGGTGAATTACCCTAGGTGGACGCACGCTAGAGAGGTTCTGCATTCTACTCAGTAGTCGCCTTCGCTTCTCTATCAAGGAGTCAACACTTCAAGATCACTCTCGTCCTCCACACAGTTAATTAATTTAAATTATTAATTATAATATTAAACTTAACTACTTAAGCGAAGGGCCCCGAGATGTGCATAGCTATCTACTATTTTGTCCCACCTTATCTTTTATAAAACCAAACCTTTTTCAAACCTATTTTTATTAAAGAACCCCTTCGTTTTATTTTGCTTTTTAAAACCCGATCGGTCAATTGATGAATGGTTGAGTAGGGGAAAGTGTAAACCTTGGAATACGATACTCAATACTTACCCTAGAGACTATACTACGCACGTAAGGTTCTCTGCCTATGTGTTGGTTTTAGTTATGAAAGTAAATATTGTTTACTTTATAAATTTAAAACTTTGTTAATTGAGGTTTAGTAAAATCAGTCTTTTTCCCAAAACCATTGTTTTGGGATTGTTAAATCAAAGTCTTTTGCACCGAGGAAATTGACATCTTTTTAATACTAAAACCAAACGCATCACCATGTCATAAACCTGATGAGTAATAAGAGAAGTAAATGGTGGTATATTAGTAATTTCATATTCAAAAAGTATAAAGCAATTTCAAAAGCGAGGTTTTGTGGATTTTGAAAATTTTAAGCCATACCAAAAGCTAAAACAATAAGGACTTTTATCAAAGCTAGACAAATTATTGACTTATTGGCTTGTTGAAAAAAACTAATAATAAGTTGTTTCTAAACTCAATCCCAAATATGCTCTTAGTAGTGTGTGATGAACGTTGATACGAGGGGTAGAAATCTAGGAAAAGAGACGGCGTAGAGTGAGAGACGAAGGAATCGATAGTCCCATACATTTTTACAGTAACTGTGTCACCCCAAGTCTAGCAAAGCCTAAGATAGTTCAGGAATTCATTACATACATGGTCAGTTGATGCATAAGATGAGGAAACAATCAACATGAAAAGGAAAGAACAGAGGGCCAATGATCCTGTGTCTAGGTCAAAGGGTGAGGGATTTCTGGTGGTTAAACCCAAACCCATTGCAATTAAATTTCTTAGAGCATCGCCATCGCTAAGCTTTCCACAAGCGGCATCGCCCTTCCACATCGGCTAGTGTGGAAGAATTTCCTTAGGTCTTTAGTAGCTATCCTTTAACCACTGAAATTAGAGAGAATGTCCTTTATGTTATTATTTCTCATTAGGTGGTATTAGGGATAAACACTTTTTCCCGAGTACCTATACTCCTACCCATACATGATACCCATACCCGTACCGATTTTGGGTACTCAGTATAGATATTGGTACCCACTTTTATTGATTTCAACATTCGGTACATTCGGTATCGGTACGGGTAAAAATAGTACTCGTACCGAATTCTATATACTAATGTATTTGATAATATGTTTTACTTCATATTATGGTATATATGGTATTCGTATCAATTTTATCTATTTGGTATCCGTATAGTGTTGATACTTGTAATGGTTTACCTACTTGGTACCCGTATAAGTGCTCAAAAAAAAAAAAAATAACAAAATGGTACCAGGGGCTTTTCTGCACAAACAAAGCACCAGCATGTTGAAAAAGAGGTTAGGATATTCTTGTGAATTCTGAAGTGAATGTTGATTTCATGAACAAAAAAAAGCTATTAATTAATTTCAATATATTAGCTTCAAGTAACTGTACATTATACATAGCCAAAACTACCATTGTTGTAGACCGTAGATAATTATATGTCGGAAAAGCGAAGGACTAATCGGCCATCCTTTCCATCAACCCTTTAGGTTACATTTCATTCATTTGTGTTATTTTTACCCTGCATATATAGAAGTCATATAAGCAATCATTCGAGTCATGGAAACCCTTTTTTTATAGAAAAATACATTGGAACTACTTCTCAACCGGTGCATAGGTCGTGTGTCGTCAGTGTATGTATAGGTGTGTTTTTCCTCTCGATTTATTATGGTAAGGTGTCATGTACTATAATTCACCTGTTGTTTGTGTTGGTCATTGTAACAATGGAAGTGTTGTATGTTTTATGCAAGTAGCATCTGCAGTTGGATTCCATGTTCATAAACCATTAAAGAGTTTCTTAACTTAAAACCGACCAAATCAAAGCAAGTGGGAAGCTTCAGCTGGTTTAGCAGTTTAATAGTACGATTATGGTCGTTTCGCTGTTCAACAATTTGGCCAATAGATTTTTAAAAGTTATGGCGTGGTTTAATCTTTGTTTATGGGTTATGGGTTTCATACACCGTGTGACATCACATTCTAGGGTATGTGACAGCCTCCTATTGGTGTGTGATGTGGACCAGGGTGTATGATTCCTAATTAGGGGGTGTATGAATCCTAAATAGCTTATTTATTTTGGAATACACATTTATGTATGTGTTATATTAATGAACTATATTTATCATTCTATGACTTTTAGTGCAAACTAACAATTTTGAAAAAAAAAAAAACAGTTTTATACCGCTAAAAGCGAATATACCAGTCCAGGCGAAACACCAACCTAGCCAGTTTGGTTTGTTGTTCGATCTATGTTGTGAAGTGCGTATGTGTGTTGATTCATAGACGACTGGATTGGATTTACATAATCGTTCCAAATTGCTTCTAATACGTCGTGGCATCTAATTAATTTAACTTATCAGCAATGAAGAACATCTTGAAGAACACTTGCATCATCCCCACCTCACATTTTGTGACAACACCAAATTGGTCGTTGGGCAATCTATTCACTAAAACAGATTTGAGCCACTACTAATAACAAACTATCATTTTTAGAGACATAATAAATAGTTTAATTAGAACTTAATGACACTTTATGCGGTAATTGATTGTGCCACTGGCTGCTAAACAATCATGTTAGGATATATATGAACAAAAACATTACTTAAGATTCTTGTGATCTCCTTAGTTCAATCGACTTAAGTATCACCACGAAGAGTAGTAACGATAGTAGATTCTATATATATACACATTGCCTATTGTATTTTGGGAACCGGTTTTCATGATATCCCCATGCACGACGTTTGATTAACCAGCCGAGGCATGATTGATTTTAATTAGGGCAAAAGTGTATAGTCATATGAATTTAATTAAACAGTTCAAATATTAAAAGATAGTATAATTTAGTTAGACATGATCGTCAGAAGTGTAACAATTATAAAACTGGTTGCTGAATGTTCGAGGATGAAACACTCAATAACGTTGAGATAGAAACTTTGGTTCCTAAATTAAGTTTTAAAAGACTTTGTCAAACCGCATTAGCAACGAAACTATAAGCGATCACGAAACCCGGTGCCAAATAGGTCGCCGCAAAAAATTCATTTGCAGACAAAGACCATATTATGGTTTTTTCTAATGTCCAGTTTTGTTGTGTAGCTGTTTTACCTGTTTCTTTTTACAACATATTAGTACCACTCTGTTGGTTATAAAACCGAGAGTCCTTGGCTTAAAGAAGTGACCAAATAAAGAACCACATAATATGCTTTTCAGTGATCATACGGGGCAAACAATGGTTTTGGTGGTCATGAAAATAATCTAAAATACAGTAACGACAGAATAATATTGTTCCTCAAAGATTATGAAAACTTTCAAACAGTTTATATTTGTAACACACAATATTAGTTGCATATATATATATATATATATATAAAATAAGAGTTTTTGTCATACTGTAAGCAAACACACCACAACATAAACACATAGACAAAGTAACAAAAGTTTAAAATCCACAACAATATCTACAAGTTTTGTTTTGAGGACTAGTTAGAGCTAGAATAACTGTTCAGTTAGTTATCCCAACTTCCATACTTATCACTGAAGCTTTTTCCTCCTCTTTTTTGCAGAAATTCAGTCACGGCAACACGGGCGCTAGCATCCCAATGTCTAGCCATATCTCTAAGAGTTGGAATTCCAGGAATCCCATAAAGGGAAAGATCAAGCTTAGTCAGCATTTCGTCATACAGCGTCACCCAAGGTTCATTGCTGCCAGATTAGAGCAAAAAGATTCACATAAATTAATTTCTCTATATCGATACGTATTTGTTAGTATTATGTTTTAGGTAGAACTATTAATTAGTTAGGGTTTTAGGTTGTGTTCCTACATAATAACTTACATGGTTTTCATTGTTTTATATATGGTCTAGTTAATCCTAACTTTGTTATGAGTGTCTTATTGTCACTTACTTCAATACAAAACGCCTCGATCTAATGATTTTAGGTGAAGATGCTGGATAATTATCCGGAACAACAAGCAGTATGACAAACTCCGGCATCTGTATAAAGAAGCAAAGACCATTGTTTTTAGTAAAGAAGCCAATCATATACAACAAATCCAGAGCAAAACAAATGCTTTCTAATTATTCGTCTTTTATTGTCCAAGTTTCTTGAACCAACGTTGAAAATTCATACTAACACGATGTATGTGTAATTAGTCCCTTCAAAAGAATATTTTCCCTATTGAGACAATTTCAAAAAATCTTTCCTTTTAAACTCTTTGCATCGCTCTGGATTTATGAAATTTAGAAATGGGTTTTTGGTTCTGGTAAGTTTTACCTTTTCGGATGAAGCACCTTTCCTTGGACCGAGTAGGGAACAAACATTCCTGAACAAGCACTTCACTATGGTTCCTTCATGAGCTTCAAGTATGCTAAAATCATCTTCGGAAGGGTCTATCACCGCATCAATGGATGTCTCAAGAAGCATGTTGTTAATTTTTTTGATCTCCTCCAATATTGGAGATTTCTTCGACTAGAAGCACATAGATTGCAAGGAGATTAAACAAGAAACATGAAGAGAATAAAAACAGTTAGCATATGCCATAAAAACATGATATGAATCTCCATGAGAAAATTTGCAACTTATTAATGCAATAAATTTACCTCAATCTTCTTTCTCTTATTCGCTGATGTTTCCGTTAAACATGTGTCCCAACTTTGAGAAACAAACTGATCACTAAACACTGATGGGGAACTTAACTCACGTTTCCTTTTTTGTAGTGGCTCATGATCATATTCTAACATAACGTTCGTTTCATCTTGTATATGTGTAATATCTAGATTTGGAGGTACACAAGCTGGTATGATATCCGTCACCTTTTCGATTGGGCTAATGTCAGTTAAGGAAGAAATCAATTGTTTTGATGACATCGGTTTTACCTGAAAGATCAAAACAACTATGGCAATCAGCACCAAGAATATAGTCATTGAAGGATATAGCTAGCTAAAAAGTGTTCTCAAATCATATTTAGAAACTAGCGTACCACTTCGGTCAAAGGAATAGCTTGATCTTTTGAACTTTCTGGTTCTGGTGAAGGTGGTTCTATGGATGTTTTAGCTGGACTGGATGAATTAGAAGAAAGAAAAAAGGGAGAACGCGCTGTTGAGTGTAGGGACAACACATTGTTGACACCAAATTTTGAGGTTGAACTTGATGTTTGCGGATGAATTGGGTTCACATTGGCTGGTAGAGAACACTGATTCACCAATCCCGGAAACAAAGGAGACATCCCATGGGGCGCCTTTGATCTAGTAAGCTCATTCGTTTGGTGCATCGGTGCTTTCATTTTTTCAAAGTTGAAATTCTGATTCGCCACAGGTCGTTGGTGGTTAAGTGGACGAGATGGATAATTAGTAGCAGTTGTGTTTGAAAACAAACTCAATGGATAACTGGACCCGACAACACTGTTGGTCATTGGTCCCATATTTATCTGTTGTGTTGTGCTTTGAACACTTGGATGTCGAGCCGTTTGGTAAGATGTAATGTTTATTGAACTCGACATTAATCTTGATTCTGATGGTTGTGAGTATGGTCTTCTAAAAGGAAATGTCTCATTAAAGTTCCACATGTTGGGTTCTAGATTAGTAACTCTTTGAGACGGATTTGTTGATAGATTGTCTTGCAACCTCATGGCTCCACGGGGCTGATGGGCAAGTTCATGAAGCTGAGAATAACAGCCAGGCTCGTTCATATAATAGCTGACATAGTTGACGATCATATTCATAATATTATAGATCATCTCGTCACTTGGAGGAAGCAACTCGGCTCTTGTGATATTCAAGAATGTCATGATCCTAACCAGATTAGTTACGACACTTTCATAGTATTTTATGGCTTCCATATTTGTTTCCTGCAAAGGATAATCACACCTCAATAAAAGAAGGAATTATGGTCGCTGATAAATGGTGCGATTGAGTTGGACCTGAGCGATCAACTTCGTGACATTATAGTGCATTTTCAGTAGTTCGTTGGTGTATCTGTTTTTCATTATTTTTATCTGTAAAGAACATTGAATGACTCTGAATCAGCAACAGATTATTTGAACCATAAAAAGATATGATAAAAATGCATCAAATGAACAATAACATAATGAGCTTTAAGCAGGAAATCCAGGACAAATACCTGTCTTAAGATGTATTGATGATATGCAGTGCCTGAAAAAAATTGATCAGTGGTGGAAAACCCTACCGGATCTGTCGAATCAAATTAAATGGCAAATATTAATCACTAACATAACAAGGATTAGTTATCACGTATAAAAGGACCCAAATCAGACCAACCTAATTGAGTTACGGTTCCTGTCGAATCTGATCAGTGACATAAATCCCAACTTTGAGTTGGAGTTTCCAATTCTAGAACCTTAAGTATATTTTAAGAACAATAAACTAAAATTTACACTAAATATATGGCCTTTTGAGGGAAAAGACTTTCAGGATTTTAGATCTTAATTAAGGTTTTGACTTAAACCGGTCTAATAGGTCATAGTCAAGCCAGGCTCTCTAGAATAACATAGGGACGATAAGCATTTGTCTTGCGGCCATGGGCTTTTTCCGGATAACAGTCTCGGGCCTAGGACCTTCTGTTCATATATCTAGTGTGTATATTGTATAATAACATACAATATACACTATTATTGATTTTATCAAAAGCATACTCCTTCTATATGATGCAACCTATAACATATAACATAAACAACAAGTACCAAAACATATGAAAGAGGTATCAATTTGCATGGTATACCACTAAATTCACATTAGATGCAAATAATCTTCTATATATACACACATGTTCTAAGTTACTAGCTTTCTCCGTTATGTACCTAAGAGGTTGGGATAAATATTATTTCCTTGTTGCTGCCCTCTTCCTGATATCACGTAACCCGAGGTCCTTGTCGCATGTTGTAACTGTAACTGATTCTGATTCTTGTTTTGTAGTTTCTGTAACCATGACATAATATAAATTCTCATAAGATATTGCTTAAGTTGGCACATAATATACATTTATTTATGTTTAAGAAGCATTTTTTTTTAAAATGGAATCTTATTTGTCTAAATCAGAACAACATTTGTTGATACAATCCAAGTTGATCACAAAAAGATCATCTGAATTTGTGTTTCCCAACTTGTTAGTCATAAGTAGTAGACCAACACTTTCAGTAAATCCACGTGACGCAAATTTGTGTCGCCATCTATTATGACAATTACAAGCATTCAGTTAATTAATGACTGAATTTAGAATATATGATCAGCATACCACATTTGACGACTCTCCTCCCAAATTTGTGTCGTCATCTATAGATGGCATAGAGGGCTGACTTGGAATATTCGGATTTATGGCCGTAGCTTCCACACTAGCCATGAAAATAAACAAGTTAACAATAGATTAGTATTAAAGCAACCAAGAATTTTGATCCAACAAAATTTAAAAAACTAGCCTATGTTAAAATTGTTTTACTAACATATACAAGTATTAGCAATAAACACCACATAAATTAAAAACTTTTAAAGTCATCCCTTGTGTCCCTTGGCCAAATGTAGGAAACTAAGGGATTCACGTTTATTTTTGGCATGCCTTGCCCCCTTACCGACAGAGAATTCACTTGGGAAACTAAACGCCGCATAAATACACACGCAAGCAAGCAAAAAGTGAGTTTCTTGATCCAACGTCAGATATATAACGTAGATGACAAGTTGTGTTCACAAATAAGGAAATGCCATAAGATGGTCGGTCACGTGGATGCAAATATTAAAGCGTATATATGGAAAAATGTGCGTAATCAGGAGACAACAAGTACACATAGAATGAAGATAATAAACATAAATTATATCTATTTAAGTGCAACTAAACGACAAAAGATTGCAGCCATATAATTTATAAGGAACAAACTTGTATGACGTGACAGACTTACTAGGCCTTATTTACAACTAATAAACGGTATACAAACCTACAAGAGCATTCACATCCTCTACATCAAATCTCCTCAATCAAATTACACTAAAAATCATTATTCCACCCTAAATCTTCTCTCTCCTAATTAAAATAATAATACTTTTTTTTTATACTTTTATCATTCTATTTTCTCTCCCCTCACTCACAATCACTTACAAAAATATTAAAATATATATATATAGGGGTGAACAGTAACATTTCATATATAGAGGTGAACAGTGCTTTCTATTAATATTTTCTCTCTCCACCACTCACACCCACCCCATATAATTTGAGGGAACCCCTCACATAATTTGGTTCCCGGGTTGTGAATGCTCTAAGAATGTTTTTCCAGATTATTGGTGAATGATGTAATTATTTACATTGTAGTGTAGACTACTTATATATAATGGTGACCATTTGATGATAGAAACTTATCAAATGTTATGAAGGACTTTAAAGATAATGGTGACCATTCTTTTAAGTGAATGGTCCGCCAACAAAGTATTAAGACCAACAAATATTGCCATGTTATTATTTCTACAAAACAACACAAGTAACCAAATAATAATAATAATAATAATAATAATAATAATAATAATAATAATAATAATAATAAATGAATAAATAAATAAATAAATAATAGTAACAATAATAATAACAACAAATAATAAAATAATGAGGATAAAGTACAATTATGTTAATAGTAACTACAAAACAATAAAAATAAAATTATGATAATAATAGTAAAACTTGCACAACCAATAATTAAAGACAAGAAGACAAGAATTGGAGTGAGCAAATGAAATACAGTAAATTAAAGCTCATAACAAACCCTTAATAAATTTCTGCAAACTACTGACGTAAGAATCGATCGGTTCTTGAACACATACATATATGTGCTAAAAGCAAACACCTCCATCATATATACATATATATAACTTTTTTTTTAAAAAAAATATAATATTGTGACAACACTTGGAAAAAGTTCTATTCAAAGAAAATAACCTCTTTCAGAAACTAAAATTATTTATTATCCTCTTGAAAACCTACAAAATTACGGAGATTTATATAAACAAAAGGTACTTAAAAACAACAAAATTGAATGTTATCAACCAAAAAAAAAAAAAAAAAATCTCATTCAGACGTTATACCACAAACATTTGTAACAAAAGATCCGATCTTTTTTCTCAAACATTAATAAACTTTAGCTTAATTAGCTAAAAGCTTTATCAAGTAACAATAAACTGAAATTAGATAATAAAAAATTCATGCAAGTTTTATCAAGTAACAATAGACGTGGTCGGTCTTACAAGCCATCCTGCAACTACCCTGTCATTTTGAAAAAAAAAGTCCTAAAAAAATAATCAAGAATTTGCAGTTAAAAAAAGGTTACCAAGAATCGTTCAAAGCTTCGGCCAATTTGTCTTCAAACAAGCTATCAAAATCAATATTATCAAAATCAATATTATCCAAGTCAATGTCCCAATCAACTACCGGTTCACTGCTGTCGGTATTCATCATCATGCAAACCCTGCAACTTCAATCAAACAACATAAGAAAGAAAAGATCAAGGGTTCTGAATACAAGCCAAAGTCTTAACAATATTATCAGTCTACTATGGTCATTAAATTTGGTGGTGTGACCGACAGATGATGCAAGCAGAAATTAATTATGAATCAACGTGGCATTATATATAAGCTACTTGCTATTTAAGGTGGTTTTCTGCATTGGGTTTTTGTATGAAAGTTTGCATAAATACACCTTGTCTATTGCTTAGTTGTCATTTTGAGTACCTTATATTGCTACTTTTTTAAAAATGGTATTTTTTTTTTCACATTATAAAAAGCAGGTATTACGTCATTGCCACGTTATAAAGTGGGCGTAATATCACTGCCACGTAAACATAAGCTGTCACTCACTTTTTTTTTTACAATTTTATTGTGTAATAGTTTAACAAGCTTTAACTATCTAACACCCGTTAAAATAATATTTAATTTAAATAAATTAAGGAAAATTGGAAAAGCGGAAAACATGTGATTGATTGAACACCTTTGGGCGCATACCTTCTTCCTCTTTACGCCCATTAACCTGCTAAGCCTCTCCCCCCTTCACCTCATCCAACGCCCCAAGGATGGGGCAGAGGTGTTTAACGCTGGATCATCACCACCGTGGCAGGGGTGTGATCCAGTTACACTCGGTCTTAGTTAACAACTTTGTATCACAATATTAGTACCCATTAAGTAATTAGAAGTAAGACAATCAGGTAAGTTATTCGAGGTCATCTTGCTCAAATATCATAGAAGTTCGAGCTTGAGTTTCAGCTCAGGTCTTAATTGAAGCTGATATAACACATGAGTCCAAGCTTTATACCGATTTTCCAACGAGACTTGAAAGTCTAAACGAATATGTCATATATATAAATAACTACGTATTATGTATTTTATTATACATGCATAAGACTTTACCCTTAGAAAAAAATATAAAACCAATTATATGAGTGTAAAACAAAATGGTTAGAAAATAATAAGTTAAAGCGCAGGGGCGAAGCTTGGTTTTTGAATGGGGGGTCTCAATTTTTTTGCGATCGGCAGTGGCAAATTGGTGGGGGCCGGACTCAACCTGGACTCAAAAAACGGGGAGGAGGCCGGCCCAAGCAATCCTTCGCCCCTGCTAAAGCACGTCTAAGGAACTGTTTGTTAGGATCTGTCTGATTAAGTGTTGAATCATTAAGAGGATCTAAATGGTTTAGCACCCGTTATTAGCTGAATGGTTAAGAGCTTAATGGAATCATTCGGATACTTTTTTTAGTTGAAACAAACACTCTTAATGTTGAATTATTACAAGCTGAATGATTAAACGGTTTATTAAAAGGCTAACAAACATCCCGTAACTCAAATTTGAATAATTATCAACGAGCTGAACTAAAACCTCTTGCACCAAGTATACATATATAAACTTGAAGGTATTTTTTGAAAAAGAAATTAACTCGGGGAAATGAACCAAATTGAAAATGCTTCTAAAATGTTTTAATGTAATACTTGACTTTGTATATATGGACAAATTTTTGCAACACACTTTTTGTTTTTTACCTTTAATTAGTTAAACTTTCAAACTTTTATTGCAAAAATAATTTTTAACCTTAAAAACTAGATATACAAAATTACAATGTTGTTTTTAAATTTAAACTTCTGGTAAAGCTAATTAATTATTAAACTCAATTAAGTTGTTGCATGTTAAACCTTAATCATAAGGCCATGGGTATACTCTAACCATCTTTAACTTCACCTACATGCCACATTCTCCACTTTGTCTCTTTTCACACTAGCTCACTTCAAAGGAAATGGTTTGACGCCCCTTAACCCTGTAACTTTTCCTCTTTTAATTCATGTTAACATGTTAACTTAGTGCCACTTTAATGTCCCTTGACATAGGAAGGGAGTGGGTGTACAATGAAAGTTAAAATGTCACGTCATCGTTAACACCTTGGTGTGAAGTATTTATTTATGCGATGAAGCATTATGTATTGTTGACGATGGTTATTTTGTCAAAGTGAATTTCATGTGGTGATTTATGATGATATGAATGCAAACACAAAATTAATTTGTTTTTGTTGCACCAGTCTAGTTAACTTGTTTGGTAAACATAGTGTTTCATGTTAACTTGTTCAACAAAGGGTGGTGTTAACCTTAACAAAGGTGTCATGTACTATCATTAAGGTTCATAAATAAACAAACTTCAGAAAAATTTTGTTGCTATTGTTCGTGGCTTGCGCTAAATTGTCGAATTAGCTGATAAGAGAATTGGAAAAGAAAGTGAATAACATAATGGAAAACTGGAAAGTAAAGTAAAGAAATGTTTGGAGAATTGGAAATTACGAATGAAGATAAAAAAGAGAAATAAGGAGATTGAATTAGTTTTAGTTGGTTTTTGATTAGAACGAGATAGTTTGAATGAGTTTCACATATAAAGTTACATGCCTAATATTCACTTTCCTTTATATATTATTATTACTAATAATAATTATGGTTACTTTAACCAGAATGAAGTAAATTAAATTACCGGCGGGTATTAATATTATTTTGTTTCTATTACACTTTTATATGTAGAGGTATTAGTCGCTAATTCATCGATTAGGATGACCGACTTTGTCCTTCCGTGACAGACATCACTGATACTTTATTAAGACCATGTGTAATGGTGAGTGAAAGGGACATTTTTTGACACCTGGCATGTGGGGCCACTTTGGTGGGTGAAAGGGACATTTTTTTAAATTTAATAAACACACTAATATTTTATTTAAATATTTCATTTAAATTGAAACTGCCACGTGGCAGCATGTGATTGGATGGACAAAGTTTTAACCCACGCGAAATTTTTCGCTGGGAAATGGTTAGCGCCCCTTTAACAGGGGTGTGCTCAAGTGAATGGGGGCGCTAATTTTGGCCTTCACGCCCATTTCACTCACCCATTACATCTGGTCTAAGGTCTAATAGTGAAGAACATCTTGAGGACTACTCTCTCACTCTCCACCTAACATATATACTAACCTTTTTGTGACAACACAAATTGGTCGTTGTGGAGTCTATTTACTCAATCGGATTTCAGCCACTAATAACAAATCATTGTCTTTAGTGGCTGAATTTACAAAATGGTCTAACTTAATAAGAAATCAATGACACTTTATGTGGTTACTGGTTGTCCCACTAGTTGCTAAACAAGCATACTAGAATCTGAACATAGTTAATTATTACGTGAAATCCTAGTGAATCCTAAGTTTAAAGCTTTGAAAGAGACGTTCCCCTCATCCTTAAAGTCAAGACGGTTACCACGTCTTTCATTAAGGGAGGCGCTGACTAGCCTTACTCAATAAGGATGTAGGGTCTCTTTAGGACTAAATTATCACCACAAAGAGTAGTAGAGATTTCATATATGTTTCCTATTGTATTGTCGGAATCCATTTTTCATGATATCTCATAAAGTTTGATTAATTAACCGCTGAAGGCAAAAATGCTCTAAAGTATGGTGAGCGATTGACGTGAACTAAATAGTAAACTACGACTTTCAGTTAATGTAAACGTTATGTTGAACTTGCAAACAACGGGAGTAAATAAATTAAGGGTTCTGGGCTCCCATTACCCTATTTTGGAGTAAATAAACTCTCAATTCTCTAACCTTGGGTCAAACTTTAAGGATTTCAAACTTTTATTTTGGATATTAAACAAGTACTTCAAACTTTATCAAATCATGGCTGATGCATTTTTTAAAATCTACTTACCTTTTTACAAATGTCTTTTGTTTCATAGAAACCTTCACTTGAAAGTAATTTCGGGACGAAATTTTCTAAAGTAGGGGAGACTGTGACAACCTGCACCCTCCACTTTTCATAAATGTGCATAATTTGTTCCTCAACTATTTCAAAATTTTCATTTTTAACCCTCGTATTTTATTAGGACCAAAAGTCACAATTTAATAAAAGTTATAATTTTTATAAGTAAAAGTATGCACGTTTTATACTCACATCTACACCCGAGCACGTATGTTTCAGACCTTGATACTCGAAACCCTTAATTTTCAGTCCTAAAACAACTTAGAAACCGAAGGAAACAAGTCCGGAACTTAAAATTGATAAAATTAGAAAACTTGATTTTTTAGCTCTCGCGGTCTGCGGAAACAGTCAAACAGTCAAAGTCCTAGTCAAACAGTCAAAGTCCTAGTAGTCAAAGTCCTAGTCAAAATCCTAATCAAAGTCCCCGTCAAAGTCAAAGTAAAAGTCCTAGTCAAATAGTCAATTCATCTTAAAACCTTACTTTATGGTGTTGACAAATTTTAAAGCCTAATTGAATCCAAAACTAGTATAAAAACTACCTATGACCCATTACACTTTGCACCTCTAAATCGATTGTTTCAATTCGATTAAACTCTCCCTCATACCTTTCTTTTATAGTATATTACTTCTACAATTGAAGCTTTGATTATAGCTCTTGTAATTGGCGAATTGGATGCTTGATATTTTTTCTTATTCGGTTTCTTTTCTTCTAAATTGGACTAGTTTCATTGTAAGTTTTTCCAATTTCTCTTACGTTATATTTATTTATCATTTGTAGAACAATAGCCCTCTACTTATTATATCGATTATAGTCAAGTGCTTCGATTAGATTCTAAGGTGTTAGGATGTATTTGGGTATTTTTCAATTATAAACTTGTAAACTTTAAAAATTCATAACTCATTGGTTCTTGACCCAAAAATCATGAAATTTGGTATGCTGACTTGTATGATCATTTAGAAATTTTAGAATCAGTTTTGGGATTTTAAGCCACCGATTAATATTTTTAATGATTTTATGATAATTAATTTTAGTTAATTCATAATAAATTATTGGTAGCACTTTTGGTTATGAAAATTTGTAGAAAAATGTGTCATTATGCTAAGATAAATGTTTTTTAAACGACAAATTTCTACTCCTTGTGGAACTTGAACCCATGACCCCCCTTAGGTGTTCCTAGAAGCTTTACTACTTTTAGATATAATATTATGTACTTGACAATTTTTTTTGGACAAAATTATAATTAAAAAAAATACTAGATATATAATAGAAACTATTTGTATAAATTTTGTAATTTCTTTATTAGACCATGTAATGTGTCGTAATTTTAACATATAAAATAGGTGCACGCCCGTGCTTCCCCTGGAGCTCTGTAAATAGCAAGCTAACCCCCACCATTTGTTCATCCCTTCTTGTGCTCTCTTGGGCCAACTACCAAGCTTTTTCCAGAGATCTTGGGGTCCCTTGGGAGGCCTTCTGGTCCTCCTAACATCCCTCAATGGTTAGACCTCGACCTACCTTGATTAGCTTGGCCAAGTAGAGGATTGTAGAGTAGTTATGCATTAAACATTGAGGGTCGTGAGGATCATGAGAGAATACATATCACTTGGAAGATGGAGAGCTTGTCTATGAGCAGCCATGATCCTTGTGTTGATCATTCTTATGGTTGTATGTTTCTTTTATTTGCGAGCCCGCTTCGATTTGTAGACTTTTATTATTAGTAGTAGTAGTTTATTTTTAGTTATTTGTTGTGTTATCTTCTTATAATCTTTGTTTGTTTATCTTTGTGACAGGTTTGAATGATGATTAACTTAATAACAACCTAAACTTAATTAATTAATGGTATAATCAGCTTCTGGTAGTCCCGAGCTAGATCCAAGGCGAGGAAACCGGTAGTGAAACAGATCCTTCGGGCTTCTTGTCACACCCTCAAATTTCCACTGCGGGGTTTATACCGCGAGGCGCATGACAAACCAGGATTCCATAGCCATAAGTCACAGGAACGAACTCTAAATGCCCAAACCATTTAGTTCGTTTTCAAAAACCAAGTTTAGTTAAGCTGCGGAAGCGTAAACCAAATTTAAACCATTTTAAAAACCATGCGCAAAACAACGCGCCCAAATTGAAACCATACAAAAACATAATATGTAATTTATGTGTATGCCCGAGACCCCAAATGCAGTGAAGTGTACAGTGCTTTCTAATCCTGGCACCGGAAGCTAACTACCTGCAAAAGCATGTAAATCGTATGTCAACATAAAGCTGGTGAGTTCACAAAGTAAGGTAATTTAATATGCAAATGCGCTGGTTTCCAAAACCACGTAAGTAAGTAATAACGTAGGTCTTCCAGACCGAAAGTTAAAGAGTTATCAGTTTAAGTGTGTCAGGGGTAGCTAGCCCACTCAATGTAACTAAACAAAATTATTGGGACACCTTCAGGAAAATAGTTATTTGCCTCAATAACTGGCCTCTATCAACACCAGTCGGAAATTGTGGTCAGAAGTTCATGCCTGTGCCTCAAGCACCTCAGACATGAGGTTGCTGCATCAACCTAATAGCGCTATCAACTAATACCCCGTTCGCCTCCAGCGATTAACCCAATAATATGCAAGGACTTTAAATGATAGAGTGTTTAGATTACAAAGGACCAATAAGTTTTAAACTGACCGAAAACCCGATCCACACAAGGAATCGTAAAACCGACCCACACAAGGAGTCAAAACCTGAGAAGTCCCAACTGGACTAGAAAATGTTTACCAAAGTTGTCTCTAACCCGAGACGCATGCTTTTGAGAAAAGAGTAGTGAAACTCACCTTAGTGTGCAAGCAAAAGTAATCCGCACCGCAAATAAAGTATGCCACCGACACCCTAATATAAGTGTCACCAAGTGAGTATAGGCGTAATATCATTACACCATATAACTCGTTTGTCCAAGGCGTTTTAAACGTTCAAAAGTGTGTATGTGACGCCTAGTGATTCTACATGCAATAGTAAACCCTACGGACTCGTTGGTGAATGTGTTGGTTAAAATTAGTCTTCACGTTCCATATGTGTCTCATACAAGTATACGTTCAGTTACACCTCAATTTCATATCACCTAAGATCTCAATTCATCACATAAGCACACAATACACAATCTGTGTTTTCAGGACAGATTGCGCGCCATCAAAACCAATTTATTTAAAATAGTAAATCAGTGAGTTAACCTCCAAAATTTTTACTGAATTTTCTTTGGGATTCACTTAACAATACCTATTTTTGTTTTGTCTTAAATCCAAACACAAAAATAATTAAAATTCGTCTAATACAGCTATGTTCAGAAAACCTTCCTAACAGGTCAGTTTGGTAGATAAATTCTCAAAAATTGTGTATTCATCCAAACGGGATGAATCCACTTGGAAAACTCAAGATACTCCAATATTAACCTTCTGTAAAAATTTCACAACTTAACTCTTTATAAAACTCGAGTTATGATGTCTCAAAGTTGACTCAGTTTGATACCCGAAATTCTGATCTGACCTATTTTCAATGAAAATTCCAAAAACGACTCAACCGACGTCCAAAACACTTGATTTTACACATTATGAAAAGCTAAGACCAGGTGTGATTCAACCATGAAAAGAAAATACCAAAATCATCATGTTAAGGTCATGTTACAGCTCCTACAAGTTCGTCTAATCATTCTGTCCGGATTTTTAGTTTCGCCTAAATCATACTTTAATCGACTACCGTGTGCATAAAAACAATCAACAAACATCAATCATCATTACCAAACATCCCTAATACTTATTTTGATCAGATTCTACTACTAAACATGCAAAGATCACAACTTTAAAGACCAAAACATCAATAACTTGCGCAACAAGTATCCTATGATGTTACTAATCGATTATTATTATGTTTGATCCGTTTAATCTTCAAAAACATTCAGACCTGGACAAACTTTGTTACATGTTTTTTATAACAAAAACACAAGATAAAAGTGTAAGGAATCAAAGGTTATACCCTTAGCTCTTCGATTCGATCAACCGTGCGCCTTTGGAGCTTCCCAATTGATGATCTTGAGCCTTAGCAGGAGCTTTAGGGTTAATATTTTGTGTGGGGCAGTAAGGGGGCGATTAGGGTTGAGTTTAGGGGTTGCATGGGGGTTAAGGTTGCTTAAATAGGTGTGAAAGGCGGTTTAGACCCGTCAGATGAAACCGAGCGGCCGCTCGGGCCCTGTGAGCAGCCGCTCACAGGCCCGAGGCCCGCGTGAGTGTCCCGTTTCATCACCCGACGCGTTATCCTTTGACGTTTTCGTTATTTCGGACCGTAACAAGTGCAATCCCATGCGTTAAGACCCTAATCAACCTCATGCTCCACTTTTAGTGATTTTTATTAACGTATTCGGTTTAGGTTCACACAATCACGTATGGTTTTCACATAAGTTTGTCAAATATCACAGAGACACATAAGTTCATTATTCACCAACGTTCGAGGTTCACTAATCATGTAACCCGATATTAGCTCACAACAATGCACATGTGTCTTATCTAGCTAACCCTAGTTAAGTGTAATGCAAGGAACGTAACTAGAGTTTAGTTAAAGTGAGAACCTGAATTTGCGGGGTATCACATCATCCCCAAGTTGAAAAGAATTTCGTCCCGAAATTCAGCAAGTAAACAGTAAAGCCAGCTAGAAAAGTGTACGCTTGGTTCCTGGATGTCACATCATCCCCAAGTTGAAAGGAATTTCGCCCCGAAATTCACTTTGAGCGAGCTGCTTTATGTTCGGCATTTGATCTATGCACAGGTTCAGGTTCAGTAAAGAGGTGTGGGTATTTGAGCCGCATCTGATCTCTGCGCTCCCACGTGTATTCCGGTCCTAGACGGGAATTCCACCGTACCTTAACAATAGGTATAGTGCTTTGTCTGAGTTTCTTGACGCCCTGCTCAAGAATCTCCACTGGTTCTTCCACGAACCGTAGCTGATCATCCACCTGGATCTCCTCCAGTGGCACTACCAGTGTCGTATCTGATAAGCATTTCTTCAAGTTCGAGACGTGGAATACATTGTGCACTCCACTGAGTTCATCTGGTAGGTTTAGCTGGTAAGCTACCGGACCAATCCTTTTGACAATCTCGAAAGGTCCAACGTATCGTGGGTTCAACTTCCCTCGTTTCCCAAAGCGTATCACTCCTTTACAAGGTGACACTTTTAACAAAACCTTGTCCCCAACCTGGAACTCCAAAGGTTTTCTACGTTTATCAGCATAACTTTTCTGTCGATCCCGAGCAGCAGCCATCCGGTTTCTGATTTGCACTATCTTCTCAGAAGTTTCGTGCACGAGTTCGGGACCTGTTAGTTGGCTATCCCCAACTTCGGTCCAACAGATGGGAGACCTACACTTGTGCCCGTAAAGTGCCTCAAAAGGCGCACACTGTATCGAAGTGTGGTAACTGTTGTTGTAAGAGAATTCGATCAAGGGCAAGTGCTTATCCCAATTATTGCCAAAGTCCACCACGCACGCTCGTAGCAGATCCTCTAATGTTTGGATGGTACGTTCACTCTGTCCATCCGTCTGCGGGTGATAGGCTGTGCTCATATCAAGACGAGTTCCTAAAGCATCTTGGAGAGTAGTCCAGAAACGAGAAGTAAATCGCCCATCGCGATCAGATATAATAGAAGTAGGCACCCCATGCCTAGAGACTATCTCCTTGATGCAAAGGTTCACCAGTTTCTCTAGTGAGTCCGTTTCCTTTATTGCCAGGAAGTGGGCCGATTTGGTTAAACGGTCCACGATAACCCAAATCATGTTATGGCCCGTTGGCGTTCTAGGAAGCTTTGTAATGAAATCCATGGAAATCCCATCCCATTTCCACATCGGAATTTCTGGTTGTTGGAGTAGGCCTGAAGGTTTTTGATATTCAATCTTAACCTTCGCACAAGTCAAGCACTTACTAACATAAGTGGCTATCTCAGCTTTCATGTTTGGCCACCAGTAAAGAGTCTTAAGATCTTGGTACATCTTGTCCGAACCAGGATGCACCGAATAGCGAGAGGTATGTGCTTCATCAAGCACCAGTTGTCTGAGATCCCCAAATCGTGGTATCCAGACTCGATCCATGAAGTACTGCAGACCATCCGTTTTTAGTTCTAAGTGCTTATCAACACCATGTAGGGTCTCAAGCCCGATGTTTTCTTCCTTCAAAGCTTCACCCTGGGCTTCACGTATCTTATCAGGAAGATTAGAATGGATGGTGAGTTGTAAGGCTCGCACTCTTCTGGGTTTCGTTTCCTTTCGACTGAGGGCATTAGCTACTACGTTAGCTTTCCCTGGATGATACTTGATGGCACAATCATAATCATTCAAAAATTCAACCCAGCGACGTTGTCGTATGTTCAGCACCTTCTGATCAAATATATGCTGAAGGCTCTTGTGATCAGTGAAAATTGTGCATTTTGTTCCATAGAGGTAGTGTCTCCAGATTTTGAGAGCGAAAACCACCGCTCCCAGTTCCAAATCATGAGTGGGGTAATTCTTCTCATGGACCTTCAATTGCCGCGATGCATATGCGATTACCTTATCACGTTGCATCATCACGCACCCTAAGTCTTGGATAGACACATCACAGTACACTACAAAGTCCTTTGTACCCCCAGGCATCGATAGTATCGGTGCACTGCAAAGTTTTGACTTTAGTAGCTGAAAGGCAGATTCTTGGGCATCTCCCCACTTATAAGTAATACCTTGCTGTGCTAGGGCAGTGAGAGGTTGAGCGATCTTAGAAAATCCCTCAATAAATCTGCGATAGCATCCCGCGAGACCAAGAAATTGGCGCACTTCAGTAGGGGTCCTAGGAGCCTCCCACTTTTAATAGCATCAATCTTGGCGGGATCAATATGTATTCCTGCCTCGTTAACCATATGTCCAAGAAATTGGACTTCTCGAATCCAAATGTCACATTTAGAGAATCCTGCATACAACTGCTCCTTTCTCAATAGTTTCAAGATCAATTGCAGGTGTTGCTCGAGCTCTTCCCTGCCCTTGGAATAAATCAGTATGTCATCTATACTATGACGAATTTGTCCAAATAGGGTTTGCACACATGGTTCATCGGAACAATGAACATAGCCGGTGCATCCAAATGGCATCACCAAAAACTCATAATGTCCATAACGAGTTCGAAAGGCTGTCTTTGCCACATCCTCCCCTCCGACTCTCAGCTGATGGTATCCTGAACTCAAGTCAATCATAGAATAGAAACTCGACCCTTACAGTTGGTCGAACAACTCATCGCTACGAGGCAAAGCGTAGAGGTTCTTAATCGTCACTTTGTTCAACTCCCGATAATCAATACACCTACGAAAACTCCCATCTTCGTTTTCAACAAACAGAACTGGAGCTCCTCATGGCGAAGAACTAGGTCTAATAAAGCCCCTATCCAATAGCTCTTGGAGTTGGGTAGACAGTTCTTGAGGTTCGCCTGGTGCTAGGCGATATGGTGCACGTGCAACTAGAGTTGCTCCAGGTACAAGATCATTTTGAAACTCCCCTTGACAAACAGGTGGAAGTCTAGGAGGTTCCTCTGGGGATATATCTGGGAAATCTCGGAACACTGGGGTGTTCCTCAATCTTAGTTTCAGTTTCAGCTCGAGTGTCAGATATGTTAGCCAAAATGGCCAGACAGCCCTTGCGAATACACTTCTGGGCCTTCAGATAGGAGATGATGCCCACCATGGCACCACCTCGATCACCCTGTATGGATAAAAGTTCTCCACTTGGGAGGGGAATGCGAACAATTTTCTCCTGACAGAGAATTTCCGCGTGTTGCTTGGACAACCAGTCCATGCCAACCACGAGGTCAAAGCTACCTAGGGTGATAGGTAAGAGGTTGATGGCAAACAATTGCCCGTTCAACTCGAGCTTACAGTCACGATGTATATGAGTTACCTTGACAGGCTTCCCATCAGCCAGTTCAATAGAGTATGGGGTATCTAGAAGAGTAGGAACCATCCCTAATTGTTTACTAGGTTTTGATGAAACAAAACTATAGTCCGCACCAGTATCATATAAAATAGAAGCAAGAGTGTCGCTCAAGGAACACGTATCCGTCACGACATTGTTATCAGTCCTAGCTTTCCCAAGGCCAATCACAAATGCTCTTCCCCGAGCTCCCGTTTGTTGTTGCTACCGTTATGATTGTTGTTGTTGCAGGACTTATACCTCACACTATCCCACGTCCTCTTGTTATCACCAAAAGTAGAAAATGAAGCACTATGCTTCGGAAAAGTACCATGGTCGGCAGCCTCATCAGTGAGTTTGCGAGTCAAGTGAAAGATTTGTAGGTGAGCTGTAGTGGCCAAGCCACGAATCTGAGGGGCCCACCCTTTCGGTATAAAGTTCGATCCGTTTGTAAGGTAGGTTAAATAGATTTGAGCCTTTAGTGGCTATCTCCTGTAGCTTGGTAGTGTAGGCGTCGATCTCAGACCCATCCGTCTTTATATAACAAAATTTCTAGATTTCACCACAGGGTGTTACGTTCTCCTTCCAGGTATTTGTAACTCATCGAGTGTGCATGTAGCATACATTACCCCATCCTGCCTGGGGCAAATGCACATGGCAGAGACTTACACTATCGAAGCAATCAGACGGTCTCCTTCAGTTCCGTTGGAGTTATCGAGGATTACGATAAATAAAAGGCTTGAAGATATGATGGCAGGTTGTTGTTGTGGCATGTGCGTTCGAGGAATAAGAAAGTTCAAATGTGGAAGTCAGAGGAAAAGAACGATTTAGCAAAATAGATCTTTACTAGCTTGGAAAGATGCGAGGGCCTCAACCACCCTATCGTTGATCCTAAAACTCAGTCTTATCTAAGTTAGCAAGGGAAAAAGAAAAGAAAATACAGGTAAGAAAAAGGTAAGAGCCAATTGTCGCCACGCTCCGTCTAGATAGTAGAGCCTTCATCTTCACTGCCATATGCTCGTCCTGCTCAGTTTCCCCTTCTTCCTCCTCTTTCTTAGTGTCAGTGTTATATGGTTCTCATCACGTCCAATCTCCTTCTCTAGTCCTATGTAAACCAATTTAGTGGTAAGCTGTACCACTCGTTCCTCCAATCGTGGCTATCAGCCATTAGTAGGTTTCATCTTCCCTTGTGATGTTGCACTACGTCGCAGGCTTTACATAACTCCCCAAGAGTGTGTGTAACAAGCCCCAATCTAATGTGTTCCCCTGAACCTACCATATGCTCATGAGAAAACAAGGATATGCAGTCATACGTTCGCCCGCTCATACTAGGCGTAATGTACTAAGGTAAGAAATAAGTTCTATATGTGTAACCCAGTCCCGTCTGTGTTTCGAATGGGAGTAAGAAGGATCAAGTAACAAGGAACAGAAACTAATTGTCTCCTTGCTAAGTGACAAAAGATAAGTCTCAGCATTCGAATTTCTTCATAGTTGATTTAATGGTACCACGTCATGCGCATCGTGCAGCTTCCTGTGTACGTGCGCCACAACGCTCGCAAGGGCTCCCTCCCTTGTACTATTGTTGTCTCCTCGTCCATGAGGTTAGTTAGGATATTACTCCCAGTAATGCGCCACCTGGTGTAACCCTAGGTTCCCACCATTGACGTGTTAAGAATTAAGTCTAGAACTAGAAGATAACATATTTCCCGAAATCATATGTTGTAGATATATGTAGCTAAAAGCTAGTTGTGCACTTAAGTTGTGAGTGTACTTATGCTATGATGATTATAGACTAGACTCAACATGCAGTCCTAGTTCACTATAACCAATGGCTCTGATACCAATCTGTCACACCCTCAAATTTCCACTGCGGGGTTTATACCGCGAGGCGCATGACAAACCAGGATTCCATAGCCATAAGTCACAGGAACGAACTCTAAATGCCCAAACCATTTAGTTCGTTTTCAAAAACCAAGTTTAGTTAAGCTGCGGAAGCGTAAACCAAATTTAAACCTTTTTAAAAACCATGCGCAAAACAACGCGCCCAAATTGAAACCATACGAAAACATAATATGTAATTTATGTGTATGCCCGAGACCCCAAATGCAGTGAAGTGTACAGTGCTTTCTAATCCTGGCACCGGAAGCTAACTACCTGCAAAAGCATGTAAATCGTATGTCAACATAAAGCTGGTGAGTTCACAAAGTAAGGTAATTTAATATGCAAATGCGCTGGTTTCCAAAACCACGTAAGTAAGTAATAACGTAGGTCTTTCAGACCGAAAGTTAAAGAGTTATCAGTTTAAGTGTGTCAGGGGTAGCTAGCCCACTCAATGTAACTAAACAAAATTATTGGGACACCTTCAGGAAAATAGTTATTTGCCTCAATAACTGGCGTCTATCAACACCAGTCGGAAATTGTGGTCAGAAGTTCATGCCTGTGCCTCAAGCACCTCAGACATGAGGTTGCTGCATCAACCTAATAGCGCTATCAACTAATACCCCGTTCGCCTCCAGCGATTAACCCAATAATATGCAAGGACTTTAAATGATAGAGTGTTTAGATTACAAAGGACCAATAAGTTTTAAACTGACCGAAAACCCGATCCACACAAGGAATCGTAAAACCGACCCACACAAGGAGTCAAAACCTGAGAAGTCCCAACTGGACTAGAAAATGTTTACCAAAGTTGTCTCTAACCCGAGACGCATGCTTTTGAGAAAAGAGTAGTGAAACTCATCTTAGTGTGCAAGCAAAAGTAATCCGCACCGCAAATGAAGTATGCCACCGACACCCTAATATAAGTGTCACCAAGTGAGTATAGGCGTAATATCATTACACCATATAACTCGTTTGTCCAAGGCGTTTTAAACGTTCAAAAGTGTGTATGTGACGCCTAGTGATTCTACATGCAATAATAAACCCTACGGACTCGTTGGTGAATGTGTTGGTTAAAATTAGTCTTCACGTTCCATATGTGTCTCATACAAGTATACGTTCAGTTACACCTCAATTTCATATCACCTAAGATCTCAATTCATCACATAAGCACACAATACACAATCTGTGTTTTCAGGACAGATTGCGCGCCATCAAAACCAATTTATTTAAAATAGTAAATCAGTGAGTTAACCTCCAAACGTTTTACTGAATTTTCTTTGGGATTCAATTAACAATACCTATTTTTGTTTTGTCTTAAATCCAAACACAAAAATAATTAAAATTCGTCTAATACAGCTATGTTCAGAAAACCTTCCTAACAGGTCAGTTTGGTAGATAAATTCTCAAAAATTGTGTATTCATCCAAACGGGATGAATCCACTTGGAAAACTCAAGATACTCCAATATTAACCTTCTGTAAAAATTTCACAACCTAACTCTTTATAAAACTCGAGTTATGATGTCTCAAAGTTGACTCAGTTTGATACCCGAAATTCTGATCTGACCTATTTTCAATGAAAATTCCAAAAACGACTCAACCGACGTCCAAAACACTTGATTTTACACATTATGAAAAGCTAAGACCAGGTGTGATTCAACCATGAAAAGAAAATACCAAAATCATCATGTTAAGGTCGTGTTACAGCTCCTACAAGTTCGTCTAATCATTCTGTCCGGATTTTTAGTTTCGCCTAAATCATACTTTAATCGACTACCGTGTGCATAAAAACAATCAACAAACATCAATCATCATTACCAAACATCCCTAATACTTATTTTGATCAGATTCTACTACTAAACATGCAAAGATCACAACTTTAAAGACCAAAACATCAATAACTTGCGCAACAAGTATCCTATGATGTTACTAATCGATTATTATTATGTTTGATCCGTTTAATCTTCAAAAACTTTCAGACCTGGACAAACTTTGTTACATGATTTTTATAACAAAAACACAAGATAAAAGTGTAAGGAATCAAAGGTTATACCCTTAGCTCTTCGATTCGATCAACCGTGCGCCTTTGGAGCTTCCCAATTGATGATCTTGAGCCTTAGCAGGAGCTTTAGGGTTAATATTTCGTGTGGGGCAGTAAGGGGGCGATTAGGGTTGAGTTTAGGGGTTGCATGGGGGTTAAGGTTGCTTAAATAGGTGTGAAAGGCGGTTTAGACCCGTCAGATGAAACCGAGCGGCCGCTCGGGCCCTGTGAGCGGCCGCTCACAGTCCCGAGGCCCGCGTGAGTGTCCCGTTTCGTCACCCGACGCGTTATCCTTTGACGTTTTCGTTATTTCGGACCGTAACAAGTGCAACCCCATGCGTTAAGACCCTAATCAACCTCATGCTCCACTTTTAGTGATTTTTATTAACGTATTCGGTTTAGGTTCACACAATCACGTATGGTTTTCACATAAGTTTGTCAAATATCACAGAGACACATAAGTTCATTATTCACCAACGTCCGAGGTTCACTAATCATGTAACCCGATATTAGCTCACAACAATGCACGTGTGTCTTATCTAGCTAACCCTAGTTAAGTATAATGCAAGGAACGTAACTAGAGTTTAGTTAAAGTGAGAACCTGAATTTGCGGGGTATCACACTTCTGATATCCAAACCGGGTTCTAAGCAATGGCTTCTGAAGTGGACCAGATCTGAGTGACACATTTTTGGTTCATACCTGATGGTTGAGTGATCTTCTTGGCAAAGGATGGTTCACCTATGGGCGCACTAGTGATCTTTTGTATCATACGCCTATAGGGTTAGGTGCCGCCTTTGTTAAGGATTTCATTCAGCTTGGGAGGTTATGGTTGGGTAATTAAGTCATCATTTATTTAAAACCAATTTTATAGTTTCTACACCTATAGATATTAAAGTGTCATTAAGATAAATAAAATAAAGATTCTTTATCTAGTTCTTGTTAGTACAAAGCCGTTAACTAATGGAGGGACCACCTTCATGTGACAACCGTAAGAGAGATCTTTCGGCTTTGACCGTTAACCAATGGGGATACGAGGTTTCCAGGATAAAGAGACCCTTCGGTACGGAAAACGAGAACTAAGGCGAGGTGTACAGTGTCCCTGGTTCGGAGTGAAGCCTCCAATTTAAGAAGATGATAAGTTTGAGGACACGAAGACTTGACCGCGGTTTGAGGAGCCCGCTATACGCGAGGCCTTGGCGAATTACCCCAGGTGGACGCACGCCGGAGAGGTTCTGCATTCTACTCAGTAGTCGCCTTCGCTTCTCTATCAAGGAGTCAACACTTCAAGATCACTCTCGTCCTCCACACAATTAATGAATTTAAATTATTAATTATAATATTAAACTTAACTACTTAAGCGAAGGGCCCCGAGATGTGTATATCTATCTACTATTTTGTCCCACCTTATCTTTTATAAAACCAAACCTTTTTCAAACCTATTTTTATTAAAGAACCCCTTCGTTTTATTTTTCTTTTTAAAACCCGATCGGTCAATTGATGAATGGTTGAGTAGGGGAAAGTGTGAACCTTGGAATACGATACTCAATACTTACCCTAGAGACTATACTACGCACGTAAGGTTCTCTGCCTATGTGTTGGTTTTAGTTTCGAAAGTAAATATTGTTTACTTTATAAATTTAAAACTTTGTTAATTGAGGCTTAGTAAAATCAGTCTTTTTCCCTAAACCATTGTTTTGGGATTGTTAAATCAAAGTATTTTGCACCGAGGAAATTGATATCTTTTTAATACTAAAACCAAACGCATCACCATGTCATAAACCTGATGAGTAATAAGAGAAGTAAATGGTGGTATATTAGTAATTTCATATTCAGAAAGTATAAAGCAATTTCAAAAGCGAGGTTTTGTGGATTTTGAAAATTTTAAGCCATACCAAAAGCTAAAACAAAAAGGACTTTTATCAAAGCTAGACAAATTATTGACTTATTGGCTTGTTGAAAAAAACTAATAATAAGTTGTTTCTAAACTCAATCCCAAATATGCTCTTAGTAGCGTGTGGTGAACGTTGATACGAGGGGTAGAAATCTAGGAAAAGAGACGGCGTAGAGTGAGAGACGAAGGAATCGACAGTCCCATACATTTTTACAGTAACCGTGTCACCCCGAGTTTAGCAAAGCCTAAGATAGTTCAGGAATTCATTACTTGGTCAGTTGATGCATAAGATGAGGAAACAAATCAACATGAAAAGGAAAGAACAGAGGGCCAATGATCCTGTGTCTAGGTCAAAGGGTGAGGGATTTCTGGTGGTTAAACCCAAACCCATTGCAATTAAATTTCTTAGAGCATCGCCATCGCTAAGCTTTCCACAAGCGGCATCGCCCTTGCACATCGGCTAGTGTGGAAGAATTTCCTTAGGTCTTTAGTGGCTATCCTTTAACCACTGAAATTAGAGAGAATGTCCTTTATGTTATTATTTCTCATTAGGTGGTATTAGGGATAAACACTTTTTCCCGAGTACCTATACTCCTACCATACCGATACCCGTACCCGTACCGATTTTGGGTACTCAGTATAGATATTGGTACCCACTTTTATTGATATCAGCATTCGGTACATTCGGTATCGGTATGGGTAAAAATAGTACTCGTACCGAATTCTATATACTAATGTATTTGATAATATGTTTTACTTCATATTATGGTATAGGGATGAGATCTGTACCGTACCTGTACCTATACCCGTACTCGTACCGAAAATACCCGTACCGAATTTGAACAAAAGTGGGTACCGAGTACCGTACCGAATATATAGGTACGGGTATTGGTACCGGGTATTTCGGTACGGTACCCGTTTGGTACCATTTTGTTATTTTTTTCTTTTTGAGCACTCGTACGGTACCAAGTAGGTAATCAATTACGAGTATCAATACTATACGGGTACCAAATTGAAAATTTTGGTACGGGTACCAATATAGTACATGTACCAAATAAGTAAAATTGATACGAATACCATAAATACCATATTACAAAGTAAAACATATAATCAAATTCAATAGTATATAGAATTCGGTACCCGTACCATTTTTACCCGTACTCGTACCCGTACCGATACCGAAAGTACCGAATACCGAAATCAGTAAAAGTGGGTACCGATACCTATACCGAGTACTCAAAATCGGTACGGTTACGGGTACCGGTACAGGTACGGTATGGGTACGGGTATAGGTACTCGGGAAAAATTGCTAATCCCTATTATGGTATATATGGTATTCGTATCAATTTTATCTATTTGGTATCCGTATAGTGTTGATACTTGTAATGGTTTACCTACTTGGTACCCGTATAAGTGCTCAAAAAAAAAAATAACAAAATGGTACCAGGGGCTTTTCTGCACAAACAAAGCACCAGCATGTTGAAAAAGAGGTTAGGATATTCTTGTGAATTCTGAAGTGAATGCTGATTTCATGAACAAAAAAAAAGGTATTAATTAATTTCAATATATTAGCTTCAAGTAACTGTACATTATACATAGCCAAAACTACCATTGTTGTAGACCGTAGATAATTATATGTCGGAAAAGCGAAGGACTAACCGGCCATCCTTTCCATCTACCCTTTAGGTTACATTTCATTCATTTGTGTTATTTTTACCCTGCATATATAGAAGTCATATAAGCAATCATTCGAGTCATGGAAACCCTTTTTTTATAGAAAAATACATTAGAACTACTTCTCAATTGTGCATAGGTCATGTGTCGTCAGTGTATGTATAGGTGTGTTTTTCCTCTCGATTTATTATGGTAAGGTGTCATGTACTATAATTCACCTGTTGTTTGTGTTGGTCATTGTAACAATGGAAGTGTTGTATGTTTTATGCAAGTAGCATCTGCAGTTGGATTCCATGTTCATAAACCATTAAAGAGTTTCTTAACTTAAAACCGACCAAATCAAAGCAAGTGGGAAGCTTCAGCTGGTTTAGCAGTTTAATAGTATGATTATGGTCGTTTTGCTGTTCAACAATTTGGCCAATAGATTTTTAAAAGTTCTGGCGTGGTTTAATCTTTGTTTATGGGTTATGGGTTTCATACATCGTGTGACATCACATTCTAGGGTATGTGACAGCCACCTATTGGTGTGTGATGTGGACCAGGGTGTATGCTTCCTAATTAGGGGGTGTATGAATCCTAAATAGCTTATTTATTTTGGAATACACATTTATGTATGTGTTATATTAATGAACTATATTTATCATTCTATGACTTTTAGTGCAAACTAACAATTTTGCAAAAAAAAAAAAAAAAAAAAAAAAAAAAAAAAAAAAAAAAAAAAAAAAAAAAACAGTTTTATACCGCTAAAAGCGAATATGCCAGTCCAGGCGAAACACCAACCTAGCCAGTTTGGTTTGTTGTTCGATCTATGTTGTGAAGTGCGTATGTGTGTTGATTCATAGACGACTGGATTGGATTTACATAATCGTTCCAAATTGCTTCTAATACGTCGTGGCATCTAATTAATTTAACTTATCAGCAATGAAGAACATCTTGAAGAACACTCGCGCCATCCCCACCTCACATTTTGTGACAACACCAAATTGGTCGTTGGGCAATCTATTCACTAAAACAGATTTGAGCCACTACTAATAACAAACTATCATTTTTAGAGACAGAATAAATAGTTTAATTAGAACTTAATGACACTTTATGTGGTAACTGATTGTGCCACAAGCAGCTAAACAATCATGTTAGGATATATATGACCAAAAATATTACTTAAGATTCTTGTGATCTCCTTAGTTCAATCGACTTAAGTATCACCACGAAGAGTAGTAACGATAGCAGATTCTATATATATACACATTGCCTATTGTATTTTGGGAACCGGTTTTCATGATATCCCCCATGCACGACGTTTGATTAACCAGCCGAGGCATGATTGATTTTAATTAGGGCAAAAGTGTATAGTCATATGAAATTAATTAAACAATTCAAATATTAAAAGATTGTATAATTTAGTTACACCTGATCGTCACAGGTGTAACAATCATAAAACTGGTTGCTGAATGTTCGAGGATGAAACACTCAATAACGTTGAGATAGAAACTTTGGTAGCTAAATTAAGTTTTAAAAGACTTTGTCAAACCACATTAGCAACGAAACTATAAGCGATCGCGAAACCCGGTGCCAAATAGGTCGCCGCAAAAATTCATTTGCAGACAAAGACCATATTATGGTTTTTTCTAATGTCCAGTTTAGTTGTGTAGCTGTTTTACCTGTTTCATTTTACAACATATTAGTACCACTCTGTTGGTTATAAAACCGAGAGTCCTTGGCTTAAAGAAGTGACCAAATAAAGAACCACATAATATGCTTTTCACTGATCATACGGGGCAAACAATGGTTTTGGTGGTCATGAAAATAATCTAAAATATAGTAACGACAGAATAATATTGTTCCTCAAAGATTATGAAAACTTTCAAAGAGTTTTTGTCATATTGTAAGCAAACACACCACAACATAAACACATAGACAAAGTAACAAAAGTTTAAAATCCACAACAATATCTACAAGTTTTGTTTTGAGGACTAGTTAGAGCTAGAAGAACTGTTCAGTCAGTTATCCCAACTTCCATACTTATCACTGAAGCTTTTTCCTCCTCTTTTTTGCAGAAAATCAGTCACGGCAACACGGGCGCTAGCATCCCAATGTCTAGCCATATCTCTAAGAGTTGGAATTCCAGGAATCCCATAAAGGGAAAGATCAAGCTTAGTCAGCATTTCGTCATACAGCGTCACCCAAGGTTCATTGCTGCCAGATTAGAGCAAAAAGATTCACATAAATTAATTTCTCTATATCGATACGTATTTGTTAGTATTATGTTTTAGGTAGAACTATTAATTAGTTAGGGTTTTAGGTTGTGTTCCTACATAATAACTTACATGGTTTTCATTGTTTTATATATGGTCTAGTTAATCCTAACTTTGTTATGAGTGTCTTATTGTCACTTACTTCAATACAAAACGCCTCGATCTAATGATTTTAGGTGGAGATGCTGGATAATTATCCGGAACAACAAGCAGTATGACAAACTCCGGCATCTGTATAAAGAAGCAAAGACCATTGTTTTTAGTAAAGAAGCCAATCATATACAACAAATCCAGAGCAAAACAAATGCTTTCTATTTATTCGTCTTTTATTGTACCTGTTACAAACGGTGCAAGTGATATTAACCAAGTTTCTTGAACCAACGTTGAAAATTCGTACTAACACGATGTATGTGTAATTAGACCCTTCAAAAGAAAATTTTTCCTATTGAGACAATTTCAAAAAATCTTTCTTTTTAAACTCTTTGCATCGCTCTGGATTTATGAAATTTCGAAATGGGTTTTTGGTTCGGGTAAGTTTTACCTTTTCGGATGAAGCACCTTTCCTTGGACCGAGTAGGGAACAAACATTCCTGAACAAGCACTTCACTATGTTTCCTTCATGAGCTTCAAGTATGCTAAAATCATCTTCGGAAGGGTCTATCACCGCATCAATGGATGTCTCAAGAAGCATGTTGTTAATTTTTTTGATCTCCTCTAATATTGGAGATTTCTTCGACTAGAAGCACATAGATTGCAAGGAGATTAAACAAGAAACATGAAGAGAATAAAAACAGTTAGCATATGCAATAAAAACATGATATGAATCTCCATGAGAAAATTTGCAACTTATTAATGCAATAAATTTACCTCAATCTTCTTTCTCTTATTCGCTGATGTTTCCGTTAAACATGCGTCCCTACTTTGAGAAACAAACTGATCACTAAACACTGATGGGGAACTTAACTCGCGTTTCCTTTTATGTAGTGGCTCATGATCATATTCTAACATAACGTTCGTTTCATCTTGTATATGTGTAATATCTAGATTTGGAGGTACACAAGCTGGTATGATATCCGTCACCTTTTTGATTGGGCTAATGTCAGTTAAGGAAGAAATCAATTGTTTTGATGACATCGGTTTCACCTGAAAGATCAAAACAACTATAGCAATCAGCACCAAGAATATAGTCATTGAAGGATATAGCTAGCTAAAAAGTGTTCTCAAATCATATTTAGAAACTAGCGTACCACTTCGGTCAAAGGAATAGCTTGATCTTTTGAACTTTCTGGTTCTGGTGAAGGTGGTTCTATGGATGTTTTAGATGGACTGGCTGAATTAGAAGAAAGAAAAAAGGGAGAACGCGCTGTTGAGTGTGGGGACAACACATTGTTGACACCAAATTTTGAGGTTGAACTTGATGTTTGCGGAGGAATTGGGTTCACATTGGCTGGTAGAGAACACTGATTCACCAATCCCGGAAACAAAGGAGACATCCCATGGGGCGCCTTTGATCTAGTAAGCTCATTCGTTTGGTGCATCGGTGCTTTCATTTTTTCAAAGTTGAAATTCTGATTCGCCACAGGTCGTTGGTGGTTAAGTGGACGAGATGGAAAATTAGTAGCAGTTGTGTTTGAAAACAAACTCAATGGATAACTGGACCCGACAACACTGTTGGTCATTGGTCCCATATTTATCTGTTGTGTTGTGCTTTGAACACTTGGATGTCGAGCCGTTTGGTAAGATGTAATGTTTATTGAACTCGACATTAATCTTGATTCTGATGGTTGTGAGTATGGTCTTCTAAAAGGAAATGTCTCATTAAAGTTCCACATGTTGGGTTCTAGATTAGTAACTCTTTGAGACGGATTTGTTGATAGATTGTCTTGCAACCTCATGGCTCCAAGGGGCTGATGGGCAAGTTCATGAAGCTGAGAATAACAGCCAGGCTCGTTCATATAATAGCTGACATAGTTGACGATCATATTCATAATATTATAGATCATCTCGTCACTTGGAGGAAGCAACTCGGCTCTTGTGATATTCAAGAATGTCATGATCCTAACCAGATTAGTTACGACACTTTCATAGTATTTTATGGCTTCCATATTTGTTTCCTGCAAAGGATAATCACACCTCAATAAAAGAAGGAATTATGGTCGCTGATAAATGGTGCGATTGAGTTGGACCTGAGCGATCAACTTCGTGACATTATAGTGCATTTTCAGTAGTTCGTTGGTGTATCTGTTTTTCATTATTTTTATCTGTAAAGAACATTGAATGACTCTGAATCAGCAACAGATTATTTGAACCATAAAAAGATATGATAAAAATGCATCAAATGAACAATAACATAATGAGCTTTAAGCAGGAAATCCAGGACAAATACCTGTCTTAAGATGTATTGATGATATGCAGTGCCTGAAAAAAATTGATCAGTGGTGGAAAACCCTACCGGATCTGTCGAATCAAATTAAATGGCAAATATTAATCACTAACATAACAAGGATTAGTTATCACGTATAAAAGGACCCAAATCAGACCAACCTAATTGAGTTACGGTTCCTGTCGAATCTGATCAGTGACATAAATCCCAACTTTGAGTTGGAGTTTCCAATTCTAGAACCTTAAGTATATTTTAAGAACAATAAACTAAAATTTACACTAAATATATGGCCTTTTGAGGGAAAAGACTTTCAGGATTTTAGATCTTAATTAAGGTTTTGACTTAAACCGGTCTAATAGGTCATAGTCAAGCCAGGCTCTCTAGAATAACATAGGGACGATAAGCATTTGTCTTGCGGCCATGGGCTTTTTCCGGATAACAGTCTCGGGCCTAGGACCTTCTGTTCATATCTAGTGTGTATATTGTATAATAACATACAATATACACTATTATTGATTTTGTCAAAAGCATACTCCTTCTATATGATGCAACCTATAACATATAACATAAACAAGTACCAAAACATATGAAAGAGGTATCAATTTGCATGGTATACCACTAAATTCACATTAGATGCAAATAATCTTCTATATATACATACGCATGTTCTAAGTTACTAGCTTTCTGCGTTATGTACCTAAGAGGTTGGAATAAATATTATTTCCTTGTTGCTGCCCTCTTCCTGATATCACGTAACCCGAGGTCCCTGTCGCCTGTTGTAACTGTAACTGATTTTGATTCTTGTTTTGTAGTATCTGTAACCATGACATAATATAAATTCTCATAAGATATTGCTTAAGTTGGCACATAATATGTTGGAACCAATAGGATCGATCACGATATAAAAACGAAGAACAATATTAGACACAAAGTCTTTTTCACTAAGAAATAAAAACCACAAATAAAACATTAACCCTACCCATCTATTTATACTAAACCTAAACAACATTTCCTAAACCAATACTAAAACTCAAATATTTATCTATCTCATAAACTAAATCTATTTAATTAATCTAACATTTATCTCTAATTTAATTCACTAAGAATTATCTTAATGACCCATCAACTTTTGACTCCTTTCACTTTTCACCCAAACTTAGGATTAAACCAACATTCACCCCCTTAATCCTATTTCGTGCCCGCTTGTTCCTCACATCAACGGTACCGACTCATCAACTCGAGCAAATTGAGCCACTTCATCCTCCGGTTCTTGCTTAGGGCACTCCCACGCATAGTGACCATACTCTTGGCAATTTTATCTAACTCATCATCATGATAGTAATCATGGTTTTCTATTATCTCTTCTAGCATTAATACGAACACGCCTTGGTACTAACACATTTGTCACACAAACTTAATCAACCTCTTGAATCACATAGATTCTATATTTTAAATCACTAAGATTCAACTCATCACGAAAACTTCTCTTGATCGACTTCACACAGTTCCACTAAGGATTTCGATCGACTTTTCTTTCTTCTTAGTTCACCCAGAACTTCAACGAACGCATAGTTCTTTTTTTAACCACCCTCCACAAAGATTGCGGTCTTCTTCTTCTTAAATCACACAGATTTTGGTTCACCTAGAACTCCTCTCTGGTTTCACTAAGAACTCCAGTCAACTCCTGGCTTCATACAGAATGTCCGATTATCTCCCGGTCACACACAAACCGCTCACTCTTATCGGTTTCACTAAGAACCCCGACCACAAACACGGTCACACGTAGAACCGTTCTCTTTCCTTGGTCGTCTTCGGCTCACATAAAACCTCTCTTCTTGGCTCACCCAGAACCCGCTCCTTTTTGGTTCACAAATAACTTAACACGATCTCCTACTCCTTGAATTCTTTGGTTGACTTTTGTTAAAAGAAAAAAAAAATGCTTATCTCCGTTATTATTGTTCCCTACATTTGAGCAGGCACTTTTTTTCTTTTAATTCCACCGTCACAACTTGTCGTCCAGTAATCCCCAACTTCTACTTTTGTTTTATTCTTCTTTGTGGCAATCACAACACCCTTGGATGAAAATAAATACAATTTCACACAGAAACAATCCAAATATATAATCAGTAGTTTCACTTAAAAACGAACCAATTAATTGCTACTCCAATCACTTTGAACTTCACTATACTCACAAAGAATTCTTGGTGGCTTTGATAAAGTCTTCGCTGCTCTCGGTATTCGTCTCATCTCTTGATCTTAGACTTGGACTTGGCTCTGATACCAAATGTTGGAACCAATAGGATCAATCACGATATAAAAACGAAGAACAATATTAGACACAAAGTCTTTTTCACTAAGAAATAAAAACCACAAATAAAACATTAACCCTACCCATCTATTAAATACTAAGAGCATGTTTGGATAACCATTTGTGAGCTCCTTATGACTTATTAACTTAATCAAGAAGGAGATAATGAGAAAAAAGTGTTTGGGCAATTTGTTTGAAAAGGACTTTTTGAAAGATTTTGGCTTTGGAAAAGGAGAAATGGGAGCAAAAGTCATAAGTTACAATTTCTAACTTTAGGGATTAAGTAACTTTTGAGGTTGAAGAAGGAAAAAGGAGAAATGGATAAGGAGAGCCATACATGCTCTAAACCTAAACAACATTTCCTAAACCAATACTAAAACTCAAATACTTATCTATCTCATAACCTAAATCTATTTAATTAAACTAACATTTATCTCTAATTTAATTCACTAAGAATTATCTTAATGACCCATCAACTTTTGACTCCTTTCACTTTTCACTCAAACTTAGGATTAAACCAACATAATATACATTTATTTATGTTTAAGAAGCATATTTTGAAAAATGGAATCTTATTTGTCTATATCAGAACAACATTTGTTGATACAATCCAAGTTGATCACAAAAAGATCAGCTGAATTTGTGTTTCCCAACTTGTTAGTCATAAGTAATAGACCAACACTTTCAGTAAATCCACGTGATGCAAATTTGTGTCGCCATCTATTATGACAATTACAAGCATTCAGTTAATTAATGACTGAATTTAGAATATATGATCAGCATACCACATTTGACGACTCTCCTCCCAAATTTGTGTCGCCATCTATAGATGGCATAGAGGGCTGACTTGGAATATTCGGATTTATGGCCGTAGCTTCCACACTAGCCATGAAAATAAACAAGTTAACAATAGATTAGTATTAAAGCAACAAAGAATTTTGATCCAACAAAATTTACAAAACCAGCCTCTTATATGATATGTTAAAATTGTTTTACCAACATATACAAGTATTAGCAATAAACACCACATAAATTAAAAACTTTTAGTCATCCCTTGTGTCCCTTTGCCAAATGTAGGAAACTAAGGGACTCAGGTTTATTTTTGGCATGCCTTGCCCCCTTACCGATAGGGAATTCACTTGGGAAACTAAACGCCGCATAAATACACACGCAAGCAAGCAAAAAGTGAGTTTCTTGATCCAACGTCAGATATCTAACGTAAATGACAAGTTATGTTACACAAATAAGGAAATGCCATAAGATGGTCGGTCACGTGGATATAAATATTAAAGCGTATATATGGAAAAATGTGCGTAATCAGGAGACAACAAGTACGCATAGAATGAAGATAATAAACATAAATTATATCTATTTAAGTGTAACTAAACAGCAAAAGACTGCCGCCATATAATCTATAAGGAACAAACTTGTATGACGTGACAGACTTGCTAGGCCTTATTTACAACTAATAAACTGCATACAAACCTATAAGAATGTTTTTTCATATTATTGGTGAATGATGTAATTATTTACATTATAGTGTAGACTACTTATATGTAATGGTGACCATTTGATGATAGAAAAAAAAATAATGAAACCCTAATAACAAACTTATCAAATGTTATGAAGGCCTTTAAAGATAATGGTGACCATTCTTTTAAGTTAATGACTGCATACAAAGTATTAAGACCAACAAATATTGCCATGTTATTATTTCTACAAAACAACACAAGTAACCAAATAATAATAATAATATAATAATAAATGAATAAATAAATAAATAAACAAATAAATAATAGTAATAATGATAATAACAACAAATAATAAAATAATGAGGATAAAGTAAAATTATGATAATAATAACTATAAAACAATAAAAATAAAATTATGATAATAATAGTAAAACTAGCACAACAGATAATTAAAGAGAAGAAGACAAGAATTGGAGTGAGCAAATGAAATACACTAAATTAAAGCTTTCATAACAAACACTTAATAAATTTCTGCAAACTAGTGACGTAAGAATCGATCGGTTCTTGAACACATACATATATGTGCTAAAAGCAAACACCTCCATCATATATACATATATATAACTTTTTTTAAAAAAATATTATTGTGACAACACTTGGAAAAAGTTCTATTCAAAGAAAATAACCTCTTTGAGAAACTAAAATTATTTATTAACCTCTGAAAACCTACAAAATTACGGAGATTTATATAAACAAAAAGTATTTGAAAACAACAAAATTGAAGGTTATTAACCAAAAAAAATCTCATTCAGACATTATACAACAAACACTTGTAACAAAAGATCCGATCTTTTTCTCAAACATTAATTAACTTTAGCTTAATTAGCTAAAAGCTTTATCAAGTAACAATAAACTGAAATTAGATAATCAAAAATTCATGCAAGTTTTATCAAGTAACAATAGACATGGTCGGTCTTACAAGCCATCCTGCGACTACCCTGTCATTCTGAAAAAAAAAGAGTCCTAAAAAGATAATCAAGAATTTGCAGTTAAAAAAAAGGTTACCAAGAATCGTTCAAAGCATCACCCAATTGATCTTCAAACAAGCTATCAACATCAATATTATCAAAATCAATATTATCCAAGTCAATGTCCCAATCAACTACCGGTTCACTGCTGTCGGTATTCATCATTATGCAAACCCTGCAACTTCAATCAAACAACATAAGAAAGAAAAAATCAAGGGTTCTGAATACAACCCAAAGTCTTAACAATATTATCAGTCTACTATGGTCTTTATATTTGGTGGTGTGACCGACAGATGATGCAAGCAGGAATTAAGTATGAATCAACGTGGCATTATATACAAGCTACTTACTACTTAAGGTGGTTTTTTGCATTGGGTTTTTGTATGAAAGTTTACATAAATACACATTGTCTATCACTTAGTTGTCGTTTTGAGTACCTTATATTGCTACTTTTTTACAAAATGGTACTTTAATATTTTTTTCTCACGTTATAAAAACTATTACATCACTTCAACGTTATAAAGTGGGCGTCATATCACTGCCACGTAAACATAAGTTGTCACTCACTTTTTTTTTTTTACAATTTTACTATTTAATGGTTTAACAAGCTTTAACTACCTAACACCCATTAAAATAATATTTAATTTAAATAAATTAAGAAAAATTGTAAAAGAGGAAAACATGTGATTGATTGAACACCTTTGGGCCCACACCTTCTTCATATGTACGCCCATTAACCTGCTAAGCCTCCCTCCCCTTTTACCTCTTCCAACGCCCCAAGGATGGGGCAGAGGTGTTTAACGCCGGATCATCACCACCGTGGCAGGGGTGTGATCTAGTTACACTCGGTCTTAGTTAACAACTTTGTATCACAATATTGGTACCCATTGAGTAATTAGAAGTAAGACAATTAGGTAAGTTACTCGAGATCATCTTGCTCAAATATCATAGAAGTTCGAGCTTGAGTTTCAGCTCAGGTCTTAATTGAAGCTGATATAACACACGAGTCCAAGCTTCATACCGATTTTCCAACAAGACTTGAAAGTCTAAACGAATATGTCATTTATATAAATAACTACGTAATATGTATTTTATTATACATACATAAGACTTTACCCTTAGTAAAAAAATATAAAACCAACTATATGAGTGTAAAACAAAATGGTTAGAAAATAATAAGTTAAAGCACAGGAGCGAAGCTTGGTTTTTCAATCGGGGGTAGGACTCTATTTTTTTCGATCGGTAGTGGCAAATAGGCGGGGGCCGGACTTAACCCGGACTCAATTACCTACGAAAAATCGCAAATTTATACCACTGCACGAAAATTCAAAAATTTATACCACCCTTTGATTTCCCTCCAAAAAAAAATTTAATTATATTTTAAATGAAGATAAATATTAATTATTATTTAAAACTTTTAAATATGTTAATTAATATTTGTATATTTATCTTTTTCCTTATTTTTCACTCATGATTTTTAAACGTTAGTAACTTTTTATATACGATATTTTTTATAAAAAAAAAATTTACACCAAATTAACGAGCGTTTTATTATCTTTCCAACAAGCACCATAGTGCTATATAAAAAACGAATTTTTAGGAGGGTTATTTTCATGCAGAAAAAAACACAAAGTGTTTAAGTAATTAATTATGTCATGGTATGATAGTATATATGCTTTTAAACCTGTCATTACAAATAAAAATCCGGTAACTACATATATATTCACATACGTAGTCATCTCTGTTTTGTAAGAATCTAACTTTTTTTTATATATTTTGATTGGTGTTTCTAGGAACATTTATTACAATGGTGGCTAAGCTAGTTAGATGTAGTTTATGAATTTTAGACACCAGGTAAATCTCTAGCTGATAAGTGATAATTAATCACTACACTATGCACGCCTCTTAAATCAATCATCATCATGAGATATTAATTGATACCAATTTGGTTGTTTTTTTCTCACGCTAACATACAGCTTTAGAATGCCTTGAGGAAGTCAGAAAGTTGTACAGGGACTTCACTCAACCAAGAGGTGCCCACGTAGAATTAGAAGTAGGTTTTATGAGTTATCGAGTGTTGATCGTTTAAAAAAATTCTGAAAAAAAACGATCTATTCATTTTACGGTTTTGTCACTTCATATTAGATTTGTCTATCCCGGGTAGCACCCGGGAATAATCTAGTACATATATAAACTTGAAGGTATTTTTTGAAAAGGAAATTACCTCGGGGATAGTGGAGAGATGAACCAAATTGAAAATGCTTCTTTTTTTTCTTTTTTTTTTTATTGAAAATGCTTCTAAAATGTGTTAATGCAATAGTTGACTTTGTATATATGGACAAATTTTTGCAACACACTTTTTGTTTTTTACGTTTAATTAGTAATTTTTCGATATGATATATATAAAACTACAAGGAGTTAAATTTTCAAACTTTTATTGCAAAAATAATATATAACCTTAAAAAATAGATATACAAAATTACAATGTTGTTTTTAAATTTAAACTTCTGTCAAAGCTAATTAATTATTAAACTCAATTAAGTTATCGCATGTTAAACCTTAATCATAACATTAAGCGTTGTAAGTAAAATTTTATATTCTTAATTAGTAACATGAGTTTAAAAAAAATTAAACGATTTAAGCATTAGAAGTATTTATTTATGCGATGAAGCATGATGTATTGTTGACGATGCTTATTTTGTCAAAGTAAATTTCATGTGGCGATTTATGATGATATGAATTCAAACACAAAATTAATTAGTTTTTGTTGCACCAGTCTAGTTAACTTGTTTGGTAAACATAGTGTTTCATTTTAACTTGTTCAACAATGGGAAAGGGTGGTGTTAACCTGTTTAACAAAGGTGTCTTGTACTATCATTAAGGTTCGTAAATAAACAAACTACAGAAAAAATTTGTTGCTATTATTCGTGGCTTACGCTAAATTGTCGAATTAATTGATAAGAGAATTGGAAAAGAAAGTGAATAGTAAAGTAAAGAAATGTTTGGAGAATTGGAAATTACGAATGAAGTAAAGTGAATAATTTTTAACCTTAAAAAATAGATACACAAAATTACAATGTTGTTTTTAAATTTAAACTTCTGGCAAAGCTAATTAATTATTAAACTCAATTAAGTTTTTGCATGTTAAACCTTAATCACAAGGCCATGTGTATACTCTAATCATCTTTAACTTCACCTACATGCCACATTCTCCACTTTGTCTCTTTTCACACTAGCTCACTTCAAAGGAAATGGTTTGACGCCCCTTAACCCTCAACTTTTCCTCTTTTAATTCATGTTAACTTAGTGTCACTTTAATGCCCCTTAACATGGGAAGGGAGTGGATGTACAATAAAAGTTAAAATATCACGTCATCGTTAACACCTTGGTGTGAAGTATTTATTTATGCGATGAAGCATGATGTATTGTTGACCATGGTTATTTTGTCAAAGTGAATTTCATGTGGTGATTTATGATGATATGAATGCAAACACAAAATTAATTAGTTTTTGTTGCACCACTCTAGTTAACTTGCAGTAAACATAGTGTTTCATGTTAACTTGTTCAACAAAGGGTGGTGTTAACCTGTTTAACAAAGGTGTCCAGGGGCGCAGCTTAGTTGGGGCGGGCGGGGGCGGCTGACTCCCCGAATTTTCGCGTAGAAGTTTCGATTATATAGTATTTGTATAGAAAATTTGGAAATATAGGGTTTCAATCCCCCGAAATTGGTTTTCCACCCTCCGAAACTAGTGACTTCCGACCCCCGGTGACTTCCGACCCCGAACCTTCGGGTCAAGCTTCGCCACTGAAGGTGCCATGTACTATATATCATTAAGGTTCGTAAATATACAAAATTCAAAAAATTTTTGTTGCTATTGTCCGTGGCTTACGCTAAATTGTAGAATTAATTGATAGAGAATTGGAAAAGAAAGTGAAGAACTTAATTGAAAACTGGAAAGTAAAGTAAAGAAATATTTGAAGAATTGAAAATGAAGCTTTCTTTTAAATTTATTTATTTTGTATTTTAAATAAAATCTATATCTATATTATCTTAAAATTTCAAATATGTTAATTAATATCTTTTCCTTATTTTTCTCTCACATTTTTTAAATGTTAGTGAACTATTAATTATTTTAAAACGAGTTAACGTCTACCCGCGCGTTGCGGCGGGATGTTGATTAGCCACCTACATAATACTGGCACAACTAAAAAATAAATTCTTTTTTAACAAAGTATTAAGTATTTTAAGCGACTATGTCATGCACATTGATAAAAGTTGTTCTATACAAATTACATATTGGAGTATGGGATATAAAATTCACATATGGTCCTGCACGGTACAAAAGGTAACATGTGCTATCATATAGCAAGATCGTTGTGTAATAAGCAAATTGATGATGTCCGTGCTTGTTTTGAGCGGCTCTTGTTTAGTAACATCGGCGCAAGTAAGAAGAAAAATTAAAAGTGTGTAAAAAGTTATAGCTAATTAATATTATTAACATATCTAATGAAGCTTACATGCTTATAGACTAAAAGATAGCAATATTTTTTTTTTTTTTTTTTCTCAAATGCTAGCCGTCTCCTTTTAGGCCATAGTTGGAGCATTTTGTGTTATCATGTGGTTTAAGTTAATGAAATGTCATTATGAGTTTCAAGCAATGTAATAAAATGATTAGTAATGTTTGAACAAAGTAATGATTATTTGACGTATATACACACATTATATTGCTTGTCTATAACTTACCCTTGTACGTAATACTTGACGTAGGAAGTCCAAGAAAGCAATATTCTTTGCTATGTTATGCGAGTCCTTTTCTTGTGGTATTGATCAGTACTTTTAAGGCATTAGGAGTGGCAACTCTAGAGAAGGCAACGTATAGTTGACCATGACCAAAGATTCATAAACAAATTATTTTGATAAAATAAACCTTATTGTGATAACATTTACCTGTTAGCAATAGACGGTTGTTAAGGCGGGGCCTTAAACGATCGTAGTTGACAAAGTTGTAGTAGTGTTTGGGATGGTGTCGTCATCAAATTGCACAAAAGATGTTCTTAAACTTAGTCGGATACATGTTGTATGGGGTACGACATTCATACAGGGTCTTCCATTGTCGAATAGGTAATCAATTACAGTGTAGCAAGACTAGGGCTGTTCAAATCGCACGCCGCTCGTGGATCGCTCGCCACTCGTTCGGAAAATGCTCGAAAAATGCTCGCTTGATCGCCCGCTCGGTTGTAAATGAGCCGATCGGCTCGGTTCGGTTTGTAAACGAGCCAAGCACGAGCAAAGGTCCGCTCGGCTCGGTTCGGCTTGAATAAATTATTACTTATTTATTATATATATAATTTTATATATACCCACAAATCATAGTAATATTTACAGATTTATACATAACATTTGGTCCAATATATGCAAATAAAATATGACTAGCCCGCTTTATCAAATAAAAATTTAATACTAAGTTTAATAGTAAAACCCTAAGTCGTAGCATGACAACCTTGACTTCTTTATGTTATTAGTCGTCCATCACTAGTCGTCGCTTGATATCACCTTATGTTACAAAGCGACAATTGTTCTCTGTAGTATGCTCATTGCCTCAACCTAAGCCTCATTCTTAGACACTCGGACCTCAATATTAGTGTCCTCATCGGACAGTTTCACCTTACTTGTCACTCGACAACGAAAACATTGAAGATAACATCCCAATTTTATGGTTGTCCAAATTACACTTCGCTCGTTTCTCGCTCGACGCTCGCTAAAAAAATTTGCGCTCGAACAATGCTCGCTCGCTTTTAAGCTCGGTTCGGTTTGTAAATGAGCCAAGCATGAGCAAAGGTCCGTTTGGTTCGGCTCGACTCGTGAACAGCCCTAAGCAAGACTGTACTGATATCCTTGACTCAAAATACGATTTGTGGTGTAGGTCAGCTGTTACTTCTATTGCATACCCCTGATTATAAAAAGAGAAGTAAAAGTGTGAAAGTTATAGCAAAATATATATATATATATATATATATATATATGTCGTAAGGGGGTCCGGAGTGGGGGGGGGGGGACCTATTTAAGCCAAAACACCACCCACCCCACCATGGTGTGGAAGAGGGGGGGGGGGGCTTGGGGGAAAGAAGTCACCGGTGTGGGGCACTTGCTTTTGGCTAGGTCTGGCAAATCTTGTCTTAACAGGTTTTTGATGACGCGAACAAATCAAGTTCTAAACATGAACACGACTCATTTAACTATTTTATGTCTCATGTTTATAACACAGTTTTATGTTTTATGTACCAAAAAAGAGAAATGAAGGATCTTTGCCTCTTAATTTTAATTATTTAAAAAAAGTAAAAAATCACATAGTGTATTTTTCAGTTAACATGTCTTATCGTGTCTTATACAGTTTACCCATTGTCAGCCCTACTTTTGGCCATGTGGCCGTTTCTAATTGGTGGGACTTGTTTTGATTAGTTTGTTTGTTTTTTTTTAACTTTAACACAATTTAAAGAGTATAATATTATTCCCTTCCCCCTCTTTCCCCCTCCACTCCGTATAGTCTAAAGCTTTGCAAAGTTAATCTACAATATCGCACAAAACACTAATCACTAACGAAAGGCTATATTTAATACGTGTCATCATAACATGAAACTAAAGATGATATTCAAGATTTTAAATACATGATAAAATAAAAAAAATATATGAAAGAAAAAATCATTAAACATGTGTGCATTTATCAATGTTTTCGTAATCGAATCGGTCATTGAACCGGCCATCTTATTAATTCACTGGTTGAGTTGGTTAGACCGGTTGAACTTGATTCGGGAACTGAAAGGGTTATTAATTTTCTATATAATTTAAAACTTAAAACATAAAATATATAAAAAGAAAATTTATTCATTTAAAGTCGTATTAAATTGTGAATTAAAAAGATAAAAATAATATTAATAATCAACACATTTCCTATTTAATTCCATTTCGTCGTACTCTATGTGGTTTATTTTGGTATGTTTCTATTCTAACTCTTTTTTTCTCCCCTTCAACTTCACACAAATACACACATCATATCATTTTACCTTTTTTTTTAAGGCGAATTTCTTGCTCCTTGTAAGACTTGAACTCAAGACCTCACAATTTTAGTGTATTAAAAGGCTTTGCCTTACCACTGGACCACCACCTATCTCTGTTTTTTTCACTCTTCCACATCTATGTCTTTCACTCTCTGTGGCAAATGAAATGATGTGATTTACACTTGAAAAATGTGTGCTAAAAGTCGTCTATCCATCACTGGACACAATACTCCTTTACCACCTGCATCTCCCCTACGATCACACGATCTCTCGCATCCGGTCTGGCCAGCAGTTATTCAATCTAACCACCGGTCACCGGTTCAACCTGTCAGGTCGCCGACTACATGTGAAAACAATCCAACATCATGAACCGGACCGGCCAGGCTTTTAAAACCTTAATGATTACTGCCTTTTACATGGCAATTACTACCGATAATGCCACCTAACCCATATCAACAGAGGACACACCCCTTTGCTACATATCAATAATTAATACCCATGTAATTTTTACTTTCGAAACTAATGAAAGTATGAATTTCATATGATTTCTGTCTAATCCCTGCATGATTATAAACCCAAACTTGGCATCAAAGGCATCTTCAATGATGCATTCCTGTAAGAAAGAAAAACAACAATTAAACATGTGTCCACAGAAAATTGTTTCCGATTTACCCTGAGAACCATTCAACACACTCTGAAAAAACCCATAAAAATCAATTATATAAACCGAAAAAGCGAAAATCAAATCAGTTGTTTTCAGATCGCAAGCCTTCAATATCTCTGATATCAAAATTTGCAATCATAACTAAGCAAGAATCATATTTTTCACTTGATTTATGTAGGAACCGCTCGTGTAAAATTAAATAAAACAGAATTAAAATTACGATTACAAAGAAATATGAAAGTAGAAGTACAATACAATTACAACTGAAATAAATAAATACAAGAAAGGAGTAGAAGCAGGAAAAACGTGATGGCTGAGGATCGTGTTGAACACGGGGCCCTTAAAACAAATTCCGAGTCTATTGACAAGAGCTCGTTTTGTTTCCCAGGGTACAACAGCCGGAACAGCTAGAGTGCTACCGGAGTTAGCTCTGACCCGAAATGTACCTGAAACTGCAAGAATTAGATCGAACAGGAAGTTGGAGAGGAGATTAGGTGATATTCAGAATAGTGTGTCAAAGGTGTGTCTTCAACCAAGGCTCTCCTTGGTATTTATAGGAGTCCAGAATGAATCAATTTCGGAATGCATTAAAAACGAAAAATAAATGTCATTGAACGTCTTCAATGGCATTTATTACGTTCTTAAAGTTTTAGACGAAACTGCTTGACTGGACTGTTACACTTATGAACTGTTTCTGCTGAAGAGCTGAAGACTCCGCGCGCGCGTCCACCTGCGCGCATGTATACAACGTAATTCTCGTTCTACGTCAGCGGAAGCTGGTCCGCGCTACTGCGCAGAAAAATACTAAGGCGGCTCTCAAGCGGCTCGCGGTGATGCGTGTGTGCGAAGTGCAAAGTGCGCCATCAAAGCGCCACATTGCGCCCATCGCCCACGCCACGCGCGTGTGCGAGTGCGAGTGCGAGTTGGGGTGCTCCGCACCCTTCGCGAGTTCCACAGTGTGAGCTCCTATGAAACAATAAGGAAAGAATGTTCCTCCTTATATACCACTCATGGTATCTTCACTCTTCCTATGTGGGACAAGTTCCACCTTGTTTCATTTCAGCATCAAGTGCTTCAATCAACAATCTTTGAGCATCGATATCTCATTCATCTTAGCTCCGTTTTGGACGTGGTTTGGTTCGTTGCGAAGCTCTCACAACATAGAACATAAACCCACAAAGAAATATATAAATAAACATCTGTTTCAAATATATATTTTAGTCCAAAGTTAGGAAAAACTCATTTTCCTATATTTTGTGAAAATAGCATTTTCACTAAATTTCCAACAATCCCCCACGTGAATGGAGATCGATCCGTTCTTACAAGTTTCAACGATACAATTCGACAATAGAGCGTTGCAGGATAGGTAGGTTTTGCCTTTGAACCTTTTGTGAAGCATACTTAGCTTACTGGCGATCAGTAGAACTTGATGTCTTTGAACTGATCCCCGTTTGTGTAAACGACAATATACCTCACACAACGCCCTACTTGGTGTAGCCAACCCCTCATTGTCGTGTCCGTTATGGTCATGGACACTCCTGGTTCTGCGAGAGCTCTAGGATTTGCGCCTCCCCACAAATCCATTCGAAGCGACCCTACTTCTCTCTAACATAGGTGATTCCCCTAAATCATTAAAAGCAAAAGTTATATTGATTTACCACAATCATTAACTTGAATATGCTTAACCTCGACACACTGTCACTGATTGGAATGGACTAGGAAGTATATACTCCCTTTAGTATTTTGGGGTTCCCCCCACAGTGACTCCCTTTGGTCATATGATTAAGTTGTCATATTGAATCTAGATCTTGGGATCTCCAGTCAACTAGATTAGGTTTCCCTCATACTCCCTTTTTGCGTGGGCTTTAGTCCCATTCCTCTTGACGACATATATACTATCTCTTTGCTTAAGCCTTTCGTTAACGGGTCCGCAATATTATCCATTGACTTCACATAGTCAATCGTGATAACACCCGTTGAGAGTAGTTGTCGTATTGTTTTGTGTCTACGTTTTATGTGCCTTGATTTGCCATTATACATTGTGCTTTGGGCTCTACCAATCGCCGACTGGCTGTCACAATGTATGCAAATAGCTGGTAAAGGTTTACTCCATCTTGGAATATCCTCCACAAATTGACGTATCCACTCCGCCTCTTCTCCACACTTATCTAAGGCGATAAATTTAGATTCCATCGTGGATCTTGCTATAACAGTTTGCTTCGAAGACTTCCAAGATATAGCAGCACCCGCAAGTGTAAACACATAACCACTTGTTGATTTGGAATCTTTTATATCCGAAATCCAGTTCGCATCAGTATATCCTTCAACCACTGCTGGATGACGGGTATAATGCAGTCCATAGTCCCATGTGAATCTTATGTATCTAAGCACCCTTGTTATACTTTTCCAATGTTCATCACTTGGATTACTTGTATATCTACTTAGCTTACTCACCGCGTATGCTAAGTCGGGTCTGGTACATGTCATTAGATACATTAGACTGCCAATGATCCTTGAATACTCTACCTGAGCAACACCCTTTCCTCTATTTTTAAGTAGATGGTGGGTGGTATCAATTGGAGAGCGAGCTATAGCCTTGTCTCCTGAATTGAATTTTTCAAGGATTTTGTCCACATAATGAGATTGAGTTAGAACAAGACCATGTTAGGTTCTAAGGATTTTTACTCCAAGGATAACATCCGCTAGACCCATGTCTTTCATATCAAATCTCCCTTTCAACATGTCTTTAGTAGATTTAACCATCTTATCATTACTCCCAACGATAAGCATATCATCCACATATAGACATAAGATCACATAACCTCCCGGCGTGTCTTTGGAATAGACACATTTGTCACACTCATTTATTTTGAAACCATTTTCAAGCATGACTTGGTCAAATTTATGATGCCATTGTTTTGGAGCTTGCTTCAAGCCATATAAAGACTTGACTAATTTACATACTTTGCCCTCTTGTCCTGGGGCAGAGAAACCCTCTGGTTGCTCCATGTAAATTTATTCTTCTAAATCACCATTTAGAAATGCGGTCTTTACATCCATTCCGTGAACATCCAAATTTCTTAAGGCCGCAATTGCAAGAACCAATCTTATAGAGGTTATTCGTGTTACAGGCGAGTAAGTATCAAAGTAGTCTAGACCTTTCTTTTGTCTAAATCCTTTGATCACTAATCTAGCCTTGTATTTATCAATACTTCCATCAGTTTTCATTTTCTTCTTGAATATCCAACGATATCCAAGGGGTTTACAACCGGTGGAAGATCTACTAACTCCCAAGTATGATTTTGCAATATAGAATCAATCTCATTCTTAATTGCTTCTTTCCATTGAGGTCCTTCTGATGAGGAGACCGCTTCGCGGTAGGTATTGGGCTCACCCTCTACCATGTAGCTTAAGAAGTCTGGACCAAAGGATTTTTCAATCCTTGCCCTTTTGCTTCGTCTAAGCTCACCCTCCTCAACCTCGGGTCGTTTATGTCTTTCCTCTTGAATTTCATCGTCAACCAATGTTGATTGACCTGCTTGGTCATCGTTAATTGGCATTGATGATCTAAGAAGTGTTTGTCCTAGCATAGGAAAAACATGTTCAAAGTACTCGACAAAACTAGGATTTACCCCCATGAAAGTGTTTTTGAGTACATCGGGATTCTTGGATTCATATACAAGAAAACGATGCGCAGTACTTTGATGTGCATATCCAATGAATATGCAATCAACAGTTTTGGGGCCTATCCTAAGAGCCTTAGGAGGTGGTACAGTCACCTTGGCTAGGCACCCCCACACTTTCAAGAATTTGTATGAAGGTTTTCTACCTTTCCACAACTCGTAGGGAGTCTCGTCCCTAACTTTTAGAGGTATCCTATTCAAAAGATAATTAGCCGAGAGAATGGCGTCCCCCCACATTTCACGGTTCACTCCCGAACTTATCAATGTGGCATTCATCATTTCTTTCAATGTGCGGTTCTTTCGTTCCGCGGTGCCATTTGATTGTGGGGAATAAGGTGGTGTACATTCATGTATTATGCCACTTTTTGCGCATAAATCGGCAAAAGGTGCAACATATTCACCACCTCGGTCGCTTCTCACGGCCTTAATTTTCTTTTTAAGTTGATTCTCAACTTCATTCTTGTATAAGGTAAACTTATCTATTGCCTCATCCTTACTCTTGAGTAAGTATACGTAGCAATATTTGGTGCAATCATCAATAAACGTGATGAAATATTTATTCCCACCAATTGTAGGAATTGCCTTTAAATCACAAACATCGGTGTGAATTAAATCAAGTGGTTCGATTATTCGTTCAACCGATTTGAAAGGTGATCGTGTTAGTTTGGATTCAACACATGCTTCGCATTTAGAATCGGATTCAATGTGGAATGTTGGTATGCTATCCAATTTAATCAAACGACGCGTTGAATTAAAATTTACATGTCCTAGTCTACCATGCCAAACATTCGAAGACTCAATCATGTAAATAGAAGTAGTAGGAGTTTTATTCATTGAATTGTTCACAACCATTACATTCATTTTGAACATACCATTAAGGGCATAGCCCTTTCCTACAAACATTCCACGTCTAGAAAGAACAAACATGTCCGATTCAAACACTAGACGAAATCCAAACTTGTTGAGCATCCAACCTGATACAAGATTCTTTCGTATCTTTGGCACATACAGCACCTTGCTCAACGTGAGGTCCTTTCCCGAAGTCCTCCTCAAAATCACCTCGCCTTCACCCTTGATGTCGGCAGTAGCTTTATTCCCCATATAAAGCTTGTCTTCACCCGTGAGTTCCTTGAATGTAGAGAAAAGAGCCTTGTCTCCACAAACATGGCGGGTTGCACCAGTGTCAACGAACCAGCCAGGTAGGTTGTCGCCCACCACGTTGACTTCATCTTCAACCATAGCACCTTGCTCAGTTATCATTGCTACGAGAGGCATGCCATCCTCATCCACCATATGCGCACGCTCACGCTTAGGCTTCTTGCATTGGTTGGCACGGTGGCCTGTCTCTTGACAGTTGTAACACACACCTTGGAAAGGCTTCTTTTTCACAGCCCCTTTTTTCGGTCCAAGGTCCACCTTCGCTTTCCCTTTGTCCTTCTTCCCCTTATTCTTGTTGCCTTTGGAGGATTGCCCAATTTCCACAACATTAGCCTTAGCCAAATCCTGGACAAGGCTACCTTTTTGGGCAATTCTGTTGTCCTCTTCAATTCGAAGACGAACAACAAGTTCCTCCATAGTCATCTCCTTTCGTTTATGCTTAAGATAATTCTTAAAGTCAGTCCACGAAGGAGGTAACTTTTCAATCATTGCTGCCACCTGAAATGTCTCACTAAGTATCATGCCCTCCGCGTAGATTTCATGAAGTATAATTTGTAATTCTTGGACTTGATTCATGACTGTTTTAGAGTTAAGCATCTTATAATCAAGAAACGGGCTAAAACGAATTTCTTCGTTCCGGCATCCTCCGTTTTATACTTCTTATCTAAAGACTCCCATAATTCTTTGGCAGTCTTTATTGTATAATAGATATTATACAATCCATCCACGAGGCCGTTTAATACATAGTTACGACACAAGAAATCCGAATGCTTCCAAGCATCTAACGCGCTCTGAAATTGAGCGTCGTTCTCCCCTTCTTTGGGTTGGGGAGCGGTTTCTGTCAGGAACCTCGCAAGGTTCAAAATGGTCAAGTAGTTGAACATCTTCTGTTGCCACCTCTTGAAGTTCAAACCAGAGAACTTCTCAGGTTTCTCAGCATGATTGGCCACAGTGGACGCTCCCACTGTGTTGGCAGTCAAAGGGGTACCAAGAACAGCTTGGTTCACGTTGTTGTTGTTGTTGTTATCACTAGTTGACATTCTGAAAATTTTCAACCAAACACGTTAATTTTTCAGTTTTATAAAACTCTATTTAAAAAAAACGTCAACTATATATAAAAAAAATCAAAATAATAACAATTTATGACTTCTAAGTCCAACTTTGAAGGCCAACAAAAAGTATTATTTCAATTTTAGACAAAGGTTTAGATGTAACCGATAATGTTTTCTAACAAAATAACAAACCGTAGGCTTCTAAGTCCAACTTTGAAGACCGAACAGTAAGTTATAATGATTTGAAAAAACCAAAAAAAAATCTGTTTTTAAAACACAAACTATGTGAAACAAAACTCGTTTGTATCACAATTAGAATGGTTTAGTTATACACGAACGGTGTTTAAAAATTTGTTTTAAGATTGTAGGAACCGCTCGTGTAAAATTAAATAAAACAGAATTAAAATTACGATTACAAAGAAATATGAAAGCAGAAGTACAATACAATTACAACTGAAATAAATAAATACAAGAAAGGAGTAGAAGCAGGAAAAACGTGATGGCTGAGGATCGTGTTGAACACGGGGCCCTTAAAACAAATTCCGAGTCTATTGACAAGAGCTCGTTTTGTTTCCCAGGGTACAACAGCCGGAACAGCTAGAGTGCTGCCGGAGTTAGCTCTGACCCGAAATGTATATGAAACTGCAAGAATTAGATCGAACAGGAAGTTGGAGAGGAGATTAGGTGATATTCAGTATAGTGTGTCAAATGTGTGTCTTCAACCAAGGCTCTCCTTGGTATTTATAGGAGTCCAGTATGAATCAGTTTTGGAATGCATTAAAAACGAAAAATAAATGTCATTGAACGTCTTCAATGGCATTTATTACGTTCTTAAAGTTTCAGACGAAACTGCTTGACTAGACTGTTACACTTCTGAACTGTTTCTGCTGAAGAGCTGGAGACTCCGCGCGTGCGCGTTTACCTGCGCGCTTGTATACAACGTAATTCTCGTTCTACGTCAGCGGAAGCTGGTCCGCGCTACTGCGCAGAACGGCTTTACGTTTTACGTCACTCGAACGCCTGAGCGGACCAGGGCGCTACCTGGTCGTACTCGCGCGCATCACCTGCCACTGGTCCTTTGCAAAGGACCACGAGCCTGTGTTCAAAAATACTAAGGCGGCTCGCGATGATGCGTGTGTGCGAAGTGCAAAGTGCGCCATCAAAGCGCCACATTGCGCCCATCGCCCACGCCACGCGTGTGTGCGAGCTGGGGTGCGCCGCACCCTTCGCGAGTTCCACAGTGTGAGCTCCTATGAAACAATAAGGAAAGAATGTTCCTCCTTATATATCACTCATGGTATCTTCACTCTTCCTATGTGGGACAAGTTCCACCTTGTTTCATTTCAGCATCAAGTGCTTCAATCATCAATCTTTGAGCATCGATATCTCATTCATCTTAGCTCCGTTTTGGATATGGTTTGGTTCATTGCGAAGCTCTCACAACATAGAACATAAACCCACAAATAAAAATATAAATAAACATCTGTTTCAAATATATATTTTAGTCCAAAGTTAGGAAAACTCATTTTCCTATATTTTGTGAAAATAGCATTTTCACTAAATTTCCAACAATTTATTCAAACAGAAAAGCAGAATGTTATCATTTCAATTAAAAAAACATCAAAATAATTTTTTCCTGAAAAAAAAAGAACGAAGAGGATAGGCAGTTAAACTTCCTGTAGCGAGAAACTAAAAACAAAACGAGCGTATTAATCCAAATTTCCTTTTAATTACAACATATTGGAAATCAAATTCCGTTGGAATTAAAATTGGAAAATAGTTTGCAAAATTAGAGTCGGCGGTCCGCATCATATTCTCAGAAACAAAATTCGGTGGAAGAAAAAAAGAAAGGTTAATATGGCAAAAAGAAGTTCACTGTACGGTTATTAAATTGTAACGGAACCGTTAAGTGATGTTAACATACCGTTAAGTTGGTAATTGTATTATTATATAATTTCAAATATGTTAATTAATATTTTTATCTTTATTTTTTTCTTATTTTCCGCTCACAATTTTTAAACGTTAGTAACTTTTATGTATGACATTTTTTTTGAAAAAAAATTACACCAAATTAACGATCGCTTTATTATCTTTCCAACGAGTACCATATATAGTGCTATACTAAAACGAAAAAAATGTTTTTTTAGTGAGTTTTTGTTTATGCAGAAAAAAAAAAACACAATGTATTTAGGTAATTTCTTAATAATATATACGCAAGTCACTAATCATGTTATGATAGTATATATGTTTTCGAACCTACTATTACATATATGAATTACCCATGTTCATGTGCTATAACGATATGCTTAGCATTAAAAGAGGTTGAGATTTTTTAATCTGCTGGATACACAGCATGAGAACCCCTTTTGATAGTATAAACATTAGAACAACTTTCTTTAACATTAAAAGAGGTCGAGACTGTTTACTTCTTTTATCCTTTTTTATTAAGTAATAAGTAATATCAGATTTTTTAACCTCGGAACACTCCTGGGGTAATCAGCTAGTTAAACAATAATCTAGCTAGTAACTAATATGCCGGATAATCAACAAACTGGTGTATAACAAATTAGTTATGGGCTAAACTCTTAACATCAATATAGGCTTAGAGCATTATACCATTAACCTCTAGGCACTTGGGCTTAAACCATTTAATTATTAACATACAATATATGGGCTTAAGTATTTATATTAGATTTTTATATAATTAAATTAGTATTTAAATTCTAGTTTTATTTTTCTTTGGGGCGGACAAATTTCATGCGAGTCGGTGTCAAAATTTCCTAGGGGTCAATTAGGATTTTAACGTACTGGAAAAAAAATCATGCGAGACGGGTGCCCTCTATAACCCTATGTAGGTCCATCAGTATTGTGCGATTATATATCCACTTTATGTATTATCATTGAAATTGAAGTAATATGTGTATATGTTTGTATGGGTATTATTGCTATTGCTTAAAGTCGGTTATGTATGAGACGACCTATGACGTGTATGTGCATAAATCAACATCAATTATTAGAGAAACAAGAGGTTGCCACCAGAGAGAGAATGAAGGACAAAAACCAAGACATAGCGGCCGTTTGAAGTTGACAAGAAACGAAGAATCATAGTCATTGGCCAAAAAATGTGGATGCCAATTCTTTGTCCCATTAAACCAACCTTAATTAACGGCCATGAATGTTTGACAATGATGTATTATGCTTAAATGTGGACATCTTTTTATATAAGATAATGTTTGGCCACATGAGATGGTAGTTGGTAAGTAACAAAAACTTCGTTTTTCAATATCCCATACTTGTCGGGAATTTAATCTTAGATATTTCAGCATACGTACGTGACCATAACGATGTACTAGGAAATATGACCAGCGCGCGAATAACTATAAGACAAGTTAAAAGAGAAAAAAAAAAAGAAAGAAAGAAAGAAAATAAATACTTGATATATACTAGTAGTTCATTCGATCGTACGTGCAAATATGAAATACACTTTTATTAAATTTGATGACCGTACAAGGTAATAGCATTGGTGAGATAAGACTTAGTGACCATAAGGTCCTGGGTTCGAATCTCACAAAGGGGGTTTTCTCATAATTATGAGTTTCCTCCTGAATTGGTGACTTGGTGGTGAAATATGATCGCGTGGCAACATTGGTGGCACGATGATACTCCAGTGTTCCGTGAGTGATTCCAATTTGTTGGCCGTTCAAAAAAAAAAAAAAAAAAAAAAAAAGGTTATAGTGTTGTTATCATTATAGTTGAATTAGGGTTAATGACTCGTCGCATAATATTAAATAATCAACTTAAAAACGACATAAATTTCCATACAAGCTAAACCCTTATTCTAACTTTTTATTCCAGATCTAGGCAGTTCCTGCCATAACCGTGATATTTTCATTGTAAGCTCGTTGAACCAGTCTTTGGCTTACATGTACTAACCCACTTGCGGGTAGGATAACTCGTGGCTAGAACCAGCCAACTTAATGCCCTACTACGTATGAGAGCTAATGCCTGAGTTAACTATACCATGTGATTGCCAATACCACTATTGCAGTGCAGTGATAGAGGTATTGGTGGGTAATGATAGAAGGCCCGGGGTACCTTAGGTTTGATTCTTGAGCCAGACGGGTTTTGCTAGTAATTTCACTGTCGTACCTACGGGCAGCTGTGTTACCGGGTTTTCTCAGAAATTGGTGTTTGACAACTCGGGTTACTCTTGGAGTATTAGATTTGTGGAAAGGGTGCCCCAAGAGTGCTCGGGTTTGATTTGTTAGTCGTTCAAAAAAGGGAAATTATATCATGCGATTCTTGGCAGATTTGGACCAACCGATGACAAAAGATTTGAGCGGCACTATTGGTTACTGTTATTCATAAGTTGACGTGTACCCAATAATTAATGGGAAAATCTTTAAAATTAATCATTGACCACCCTTTAGTTACAAAAATAAACACATGAAAGGTCTTAAGTTTAGAGACTTCACACTATCCAACACTACTTAGAATTTGACATTTGTCCCAAGAGTCTTAAAGAAAGACTCTTTAACTTGTAATGGTCCCACAAACCAACCAATAAAATGATGACACGTGGGTGAAAAAGGCTACTAGACGCTTGAGTTTTGTGGAGTCTTTACCCTAGACGCGTCTATAGTTGGCAAGAGTCGTAGTAATGTACGAAAAGGTTTGTAGTTCAAATGACAAGTCTTAAAAACGTACAGACACGTCTATAGTTGTCTAGAGTCTTAGTGTTGCACGGAAGAGTCTTTGATGTGTACGAAAAGTCTTAAAGGACTCTGCAGGCTTGGCGTTTAGAATTAAGACTCTACAAAACTCAAGCGTCTAGTAGCCTTTTCACCGATGTGTCACCATTTTATTGGTTGGTTTGTGGGACCATTACAAGTTAAAAAGTCTTTATTTAAGTCTCTTGATTAGGGATGGCAATGGGTCGGGTTTGAGACGGGTTTAGGTAATCCCAACCCCATACCCGATTAGGTATGCTTGTCCCAAACCCGGCCCAAAACCCGTCGGGTTTGTGTCGGGTAAATACCCATCGGGTGTCGGGTATACCGCGGGTTTCGGGTAAACCCATTAATTTTTAAACTTACTCATTGAGTATATACGACTAAAAACCCGATGGGCATTTATTAGGTAACTATTAACCAATTACGTTTAGCATTATTAAATATACATGTAAATGATTAAAGCGTATAAATATAAAATACTTAAATCATATAAAAACAATCAAAGACATAGATAACAAATAGTATACACTAATTTTTGGTAATTTTAGCACAAGATGACAATGTAGATGGACAATTAGATGTAATATCTATACATATTTAAAAAGCTATATTAGAAAGTATATTGGGTATCTAATCGGGTAAACGGGTATACTTTATCGGGTAATCGGGTCGGGTAAACGAGTATATCATCAAATCCCAAATCCGTCCCCAACCCGCAAAAAAAAATAAAAACTAATTCCATACCCGGATCCATACCCGATTACCCGACCCCAAACCCATCCCAAATGTGTCGGGTTTCTGGTTTACCCATCGGGTTCGGGTTTAATTGCCATCCCTACTCTTGATACAATATGAGTAGTGTTGGATACTGTGAAGTCCATAAGCTTATGACCTTTTAGGCTAGTGAGTGTAGAGACACCAAAAAAACTAATGTTTTCATGCCACCTAGGATACCTCCATTTTTCTCTCTCTTGGAACATGAGTGGGATGTGGAGACACAAAAACTCCATTCTCTTGCATTTATTAGTTAATTTAATTTTTTATTATTAATTTTAATTATATATAAAAGTAACAAATAAACAAAATAATGTTAAAAAAAAATACTAGATTTAATAAAAAAAAATTACAAACCATACTAAAATTAAAAAAAACAACTTACAAACCGAAAAAAAAAAAGATAGGATTTCCTAAAATTTTAAAAAACTACTTCCACTTTTGAAAAATTTTGTCTTGCATTTTCTTCAATGCGGCGCATTGTTCTTCGGGATAATTAGAGATGTCGGCCGGCATAATTTTCCACACTTCCACCTCCTTCGCTTCCTCTATCAACCTAAGCTTTTCCTTCTTGTTTTTTATTTTTTCTTGGTTAATTAGCTTGGTTGAAAGGGTCCATTTGTGCGATAAAGTGTCAAGCCTTGAAGCGCTCCCGCTCGTGCTACCCGATGCCATTTTCTTTCCCGCCGCCGCTTCCTTTCAAGCTTTATCCCGACCTACATTTAGTATTCATAATATTTATATGTTAGAAACAAAACGTAAACAATTATATAAAAAAAAATTCTATAAATTTATAAACCTATGGGGCGTAGCTCCTCCTCAAAATGTGGTAGGTCGAACTCAGGCTCCTCGTTCATATCAATATCAATTGGAACGGATGGACCTCCTTTTTGATCTCTTTTTCCTCGTTTGGCCCGTTGAGCCTCTTTTGGGACCGTCGTCCATTTTTGTTCATTTTTCAAGACCGACCAAGCCCTAATCATCGAGAAAGATTTCTTATACTCACTTTTATACTTGCGCAAAGCCTCCTCGAAAATATTTTGCTCATTCCAATCACTAGGCGGGTTCGACTTAATTTGGTTATAAAAACCATTAAATCGACCATAATCCGCATTGATCTTTCTCCACTTCGAGCTACAAGCATCTTGTAGTCAATACGGCTCGGCTTGCATAAATAAATGAAAGTTTTCAACAACTTTGTCCCATAACGCCTCTTGTGTTCGGCGGTACCTTTGATTAAAAAAATTAATTAAAATAATTAAACTATATATATATATATATATATATATATATATATATATATATATTGCGCAAGTATAAGACGAGAGGAAAAAATTATTACCAACTGCGACGCGTTTTGACGAAACAATCCTTAGCTAACGCCCCATCTTCAATATCGGATCTTGGCTTGGCTACTCCATCTTTCAGATTACAATGTCCCGTACCCTTCTCTCTAGCTTTACCTTTGTGTTTGTCTTTAGTTCTTTCGGTGGGTGGCGGAGCTTGAGTTTCGGGAATTATTTCTTCATCGTCATCATCCACGTCTACGGGTTGAGACGGACCGATAGGTGTTGTTGCGGAAGGTGGTTGTGGAGAAAATTGTTGGCTAGTTTGAAGCGATTGTTGCATTTGCATAAAGGGTTGCATTTGCATGTATTGCATTGGGTTGAATTGAGCGAAAGCTATCGGGTTTTGTTGCATTTGTTAGATCGTCCTTAATGGAGGTACTTGTTGCGATATTAGTGGCTCCACTACCGGCGTGTAACCCGGTGTGGTGAATGGATTCGGGTTTGGATTCGAGCTACTTGGGTTGTTTTGGTTGAATGGGTCCATGATATTTTTTATAAAAATTGGATTGCTTATAAAAAATAGTAGAGAGAAAGTAGATGGAGATAGCGTATTTGGTAAAAAAATGTGGGTGAATGGTTTGAATTTATATTGATAAAATACTTTTTTTTAAATGACCGTTGCACAAATTCTAACCGTTGGGTAACATTCGAAAAAAGAAAAAGAAAAAGAAGAAATCTCATTGGCTCGTCCCGCGCGTCCTGGGAAAGACGAGGGAGACAGAGACACAAGCAGGGGCGGTGTTGAGACATGGGACGGGGCAAAAAGTGCAGGGACGGGGGTTGGTTTCGTCTACACACCGGATAGCCTCATGTGTTTATTTTTGTGATTAAAGGGTGGTCAATGCTTATTTTGGAGATTTTCCCATAATTAATTATACTTCCCTTTTATCACTTTCTGAGAAGCACAAAAAGTACAATATCATAAGCAAATTGCATTCGATTTATAACGTTGAAACTAATATAAGCTTTAATGATTCTTATCTTATCTTTCATGTTCCATTGTCTCCTTTTCACTTTGTTTACCATTTACCACTATCATGGCACTTTAACTATTGATAACACGATGTCAAGATGAAAGATAAACATATAAATAAATAAAATAAAAATACAATCAAATGCAAGATGAAGAATAGCAAACAGACGTACGTACCCATGGGGCAGGAACGATTATTCGAGTTGAGCACAGTCCGAGGCTCCAATACATACCATTACCATAACTTGGTAGAGGATTTGAGTGGTATTAATGCATTTTATGTTTGTCTCTAGCTTAAAGTCTTATTTATTGAATCGTTGTATAGGTTTTACGTTATTTTATAGCCTAAGGGGCATTTGAGTAATTTTGGTTAGAGGGAGAATGAGAGCCCCACCATGCGAATGTGGCCTCCATTCGCATGGTGGCTATAGGGTGAATGTGGTTCTAATCAAGGAAATCTTTGTGTGAACTTTGTGCATTGATTATTTTATCATTTTCTAGATCTATCAAAATGTGTGTGCCTTGTTTCCATCTCGGTTCGCATGAAAATCCGAGAATCAATTCTTGTTGAGTGTGAGAAACTCCATACGGCGAATTGACAGACAGTCCCACCTGCAAAATTTGAAAAAGCGCCTGACAAGTGACGTTTTGACTCACCAACCTGTCTTTTCAGCTGCACAACATAGGCGTAGACTTGCCACATTAATTACAAAGCACCCGCTCCAGCGCCAGCCACACAAGTGTGCGTCTGGCGTGAGGCAACAAAAATTCTAAAATACGCATTCCGCCATGCGCCCAACGCAAAAACAATAGTGTGAGGTTCGCGCGAGACAGCTGTCATTCCGAAGATGACCAATCACAAGGTGTTTCCTAGCACTATAAATGCCCCTCTCTTCCAAAGGAGAGGTCATTCAATTAATTACGTAGAAAACGTAGAGAATTCATATCATGCTAGGAAAGAAATATTATAATCGAAATACTTGTATTCATCTGTATTTGAGTATCGTGTAATCGTCCAGTCACATATTAATAAAATATCTCTTTATATTGTTAAGGTGTTTAACTAATACTTCTTCAAAGCTCATGACATGATTGGTGAAAGGAGGAAATGCATCTTGAAGAATGCAAAGTTTATTGTTTGTTTACTAGAACCTCTCGAGTATCATTTTGTTTTGTTTTTTATTTTATAAATATTTAAACAAATAATGAGCTGGCTCGAGCCAGCTCGAGCTCGGCTCGAATATTTACGAGCCGAGCTCGAGCTCGGCTTTTCAGCTCGACCAAAAAAACGAGTCGAGCCGAGCTGACTCGTTTAAGTTTGAGCTCAAGCTCAAGTTTAGCCTGGCTCAGCTCGACTCAGCTCGTGTACAGCCCTAGTGGAACACCACATATGATTTGTTATGGTTTACCCATAATTTATTTACGATTCCTCTTATATTTTCTATATACATTATTAATTACTAAAAATTTTGTTTAAAAAGGGCTTCCGAGAACCCCGCTCTTTGAATGTAGATCCGCCCCTGCATGAGGTATAATGGTCATTTTTGAAGTCTGATATTTAATTGTCGGGTGAAATTTTCAAGACGGAAATAGATGTTAAGTCAAAATAGCCATCACGCCCTCATGTGAGTAGCATATGTTATGACTTAACATAACAAAGTAACTAGCTTAGGGAATAAATGACTACGCTCGGTGAGAAATAGTAACATAAACGACATTCAGTATAATTCTGTTAGTTAAAGGACAACGCTTGCGAATTGGCTCAAACTTAAATGACGTACAATGCAATACTCTAGTGTAGAAAAAGAAAATTATATCGTATGTAATAAAGAAGATTTGACATTTGAAATAAGTTATTGGTAAAACTTAATGTATCGAACATCAAGCTAGTAATTTACACGCAACATGCTTTCAAGTCTCACAGTTGCATATACACATATTATATTGTAACAGTATTAATAAAAACTAAATATTTAGTTTTAACTATAACAACTAGTTATTGACCACTCATTCCATATGCTCAAATAGCTACATGATGGATCCTGTGCATCTTTATGGATGCATTAACATTTAGTTTTTATTTAATACTGATCATTATATATACATAAACAAGATCGTTTGTCCTATAGATTATTGAACTATTAGTATATAAAAAAATAAAAATCGTACATGTCAAAATATCTTAAATCTAAGCGTCAAAAGTTTAAATCAACATGTTTTCGATCCCCTACCAAAAATGACAATCAATATTGCTTCTTTCATGAAGTGATATATCTTAAAAACTTGGGCGTGCCAAAACACTATATACAAAGCAGTATTTACCCGAAAGAAATAATTAACGGTAGCAAATCCTTTGGTTGTAGTGACATGTTTCGAAAGACTAAAGGCGAAGAATGCATAAACTATATAGTAAAAGTTCATCGATTACAACCATTGGAATACAAAACTTACCTAATAATTACCTCGACTTTGATTCGTCATACAGGTAGTAGTGTGGTCCTAGTAATAGAGTGATCCTAAAATCAGGAAAACAATAATGTATAAGTGACCTAAAAACCTTCAGCTTTTGTTATGGATTGTAGCATATATATCTTACCCTGCCACCAGTTTCCTCGTGAAGCACGCCCATCATCTTCTCCATCTTGGGTGTATTGCTGCAATTGCAAACAGTTTTGAGTGTTTGCGACTGATGAAAATTACAACTCTTTTTATAAGCATTTGTGCATTACCTAATATTTGTCCTTTTCCCATATTGCCACCACTAATTGACATGTATTAGGGTTTTCTTTGTTACATATATATAAAGGGTATGTTTGGCAAAACTAGTTGGAAGCTGGAAGCTGGAAGCTGGTGGCTAGAAGCTGATAGCTGTAGCTTTTTAAATATATTTTGGTGTTTGACAGAGTAGCTGGAGCTTTTACTAAAATGTATAAGATAACTAAAATGGACATTAACTAAAAACTTGTATGTATGTTTTTTTAATTTTTTATTATAGAATGGGTATTTGTGTCATTTACTCATTAAAAGATTGTAGCTATTAGGAGATTTTTCTTAAACGCTAGTACTAGTAGCTTTTCAATGTAGAGCTTTTTGTATTAATCTAAAAGCTTTAAGCTCTTTCAACCAAACAAAGTTTTTTATTGAGTATGAGCTTTTTCTGAAAAGCTTGAAGCATAAAGCTCCCAAAAGCTCTTAAAAGCTCCTTATCAAACATATCTAAAATGTATGATTGCATTGATGATCACTTACTGTTGAGTGTCCAGGGGTGTTCTTGGTAATACTAGGATTAGTGTAGATATCTTGACCACCATAGTATATTGATGAGCTCAGATGACATGGTTGTGATGTTTCCTGCTGACAAAACGGTCGACTAGTATCCCCTTTGGATTCCGATTCTTGTCTTCATTATCCGCAAAATCTGGTTGGAGAAAAGTAGTTAACCCGACAGGTTATGTAGTTGGTTCACTATCTGACTCACCAATGCGGTGGGAAAATCATCAAAATAGACATCTTAACTATTACAATTAGCAAAACTCTTTAATTAGAAAAGTAGGCAAATTAAAAAAAATTACCTAATAGAAATGGCCACGTAACCTGAACGTGCTAAGGAGGCTTAATTTTTGCCGGCACGAAAAACAATAAATGGTATAATGTAACCACAAAATGACTAATCATATAAAAACATGACTAAAGTCTCGTCACTATTTTATCCGGCAGAAAAAGGAGCCGTTACTGAAAAAGAGCGAGCTCCTTTTGTGTCCGCTATAAGATAGTGCCGGCTCGTTCAACCCAATGGCTAAAATTTGGCTAACATTTACACGTGTGACTATTTGATTTCTGGACCCCTCTTTTTTCTGTGTCGACTAAGATATAGAGCCACTCTTTTAGCCCGTTGGCTATAATTTTAACCCCTTCTTGATAAATATTTGTTACATATGTGCAATCATTTCTACACATTTGCATATATATATATACACACACACACACAAACACATCACAAAACATATATGTACATAGGGGATGGTAATAGGGAAAACCCACTCAAATTGAAGAAACTCTGGAAACTCCTACTTCCTAAGTTTTTTAATATCTGAAAAAAAAAAAATAAGATGTAATATACACATTTTTAAGAGTTTTGAGCTAAAAAATCAAAAAAGCACCAATTGTTTTTTTTTAATTAAATAAGTTTTTGTGTTACATATGTTACATGTCTGTAAAGTGTGTAACATATGTTATACAACAAAAACTTATTTATTTATTTTTTTAAATTTCACTCGGCACTTTTTTGATTTTTTTGGCCTAAAACTTTTTAAAAATGTATATTAAATGCCATAATTTTTTCAGATAATAAAAAGTTTGTTATGTAGGAGTTTCCAAGGTTTTCTCAATTTGAGTGAGTTTTCTCTCTATACTTACCCTATATACATATATGTAAAATAATAAATTTGGTAGTTTTAGACACATATATATACACATATGTATAAATGCAATATATATATATATATATATATATATATATATATATATTTCTTGTAGGAAAAAGATGCGATTTGGCACACAAAAAATGTTTGTCTTATAAAAATGTATGGTCTAGAACGGTTATCTAGTTCTCAATTAATCCAAATATATAACTGGAAAAATATTAATCGAATATAAGTTAAGTGAAGAGTTCAAATGAGAAGAAGCTTTCTTGTAAGAAGAAATTTAAACCAATATAAATCTTCCATTTAATAGTTGTATTTAGTGTTAAATAAATTTTTAAGTTTTTGTAACTCCCATAAATTAGTTAAATAAATGAAATCATAATTTGTATATATATATATATATATATATATATATATATAGGATTTGGTTCAAATGAGAACCTTTTCCCAAATTGAGAACTGAGAGAACCATTCTGGACCATAAGGAAATTTTTTTTTTTATTTAATCTCTGCTTTATATGTTGGAAAAAATTTTTATATTTTTTTTTTATTTTTTTTCAATATACACATATGTATAGCTGTAAAATGCTATATGCACATATGTATAATTGTTATATACACATATGTATAACTGCTATATACATATATGTATAAATGAAAAAAAATTCTTGCATAAAAATGTGTGATTAATGCTAATTTTTTTTTTTTTTTTTTTTTTTTGCCTTTATATGAAATATGTGACCCAGAATGGTTCTCTCAGTTCTCAAATAGAGGTTGGTTCTATTAGGATCCCTACCCTAAATATATATATCTTTAAAACAAAAATAATTTATAGTAAAGGATAAATTTCGGTATGTGTAGGATGAATTTCTACATGTGTGGGATAAACCTAATGATAATTTCGATATGTGTATGATAAAAGTATGACAATTTCGATGTGTGTATGATGAATTTTAATATGTGTAGGACAAGTTTTGATGTGTGTAAGATAAAATATTTAAAAGTAATTAATTGAATAATTAATGTGAAATAAGTTAAAGTACTTATTATTATTTCTTCTTTTTCTTCTTAAATTGAAATTCTTCTCACATAATCCTCACCTATAAGTTAAAGCAGTTAAACATAACTCAAGATTGACTATAATATATCCACGCTAACCTAATTAGTTTTCCATCTCTATTGCAAAAAGTTCCTTTTCAACTTAAAACCTCAAAAACTTAGAGAGAATAAAAATAAGATGAAACTACTTTAATAACATAAAAGTCGACAACGACAATAATAGCAATAATAACGACGACAACAACAAACAATAAGAATAATAACAATATATAACAATTTGTGTATAAGCTCAAAACTGAAAAATAGAAGTCTACGGTATTCTTACATATCGTTGGACCTTGTCTAGTTACAGATTCATAGTTCTTCTCGGTCTCTTGAGATCTAATATAGTCCCTTATATAAGCCTGTAAGGATACGAACATATAGAAATATTAAATCAGTTTTTAAGTAAATAATGGTAAGATTCGATGCACCTTACCAATTAAAAAAAAAAAAAAAAAAAAACTCAAATATATTTTCAACAATGACATGAGCTTGTCTTGATGTGGAAACTTGAAATAAATGCTAGATAAAAAGTAGAAGCATGATAGCAACAGATATTGTTTTTCAGTAGAACTATACCGATAACATTAGTTAATTTTAGGTTTAATTTATAACGTTTTTATTCTAGTTTCTCCAAATAACAAAAATTTTGTTAGGCCTTGACTAGTTATAACTTCTAGTTTTGTCACTACTACAAGAAATAAGACTTTTCGCGACGAAACAAAACAGACTTTTTGCGACGAAATTTCATCGGCACAACCTATGGCGACGACATATCGTCGCAATAGGTTCTTCCCAAATGCTCCGTCGTATTAAGTCTATATTTTCGTCGCCACAGACGCCGACGCTATAGGTTGACCTATAGCGACAAAATTTAGTCTCTATAAGGCTTTCGCTAAAAATTGATCACATATTAAAAAAAGCTTTAATCGTCAAAAATAAATCTTTTAGCGATTGAATATCGTCACTATAGGTACTATATGAAACTGATATCGGCTTAAAATCATTGGTACTAGCATCAATATTTGTTTTTTCATGCTTTCGGTTTTGGTTTTTTCAGTGATATGGATACTGATAAAATCGGTATCGGTACAATATTCAATTTATCCTTCCAATCATTTTTAGTTTTCCAATCATTTTTAGTTTAGACATTTTCAATAATACCAATAAAAACGGATACATAACCGACAAAATTAGTACGGTATTCAATTTATACTTTAATTCGTTTTCAGTTCCATTATTTTTCGGTACCGATCTCATCCTTAACGATCAACAAACAATTAAAAATTCTTAAAAACACATCCTAATTAAGTTACGAAAATCAGCAACCAATTGTCCAAAACCTTAATTTCAACTTCAAATCATCGTGTAAACTTTCTATAAAAGTTCGAATAAATTTAATCTATATCGAGTACTTATTAAAATTCAAACGGTAGCTATATCTTCTAAACTAAATATTTTCTCAATCAAAATATAAATTCAATCAACTTTTTTTCTGCAAAAACAAACACCTCTTTGCACTTGACCACTACCCAAATCAGAACAATAAGTTCCGAACACTGTAAACCCGCTTACCGCGAAAAACGAAGACATGGAGATAATAATCGATAAATCGAAACAAAGAAAGCAAAAATGAAGGGTACCTTTGATGGAGGGGGGAAAATGGAATTAAAAAGACCAGTGGAAGATGAAGCTGATGATTCATTTGATCCAAATAGATCATTTGTGAAGGAAGAAAAAGAGCTTGCTTGGTTTTTGGACTCCATTGTATATTTGTATATGAAATAGCAAAGCACAGATAAAACAGAGAAAGAAGATGCAGAACATGTGAAAGGAGAGCGGGGAACTGCAACCGTTGGCTTTTGTTGGAGTTTTATAAGCCTCCTCGTGTACAAGTTTTGATGTTAATCGTATAACTTTGCTTTTTTTTTTTTTTTTTCTTAAATTTATATTATTTTATAGTTTATAACTGGTGTTAAGCGACCACGGCGTGACGCTGGTGTATAGTTGTGGTAAGTAGTACCAATGTTACACCACCGTCAGTGATTACTAAACTCGTAAAAGCTCGTGAAGCAAATGAAATAAAAAACGGAAAAATAACATTGAATGAAGAGTAGATCTAAAATGTTAAACAACACACGTCCTTTGCACTATGTTAATGCATTCGAACAATATAAAATATAGAAAAGAATAACTATGTCGGTTTAGGACTGTGCGTTGACAAGGAGTTGTTAAACTGTAAAAAAATAAACATAGAAACGTTGAACCACACACATGCTACAGTGTGTTAAGATGCACAATTTTGAAAGAAACATGAAATAAAATAATTGTAAAGCATGAAAGTATATGGACCAAAGTTGAAAGTAAAAAAATAGTGTGGTTAAATTGTAAAAGCTGAAAAGTATTTAGGTACAAAAGTAAAAAAATAAAAACAACCGAGTGGTATGGAGATTCAATTATAGAAGACCAATGGCTGAAAGGTCATGGGTTCGATTCTTGAAAGCGCCGGGTCTTACTAATTATTCCATTGTCGTGACTTCGGGCGGGTGGTTGATCAGGTTTTTCCCGGAACTGGTGGCTGGTGGGCCAGGGACTCCGTCCGTCTAGGTAAAAAGCCGACTAGGGCTCCTTTGGCTATTGAGAACCGCGTACGGAGTACCCAGCTTTTTGTCACGGGTTATCTTTTCATCCCCGTGTGGCGTCCCCAATCCCCGAGGACAAGCCAAACTTTCCCGCCTCTTTGATCTGGGTCACTAGTTTCGTCCTGCCTTGGACTCATCAGGAGAGCGGCGACAGCTCTCGACCAGTGGTGCGTTCGACACATAGACATGTCTAGACACGACTCGCCTTATTCCGCTGAGACCGTCCCTGATGAAGTCCAGGATTCGGCCAACGACCCAAGCGTTCAAGCACAGCCCATAGCATTGCGATCTTCAAATATTTGGCCCGTGACACCCTCCCACCACCAATTCATGCACGTCCTCATGCATGCCCGCAGTCCCATACCTGCTTGCAGCCGAAGAATCATGCATCACCCCAAATGTTGAGCATAATTCACTCTGGTTAAGTGGAACACTCGGTAGTACAGCAACAATGATTTTCTTTCGTGTCGGTTCAAGTTTTGCCTCGTTTATTTTGAGTTAGCGCCGAGGGACACGCTAGATGTTTCAGGCATACGGGAAACCTGAAGAGTTGCAGCGGTTATGTTTACGGCTCATTCCTTTTGCCGTATTTTTCTTCTTTTTCTCGTACTGTTACGGTGCTGCAGCCGTAGGTTTTGAACTCGATCACGGAGGGCTTCATTGACACCATACTAGAGCGGAGCTCGCAATCCCATACTTGCGGCTTACAAAGACCGTCACCGAAGTGGCCCCATATTTGGTCTTCTCCCAACACCATTGCATAATTATACTCTGACGTTAAGCGCACATTTTGGTTTAGTGTACACGTTCCAACGTATCCAAGAATCGTTCTGCTCTGATACCAAATTGTCACGGGTTATCTTTTCATCCCCGTGTGGCGTCCCCAATCCCCGAGAACAAGCCAAACTTTCCCGTCACTTTGATCTGGGTCACTGGTTTCGTCTTGCCTTGGACTTATCAGGAGAGCGGCGACAGCTCTCGACCAGTGGTGCGTTCGACACATAGACATGTCTAGACACGACTCGCCTTATTCCGCTGAGACCGTCCCTGATGAAGTCCAGGATTCGGCCAGCGACCCAAGCGTTCAAGCACAGCCCATAGCATTGCGATCTTCAAATATTTGGCCCGTAACATTTTACTTAGTTGTACATTAAAAAAATAGATAAAAACAACGCATAAAGGTATAACCACCAAGCATAAAAGCATAATAGACAATACAATATATAAGTATGAGGTACAATGTTGCTATAAAAAAACATGTTGAACGTTAATACTATATAGATTTATAATATGTTAATAAAATTTGCTCATATATTTTCATTAACATGGAATAGAGAAATAAAAGAATGTTACAGGATTTGTAAAAAAAAGGCAAATTATTTTAATATGTTATAATCATGTATTAACAGTTGTTACTATAGTTTTATCAAATTATGGATAATAAAGTACACATCCAACAACCTTTTATATTGTTATAACAACCATAAGAAGCTTGTTTGATATGAACCGCTATATGTGGTACCACTCACTTACATTATTTAGCTCATTAGTTGGAAATTGGATTTAGTTTGTTGAGTTGTTATTTTATTAGAGAGTAAAGGAAATATTGTAATTTCATATATATCATTTTAAATTAAAAAAATGATATTCCATTAAACCATGCTCGATCAAAGAGAATTAAAATAATTCTAATTACCAATTGGTTTGTACAGCTGCTGCTGTTTGTACCCTATATTTTAAGGCTTTTACGTGCTATCCTGGTTTGTGCTTTATGCATGTTTTGTTGTCCTTAGCTTTCCTGCCATCTTCCTTCTTCGATCCTCTGATGACACGCATACCTCTAGCTGTCGTCTCCTCTTCAACCCACGTGTCTTTCACCACTCCATCTTCATATTTTCTTCATCTACACACATCCACAAATAAAATCCTATCTTCAGACCTTCACCCACTCTTTCTAATCTCTCTTTATCTTTATCTCTATGCAATATCTTTCTTCGGTCGCCCATACATCCCCGCAATTTACCCCTCCGACCTTCAGTTATGGCCTTTTAACCCGTATATGCCCTTGGTCGATGTTCATCAAAAGCCTAAATCAACTGAAACAGTGAGTGACGACGACGATGATAGAAGGTTGTAAGGGAGAGTAGGGTTGTTGAATCGTCACATCATGCGAAGATTAGCAAAGGCTAGAGTTACAACAAGATGAACCAATGATGTTGGTGACGTCACCGGCGACACCTCCGACCACCAGAGCAACAATAAAGGTGTCATTGATGGACTGGTGATGTTTGGAAGCTATGGGAACAAGTATGGGGCTGTTGGGTTTAAGTCAAGGAATAGGTTAACGAGCAGTCAATTTGGTCAGACTACTAACCAAGACAAGATGCAGTATAATCATAAACATGTTAAAAGTAGGGATGAGCATACAAGGTCGAATACCGATCTCGATCCCGATCCCGATCCCGTACCAAACCGATACCGAACCGAGGGGTTTCGGGATCGGTATCGGTACCCATATTTATGGATTTTCGGTTTCGGTATTATCGGTATCGGTACGGGATCGGTATGGTATCGGTATTTTAAGGTAAAATACGATACCGTACAGATACCGTACCGTACCGTATGTGTTCGGTATCGGTATTGGTTTTTTGGACTTTTCGGTATCGGTATTGTCAGGATCGGTATCGATTCGGTACCGATACCGATACCGTCCCAAGCTCATCCCTAGTTAAAAGTATACAGTTCTTTTATTATTCATTTGGTTTTTTTTGGAGTGGTGGTAGTTTGTATTTGGTGTAAATAATATGCTTTTTTGCTATAGACTAATCCAACATTATTGCTTCAATCATATGTTTTTTTTAAATAATATGTATTTGAAGTAGGTCAACTTTGATAAAGATTAGTTGAGGCTTTTTTTTTTTAATCTTATTTATAGTAGTCAAAGTGTCGAATGTGTTAAATGATGCAGGTTGGGTTGAATTGTTCGTCACAAGAATGATGGCGACAAGTGTTGATGATGCTATATGATTTGCCCTGAGCATGCAGGAGAGCGCTTGGAGGAATCCATAAATCAACACGCCATTGGCGAGGCTTCAGAAAGCCTTCATAAGGTTTGTTCCCAGTCTATTTCGTATACCCTCACTGTAAAGAAAACATTCAGGTAAGAGCTATAAATCTTGAGAATAGAACTTTTTTGGTTGAAAAATTTGTTCATGTTTTATAGCGTAAAAATTGTTATTGTAGTGCATTTCTTGGTTGAAAAATTTATGCCTGCCACTAAATTATTAATATAACAATTCTTGTCAAAGCTTATGAACAGTATACGAATAGGGCAGATTTTTCATGGTATTTACAGTTATGCCATTAGTTCAAATTATTATTATATAGGGTTTTTTTTTGTCTTTTTGTCTTTATATGTCTTTTTATCTTTATATGTAGTAGGCTTAGAAATAGGTTAGGAATATTAGTTCGACCTGCCATACCGGACGGTTCAACCAGGTATGTCGGGTGGTTCAACCGGTTGTATTAGGTGGTTCAACCGGTTTAATCGGCCGGTATGAATGGTTAGGAATACTGGTTCAACCGGCTATACCGGGCGGTTCAACCGGGTTTGTCGGGTGGTTCAACCGGTTGTACCAGGTGATTCAACCGAATCGTCGCAACACGTGAGATTGGTTCGTATAAATTTGTTAAAAATCGGTTTGCCCCGCGATGAAGCGCGGGTGCTAAACCTAGTTCTATATATTAACGATTCACAATGTGAACAGTATAAATCATAATTGGTGTGTTTCGGTGGTTTTGTTTGCTCATTTTTTTTTTATGCAACATACTTTTAAAATATTAAAGAATATGTGGTTAGAAAAGACATACACATGTATTAAAGGGTCCAGTGGCACAAAGCATGGCCTAAGGTTGCGTCTTAGTTTTATATTTAGGAAAAATAGAAATAAATAATCCTAACTATTGACTATTAGCCAATAACAGTCTCAACTACAAAAATCACCAATATTGGTCCCAATTTTCAAAAAATTGGAATATAATGGACCGTCACTAATGGAAGCTTAACACCGTTAACCCCTGCTTACGTGGCCACTAATGGACCGTCATATAGTCACACTTTTTTAGTGTCGTAGTCCTATTTGGCGTAGTGTTATTTAAATGGTATTTTGTTTCTTAACTCTAGTACTATTTTAGACGTGTTCTTTATTATTACTAAATTATGCTCGCGCGCTTCGCTGCGCAAGTACAATTCTAAAAAACCATGGCAGCGTATTGCATTCTAAATTGGCTAAATTTCGTAAAGCATGTCTCTTTCTCGCTCTCATTCTCATAAGAAACGGCTTTTGAAAGTAAATTTAAGATTTAACAATCAAAATTACAATTCTTGTTTTTTTTACAACCCACATATGTTTTTATGTTTATTTTGTTCATTCAAGCTTAACTTTCTTAGTATAATATAATGATTTTAGAATTTATATTTATATTATAGTCATTTTGCAATTGATCTAGACGGTCACTTTGTCTTTTTAATTGAAATCATATAAGGGTGAGGGGCTTCAAAACAACTCACATAATAGTAATGAATGTGATAATTCAAATACATTAATAAGTCTTTAAATTGATTATATAGTTATAGTACAAGTACAAGTGCATAATGCAATAAGGGGTATTATGGGAAACTTTTACATGACATATCTATGTTAAATCATGAGTCTCTTGATATCCCATCTTAAAATGGGTGTAAAATTACTTTTCTAAACATGTCTCCTCCTTAATAAGGTAACATAGATAAATTAATTCAATTGACTATCATCTACAATTCAAAAGTAATAAATAAATTCTTAAAAGTAAACCAAGTTCTTAAATACTAGCAGGAGCCCGCGCGTTGCTGCGGGACTGCACGTTGTTTGGTTAATCGGCTCGCTGTTTGTTTTCTGCTTGATTTGAAACGCCCTCTAAACGATGAGGAAAGTAAGGTGACAATCTATGCCGGTTGGTTAAAGCACCTAAGTAATAATATGTTACATTCGAGTCACTAAGTGTGTTTCTGGTACAAAATTTGTTTATGCAGGCGGGATATTGTATTGTGAGCTCACACGTTGCAGTGGAGTCGATAATTTATAATTTACAATAGCGGATGTTGCTGATCCTCTTTTGGTGAGCGTAATATAAACGTATTCCTTACTTGTTAAACAATCAAAATCCATTAAATAATTGTCAATGTACAAAAGTTAACCAACAAAGATCATTCTAATTCTAATTCTAATTCTATCTAATTGAAGTTCGCACTCTAACTATTTTTGGTAGGAGAAAAACTGCAGTATCAAAGAAAATGTAATAAAAATCACCTTATGTTTTTTAACATGGTCAGACATCCGGTCAAATCTATGGCCACTGGTTTATCAGAGCGACTCCTTATCTGTTGTAAGTAAGTAAGTAAATAATAAAGCACCATCATCATCTTACATTTCAACGGAAGTTACTAATTCTTAATTTTTAACCAAGTTTGCTAACATGTATAACTCGAAAACATCACTCCAACCACTACTAATAGACATAATTAACTATTGAGAAAATTGCAGTTTTCGTCCCTGTGGTTTGCCTAAACTAACAGGTTCAGCCCAGGCTTAACACTCTGAGTACCTGTGGTTTCTTTTTCTAACACTTTACGTCCCTGAGACTAACAGCCGTTAGTTGTTCCGTTAGTTTGTGGTGAAATGACTATTATACCCTTAATTTTTTGGATGAAATGACTTTTATACCCTCCCATCTTCTTCTTCAACCCACCCACCCACCACAACCATCACCTGCAAGTCTACAACACCACCAGCACCACCTGCAACACCACTACCACCATCTCCACCGCCACCCTCCCTCCTCCACCATCTCCTCTCTCCTCCACCTGCAACACCCAATCCACAACCAATAGCCAATTGAATTTGATGTCGGGTTGTGTTTGTTCTTGTTAGGGGGTGTTTGATCGGAGAACACAACAGAGGAAGGAAGATGGCTTAAGGACGGTCGGCTGCGGGTGAAGTCACTGAAGAAGAGGACCGGAACCTTCTCGTAACTCCCGCTTTAGAGACTTGTTGAGAAGTAATAGAGTAATAGACATACCTGGAATGTAAGAAAAACTTAATTGTTAGCTAGGTGTAGTTTAAACCAAAGCTACAGAACTAGCAGCCCCTCTTTTGTCACCATGTGAAAGCACAGATCTATCTTCAATTAATAAACTGTGCTCTTAATTCTAGGGTCCTACATTCTTCATTCACTGTATTATTAAGCAGATATATTCCTATGACTATTATTAATTTTCACTCTTGAATCCATCCTATCATGTCTTCAATACCTGTCACTCTGTTAGCCTTAATACTCCACATTAAGGATCAACAAACACAGTTACATTCAATATTGGAATGAATATATGTTTTGGATTAGAATATTAAAGTTGACCATCTAAAAATATAAATGCGAGAACCACATCTCTATCTGCTTTATCTTATTATTATATTTTATTAAATCTCTGATTAATTTTGTGGTTTCTATCTATTAGTCGATTAGTTGATGATATTGGAGATGGTGGAGGAGAGAGGAGATGGTGAGGAGAGGGAGGGTGGCGGTGGAGATGGTGGTCGGGGTGTTGCAGGTGGTGGTGTTGTAGACTTGCAGGTGGTGGTGATGGTGGTGGTGGTGGGTGGGTGGGTGGGTTGGAGAAGAAGATGGGAGGGTAAAAAAGTCATTTCACCAAAAAAAATTAAGGGTATAATAGTCATTTCACCACAAACTAACGGAACAACTAACGGCCGTTAGTCTTAGGGACGTAAAGTGTTAGAAAAAGAAACCACGGGTACTCAGGGTGTTAAGCCTGGGCTGAAACTGTTAGTTTAGGCCAACCACAGGGACGAAAACTGCAATTTTCTCTAACTATTTTAAATCACAAAACATGAGAGAACTTGCATTCCAAAGGATCACCACTTGGAGCAGAAGCTCTAAAAATTCCTTTATTAGTATACAAATCAACTTTAACAGTAGGAATTCCTCTACTATCAAGAATTTGCCTAGCCTTAACTTAGTAATCGCCGAAGGGACATCTTCACTTAGGCTATGTATCTGAATTTAAAAAATTCCGTTTAGTTTTAAACATGTTTTATGATGTGTTAAACAAAGATTTCAGATTTGATTCCTCTACCTAACCAAACTCAACTGTTAATTTCCCAATAATATAAATGGTTGCTAACATCAATAACTAACAATAACAAAACATCTGATATAAATTAACTAAGAAACTTACAATCAATATTTTACTCCATATCTTGTCTATTAGCTTTCTTTTTTTTTGTTTAAAAAAGTATATGCTATATTGTTGTAACAAATAAACAAACCCTTAAACAGAGAAGATTTCATGAAAACAGTAGCTAAATCAAAGCAATTACCGTACGGTTAATGTGTTCTTATTGCACTCCAAAAATTTGGTTCGTAAGACCTTCAAATTCAACCACCGGCTGTGGACACGCGAACATCACTTGTGATTCGGCTTGTTTTCTTCTCAACTCCATCAATATATAAACCATGATGCTATTGCGAAGGGTATAAAGTAGGATTCAATTGGTAAATGGAAGGGAAAAACAAATTCCGGTTAAAACCGATTAGGGATATCGAAAGAAGGCCAGTGATTGAAGATGTGATCAGTCGCACCCAATGGTGGTTTAAAGGGCGTGTTGATGGAAAGGAGGTGAATAGTTGTTTCTGTAATGAGGAGGCACCGGAAAGAAGGTGAACCGACATAGATGTATGTATATACATAGTTAATGAGCATCTTCAAAATTAAAAGAGTAAAATACAAAAATCGTCCTCTATGTTTATAGCGGGTTGGAAATCATATCCTTTGAAAATTAAAATTACAGAAAACGTATTTTGTATTTACAAACCCTTACATGTTACGTCCTTTTACCCTAACCCCGTTATTTTTTCTCGTTAAAATATGACCAAGGGGACCTCATGTGAGGGTATAGTGTTGGTGGGTGATAGTGTCGATTGGCAAAAAGTGAAGGAAAGATTAAACTTAAGGGTGAGAAAAGAGAGAGTTGTGTGTGTATATAGTTCTATGTATTAAAAGATTATTTTTATAATAAATGTGTAAAAAGACTAATCTACCCTCACATAGGGTCCACTTGGCCATATTTAACAAGAAAAGTTAACTGAGTTAGTGTCAAAGGACATAACGTATAAAGATTTGTAAACACAAAGTACGTTTTCTGTAATTTGTGTTTCTAAAGGGCATGGTTTGCAATTCGCTATAAACATAAAAGACGACTTTTGTAATTTTGTCAAATTTAAAAAACAATCATCTTAAAAAATGCATTAATGATATATATCAAAAACAAAAACAAAATTAATAAAAATGAGATTATAAATGAAATTTGACTTGTATTAAATTTTCTTATTAAATTTGTCTTACCAATATAATTAAATTACATTTTTGCCCATATAAATAAATATGAAATGACGATGTTGCCCGTCCAAAATATACTATATAGTAGTATAGATATAGATAATTGTATCTATATTAAATGAAAGACACTTGAACAGTAACCATACGAGATTGGTTTTTTCTAACGGTTGTGGGCCATATATAATTTGCCACCATTATTGAAAATTGTGGGCCTGCCATAATTGAAAATTCTGGGCCAGCTGAACAATTAATGGGCTGCCATTTTTGGAATACTTTGGGCTCCATATCAAGTTAACAATGGGCAACCCAATTGTTGAAATGTTAAGGCTGGTCTGCAAGGTAATTGGCGGCAAGTTATTTTTTTACGCTCATGCGAGAATAACAGTCACTTAATGTTATCTTTAATGTCCACCAAACCCTCAACGCAACAGGAGTTGCCGCAGCAAAGCACGATCTTTACCGTGCACCAAACCCTCAACGCAAAAGGAGCTCCCGCAGCGAAGCACGGGTAACTAAAACACTAGTTATATTATATTTATAGGTGTTACTCGTCAATTACATCAACACATTAATATTCACGGTACATCTCAGCTTTACTTCGAATGTTTGTACCTACGCATATATAAACTACAAAGAGTTGTTCCAAGGAAGGTATGTCTTTTTATTAACGGCAAAACGCTTTATATCTATATATAAAGAGCCAGCAAGGGGCTGGAACCCACCAAATACAACACCAAAACAAGGAATTACAACACCATAGTTAAATTAAAATTAAGCCAGTCCGCCCACTCAATGGTTCCCAGATTCGTTCTATGCGAAGCCCACGTAAAAGAGTCCTCCTTGATCTTGTCAACGGTGACCCGAACCGGTTCGAATTTACCTTCAAACGTCTTCAAGTTTCTAGCAATCCACAGTCTCCAAATAGTGTTCTGTACGATCATGCCGGCAAGCTTTTTCCATATCTTCGACCCCGGGCGCTGCACCAACCAATTGACCCACTCGCTGAGGTTATCAATGTTAGCCGGCCAAGGGATCCTCAGCCAAGCTAGAATACTCCACCACACCGACCTTGCCCATAAACACGTTACTAAAACATGATTATTATCCTCAATATTGATGTTACATCTCACGTATAAATAGTCCGGAATATTAATTCCGCGGGCCAACAGATCGCATTTAGTTGGCAGCCTTCCAATAGCAGCCCTCCAGAAAACAAAGTTAGCCTTGGGCGTGGCCCAAGAATTCCAAGCCCCAACCGGAGCACTCGGCTGCAAGCCCAAAGCGAGGGACAGCTCTTTTCTTAACTCTTTTACCAAAAAAAGGACATCCGGGTTATTATTCCAGCTCCATCTATCAACTGAAAAGTTCGGCTGCACCTGCCGGAGAACGGACTGCAGAGCAGCCATCTGAGTAGCATTAACCGAGTCAGCACCCGGCTTCCAGGCCCACCTCCATTGAACCAAACCATCGACTATCACGTAACACTCCTTAACCATCGCGTCTTTCTTTTGGGCCTTAGAATACAAACCCGAAAAAAGGATTTTAAAACTGGAGTCCGAAGCCCAGCTATCCTTCCAGAACTGAATTTTTGACCCGTCGCCCAATTTGAGCTTCAACTTCTCCTTAATATGCAGCCCTCTTTGCTCAAGGAATCTGTCAATTTTCCCTATATCACTCCAAATCCCGGGAATAGCTTTCTTAACAGGGATGAGGCTCTTATCTCTATCCGAAGAATGAATCGCCTTAACAACTTTGACCTATAACCGTTCCGGCTCTTGCTTAAACCTCCACCACCACTTCACAATCATCGATAGGTTGAAGTCTTCAATACTACCCACTCATCCACCCCCCAATTTCTTTGAAATCATCATTTTCTTCCAATTGATCCATCTGAGCTTACTACGAGACCCGGCTTTTCCCCATAGGAAGTCTCTCCTTATCCCTTCCAATTTTTTGATGACAAACTTAGGGCTGGGAAGAGAGAAAGGAAGTAAGAAGGAAGGTTGCTAAGAACGGATTTAATCAAGGTTAATCTTCCCGCGAGAAAGAGGGTTTTAGCCTTCCACACTGATAATTTCCTATTAAACTTTTCCATAATAGGTTGCCACCACCGCACACGCTTCATATTAACCCTAGGGGGACGCCCAAATAAGAAAAGGGCAACTCACCACGTGAGCAGCCCAATATCTCCGCGAACCCATCGACCTCCGACTCATCCACATCAATTCCGTAAAGTTGACATTTTTTATTATTCACCTTGAGACCCGACACAAGAGAGACGCACCGGAGGAATCTAGAAAGGCTTGACACGTTCTCCTTAGACCATTCGCCTAAGAAAATTATATCATCCGCAAAGCATAGGGTGGATATAACCAGTCCTCCATTAGGGAGTTGTACGCCTTTGAACAACCCACACGAGATCGCCTTATCCATAAACATTTTGATGGCTTCCATTGCAATGATGAATAAGAAAGGCGAGATCGGATCACCTTGCCTTAGCCCCTTTTATAAGGAAATTCAATCGTCGGAGACCCGTTCACCAACACCGACCCTCTCCCCGATTTAAGACAAGCATGAATCCAGCCAATCCATTTGTCCGCAAAACCCATATAATCCATAACCGCAAACAGGAACTTCCAATTTAGCGAGTCGTAAGCCTTGTGAGAATCAACTTTGAACACCAACATTTTACGTTTAGACTTCTTAGCCCAAGATATAATCTCGTTAACAATTAGCGGTCCATCAAGGATGTTTCTCCCAGCCACGAACGCGCTTTTCCTAGGCCCAATAATATCCTCCAACACCCCCTTTGATGCGCCTAGAAAGCACTTTAGAAACTATTTTATACCAAGATGAAACCAAGGAAGGTATGTCTTTACCGGTATTATAATGCCATGATAATATGATATACTTTTATAGTTATCATATGTGAGACATATATTTATCTTTTATCATATCTTTATTGCATTCTTGCTAAGGTAAGTCTTTATTTTGTCATATGCTTGTCATGTTCATGTGAAGCATGTATCATATTACACCTCATGATATCACATGATTTACCTATATCATCTTTACCGCATCTATTTGTAATCTTTATTCGTCCTATCACATGAATCCACTTATATCTCATATGTGACTCCACTTATTCCACAGTCCACACATGTGACTTATCTTTGTACTTGATTATAATTCCAACAACCTATTGTTTATTTCCTTATTATGTAATGAGTTAATTGCCAATTTAGTCTTCGAGGTTTGTAAAAAATTGCTACTTTTATCCAAATCTTTTTTTTTTTTGTTACATCTGTGTCCTGAGGTTTCATTTCTTTGCCATTTTAGTCATCAGCACTAACTCAGTTAACAAAAACCCAGTTAAGTCAGGGGTATTTTTGTCCATACACACCAAACTTTTTTCTTTTGCCATTTTCATCCAAAACCCTTTTTAAATTTACTTAGAACCAGTTCACAGAAGAGGGACATAGCCGCTCAAATTCTGCAGATGATTTTTGAGAAACAGCCAAAAAGAGCAGGGTCTATAGATGGGGAGATTCTGCTTCATAATATTATAGTTTGGCTATGGGTTCGGTCGGGACGGTGACTGAATCTATAGCGGCGGGGTGTTACAATATAATATCTAAAAGAAAATCAAAATAAATTTAAAAAGGGTTTTGGATGAAAATGGCAAAAGGAAAAAGTTTGGTTTGTATGGACAAAAATGCCCTTGACTTAACTGGGTTTTTGTTAATTGAGTTAGTGCTGATGACTAAAATGGCAAAAAAATGAAACCTCAGGGACACAGATGTAACAAAAAAAAAAGATTTGGATGAAAGTGACAATTTTTGACAAACCTCAGGGACTAAATTGGCAATTAACTCTTATGTAATTCTAATGCATGTTATTGATGTATTCCCTGTGGAATATCATGTCATTGTTTTGTCAACATCTTAGATATGTGATTAAATATGTGATTTTAGTGGCATAAAACGCATTCAAGTTTTTAGTTTACATTGATGATGATCCTACTCGCTGCCGGATCCCTTTCGTCGGCTGAATTATGTCTGGAAATTCCAAATTTAGGTAAGGGGTTAAGTGAGTGATCACTCACTTGATGGTTAGTTTTATTGTTGTAAATTGTTTAATTAGGGAATAGGGATTCGGGTTTGATAAATTATCCAAGTTATGAACTTTAGATTGGAAACATTGTTTGTATTAGTAGACGAATGGTTAAAGAATATAACATTGAGTTGAATGTTTATGAGCAATGCAAAAAATGAAAATGTAGAGAAAATCTTTAGATATATTAGACTTACATTTTAATTATATATTTGTAATGATGTTTGACGTAGTTTTGTTGATTATATAAAACTTTCTTTGATTATCTTTTTTTTATATGTATCTTTTTTTATATGATTCAACCCAGTTAAACCTGAATTGGACCGGAAAAAAAAAATATAATATAACGATAGATAAGGGACTCTGTTAGTTTTTAATAGATTATATTTAGTAAATATGTATTATTAGTTTTTATCCCGGAAGCGTCCCGGGTTGAAATATCTAATATAACATAATAAAATTTATTATTATTATTATTATTATTATTATTATTATTATTATTTTAAACAATTCTCTGGCATAAGTTATCATATTCAAATATAAAAAAAAAACGAATCTCTGCGCCGGGGTATAAATCTAGTGCCACTACAAATGAATTCGGAAGTTTGTAATCGATCATTCTAAAAAGAACTAACATGAAATAGGGAAAAAAAGTTAATTGTTGAAATATCGAACGCATTAGTCTAAGGGTTATGTGATGTGTTAAAAAATTCATGGGTATATGATCGGGTATATAGTTCGGGTATTTGGGTATGTTGTTTCGGATAATCGGGTCGGGTATCACCTAATCCCAGACCCGACCCAAACCCACAATTTTTTAAACTAATCCCAAACCCGACACAATACCTGTCGGGTTACAAAAAATAGTCATTTTTTTCTCCGTTTTTTATATACCACTGTGGTACTTGTTGAAAAAATAATAAAGCGCTCGTTAATTTGGTGTAATTTTTTTCTTTAAAAAATCTCGTATTTAAAAGATATTAACGTTTAAAAGTTATGGGAGGAAACATGAGAGAAAAAATAATAAAGTTTTAATATTTAGATTTAGTAGATTAGGTATTTAATAGATTAGCTTAAAGATTATAATAGATTAGGTTAAATCATATTTATTCCTTTTTTTAATTGGTTTACACTTGCCACATCACATCTTATATGGCATCTCTCAAAGGAGAGATTGCATAAGAGTATGACATGTAGGATTAATCCCTTTGCAATATATATATATATATATATATATATATATATATTATATATATATACTAGCTGACTACCCGGGAGCGTCCCGGGGTTGAAATTTAATAAAATTTAATGTCGCTTGTCGTTGAGCATTATAAGAAAGTGGTTGACGCTAATTTTACGTGTGCACATGTTGCATACAACATGCCATGGAATTAGTTGAGTTTATAATAATCAGTAATATATAATATGATACAAACCTAACTGTGAACAATGTATAAAGACGACCAGTCAATAACAACAAATAATGTCATTTATTTGTAGCAGAACAACATATATATAACCGCTAAAACATCAAATTAATATCCAAGTGATCAATAACAACTTAATTAACCAAATGTTCTTTCAGAATCCTTCCCTTGAATTTTAAGTTAGATTATTGATACAAATAGTGAAATATGTGTATACATGTTATCTTATAATAACAATATACAGATTTGCCATTTCTATAAATTTATTACTATGTTTTTTTAAATAATTTTTATCACAACAACATCCTATTGATACCACAAATTGTTTATGGTCTCTTTTAAAACGTAACAATGTCTTTTGTGACGCAAGTATGGATAGAATTGGTTGTAGTGTAAAACATGAGAAACATAATATGACAACAATTAAAACCACGAGAAGTAGTTAGCATTAAAAATGTTCAAAAGAGAATACATTCTTTATCCTTCAAAATACAAATAACCTCACCATATCAACCAATCTTACAAAAGAAACACTTAATCAACACATAGTATCAACAAAATCCAACTTTTAATACACATCTAAATATATCCTAAAAAACACCTATATTAGTTATGCTTACCTATTGTAATAACTATGTAGTAATTCATCTTCATCTAATTAGCATAGTCTGTCTATATAATGTAAAAAATCACATTGAAAGTACTTATTCTATTTATGTATGTAAGGTGGTCAACCAAACATGATAAAGGAAGCTGATTACACTAATGCTCATTCCATATATATATTTTGCAGTCCGGTCCTAGAGTCAGTGTTTAGTGGTCATTTGGAATAACCTATTATCACAAAATTGCTTCATGATGTGTTCAGTTATTAAATTTCAAAAGCGTACACTCACTAAGTATTTCTTTTTCCATGGATTGGCAATTGGGTCTAACTGCTTCATGTTGAGAAACATGCAAAGATTGACTTTCAATAGCATCTTTTCAATAGCTTTTCTATTTGACTTTGAAATTCCTGTAACAAAATTGGTTATCATATATATGTATGTTAGAGCATATCCCAAATGCTTCTTTGGAATGTAATCTATACTTCACCTGCAACTAAATAATGTCCTACAACTCAACTATAACAATGTCACTTGATATAAGGTTCTCGTCGCTATTTATCGTTACATTTTCCGCACGACATATACATACTTTTTTTATAAAAACAAAAGTGAAAAAAGAGAAAAAAATCGCGAGTGACTACATTATTACAGATTTCATAAACCATATCAGGCAAAGCCAGAAATTTCAAAGTTTTCATGCATTAGAACTTAGCCACTGGTCCAGCGCCGTTTCCGAGCAGGCCGCTCGGGTTTGACCTCTGACTCGGGTCGGGTTTCAGGCAGGGCTGAAACCAATCACTCGTTTTCTATCTTTTTAACAGCCAAAGCTTCTTTCTCACTTGGCATAGGAAGTTTAAATGCTCACTTCGTTTCTTTAACTTCTAAACGGTGTCCAAATGTTTATCTTCTGGTGGTTTTGCATCCTCGCTTTTCTCTTCCACCAAAGATTTTGATTTCTCGATGTTTTCTTGAGGTTTAATAGATTCTTCGGGAAGCTTTGTGGAAGGGTCGTTGTCTTTGTGTTTTATGTCGATTTCTTTTACACCAAGACTGAAATCCTTCTCTTTGTGGCTCGTCCATCTCTTCAGTTTCGAACGCCCTTTTCTGGAATCTTGTTGTTCTTCATCCTCTGATGAAGCGTTTTCTTTTCCTTAGTACTTTTTCGAAGATTTTCTAGTCATGGGGTTTTGATCACTGGCTCATTGTTCAATATTGCCTCTCGGGCTCACCTATTTAAAAAGCGAAAAATAATATAAAGTTCGTATAATCTGTCCAAGCGTAATCGTTTTTTTTTTTTTTTTTTTTTGCAAGAAAGCAATATTTATGGGCAAAAGAGTCATGATTATAACATGATATACAACTGCTACATAAGGTTATGTTAATTCACGTACCCGCTCACTATTTTGACTACTGTTATCTTTAGCCTTTTTTATCGTTTCTTTGTGCTTCTTATCCTGCATTCCGTGCATATCTTTGCCGAAGGACTCTTTGTTTAAAATCTTTCACAGTTTAATTAATATTTAGTGTGTCGGTTGGGTGATTTTTGAGATATGTTTAAGAGCAAATCACACGTCAAACTTACATATCGGGTATTTTTCACCAGTTTCACGTGTTCTGTTTTGAGTTTTGATTCATTATAGATATCATTTAACCTAACCCAAATCGATATGTTAATAAGTGGGTTGAAATTTCTTCTTTTTAGTTTTTAGTAGACATCTTATGATATGGGACTAATGATTATGCATACAGTGATACCTGAACTTGATTTCAATTTCAGGGCCCATGGTTTTGAAATGACAGAGGAGGTAACTTCTAACTGCTGCTGATTTTCTTCTATTTTTACTTTAGGTTTTTCAATTCCTTAGATTTTGAGAACTTGTCATAACCGATCAATTTAATTTCTAGCATTTGTCCTTTTACTCACTTTTCCGAAGGAACCTGTGCCTCACTTGCTTTCTACACAGCAAAGTTCTATAATTAGACACTATTAACCAGAGCTGGCAATATACACATATCAATTGGGTTGGGTAATGGGTCCAGCAACTTAGGGTAGAAACATATCATTTCGGGGTTGTTACTGAAGCTTTTATTAGCCTGTTTCTAATATTTTTTAAATAAATCATTAATGCATTAATATGATTACATAAACAAAATAATTAGTTATATATACATCTTGATATAAAGCGGGTTAGGAGGTCGTACGTGTTAAACAATATCAAGAATAATTAAACAGGCTTGTTAAAATCAATAAGATCAAAATAATTGATGAGACGACGGTTATTAAATCTTACCTGTCAATGTGATTATGAGGAGAGTTATGCTTCTTGCTAGGGTTAAAGGTTCTGTTTCTAGAATCAAGATGATCTTCAACTTGTGTTTCTGAAAAGTGTGGGCCTCGATCGCGTGTAACTCCCACGTCATGAGTACAACCAATGAACGATGCCCTTCTTCCAGAAACTTCTCTATTCATGCCATTATTATAAGCTTGTGATTTATCAAAATGATCACCCTCTGATCCATCTTTATCTTCGATCTCAGCAACATCTTCTTGAACAGATTCAGGATCTGGAGATGGAGATCTCTGCAATACAATATGTTCACTAAAAAAAGAAAACTATTAGCTATGTTATTTGACTAATTAGAGGCGGGAAAATGAGTAGGCGGATAAGAAAGGTGAAATAACGAGTCAGGGTTCGGTTGGGTTGTATTTGACTATTTTCCACTCACCTCAATAAAAACATCAGAATCACGGATTCGTGGTGGGCGCGTATCAATAGATGGAAGTCGTTCGCCAAAACCAGTTTCCACCTGTATTGCTTTTCCAGTTGGCTGTATTTTCAAACAATAAAAATTAGTTGGACCCCGTCATTTCTTTCACGAACATTTGCTACATCTAGGGCCTCAAAATATCTAACTTTCAAACATTAGTTCATACCAATTGCATCCGAGCAGGTGCGGGGTCCTTTGCTAAGTCACTCTGCACATCAATTTTTACAATGTTACGGTTTTCGGATGAAATGTCATGCCCGGCTGCTGCTGCAAGCTCGGGTGGAAGATCTGGATCATACTCCTAAGATACAGTCAAATAAAAACAGAAATTATTTATCATCATCATCATCGTGAGTTGTGTACTGCATGCCATATAAGCATTGCATACCTGTTCAGTCCTCCCACTTTCATAGACGCGAATCTTGCTTTGCATTGTTGCCTCCGATCGGTGTTGTTCCTACAAATATAAAAAAAATTAACACTTTTTACATAGCCTTTTTTCACAAAAATACACAAGATGGCGGGAAATCTTTGTAGCACTCACCAACTGTTTGCAGTATTCCTTCCAGAACGACAAGATGCACCTTCCTGTAACAAAAGCTAATATAAAAGCTAAACTCAGTATTGCAAAATTGACTTTCAATTAATAGAAAAGCTAATATCAAAGGTGAACAGTGTTTATATTATGTTGATAACAAAAGATGCACCTTCTTGACTTAGAAAAACACAATTCAGTAAAATAGAAAAGCTAAACTCGGTATTGCAATAATACCATGGTATTTCAGAACGACGTTGCCTAGCAATAATAGGAATTATGGGCTCATTTGGGTCTTCATCTTTGTGCCTCTTTAACCCCGGTAGCGTCCCGGTGTTAAAAAATTTAATATTAATAAACAAACGAAAAGATTAAATAAATTAAACATACCAATGAGTGAGAAAAAAAGAAGAAGCAAAGTTTAAGAACTAACAAAAGATCACAACTTTATACCCAAAGTAAAAACTAAATAGCATACTTTATGCAAAATAAATTGCTAAAACTAATAATACCCACAACTTTAGCTTTAGTGCATACAGACCTGAACATTTAACCAAAAGAAGGATTTGATTCAATGCATACACAGAAACAACACATCCTAGCATGAACAAATTTTTTATAATTGTGTATCGATCGGTAAAAACACTTAAATCCACGCTTCTAAATAAAGAAAAGTATGCGTTGTTGAGCTTCTAAATATTCGTTTTGGATCCTGTAGCAAAAATAAAACTCAAATCCACGCTTCCTGATGTATTGTAAAATACATCTATTTCCAGGTTAAAGTTTGTATAGTTTTCGAGTCGTTTAAATAGTGTTTTTATTAGTTTTAGGCTTGTACCGGTCTATTTTAGTTAGTATAGGTTTTTATATATTTTTATTAGTTTTGTGTCATTTTTATTACTTATGTATTTATATTATATTTTGTTAGGTGTTCGTGTGGATGTTGGAGCGTAAACGAGTAACTTTGGTCAAGCCAAGAACACCCGAGTCAAGAGCATGGAGCTAGAATGCTATATATAATAATAGTATATTTAATAATAATAATAATAATAATAATAATATTAAAAGAAACAAAAAGAAAAATAAATAAAGAAAAAAAAAAGTGACTTATGTCACGATTGGAAAAAACTTGAAAAGGCCCATCAAAAATTTGAAGGGTTTGAATTGAAGGAATATTAGAAGAAGCAGAAGGCGGCGCACGAAAATAATAATTATTGGGGGGAAGGCATCGATTTATATATTTATTGGAGATCATAATTCTTGGGGGGCGACTTCTCACGATTTGGAGCAGATATTATTTTTGGGAGTACTAGAAGACAAGAATATATTTTTTGGAGAGGCGCACACAACAGGAGGTTTAGAGAGGAGGCAAGCCAAGGAGCAAAGGTTCTAAGCCAGGGAGCGATTATTCGGGTGTCAATCATTCGGTTTTTTTCGTTCCTTTATTATCTTTGTTCTATACAATGATTGCTGAATTTTTATTTGGTTTTGTTTCTCTTTTCAAGATGATTTGTGGCTAAAACTTTTATAGCTACCTAGGCTAAGACAAATAACTATGTTTTGATTTACGTTTTCTATGGTTTTTGGAATTTGTTTTGGATTTATGATTCAGTAAAGATTTTGATTTCTCTAGATCTGGTGTATGTGCGTATCTATTATTTTTTAATTGTCACTTATTCACTCCACTTGCACTTTTGTGAATGTCTTTCATGTATGAGTGCTAGTTAGGTTGCAGACTTTGTGTAGCAACTAGTTTATGGTCAATAGTCGCGAGTTTACCATAGGAGTGGTATTTGGTGGTTAGAAGATTTTAGGTATTCTTCCAAGTTCAATAGCTGTGAGGTGAGGGCTTGTTGGTATGTCTAGGTTGTTAGATTGCTAGGTTAGAGGCTTTGTGAGAAGATCTGCCTAGTTTCCCTTTCAACTCTTGCGTATCAAGTTAGATCTAGGCTTCAATAATTACCCCTTGCACCTAGTGTAGTGAGGCTTTCGCGCTGTGAGGTAGATTGTCTAGCGGGTACTCGATCATAAGAGTTAGATAACCTGTGAGGGTTTGTACTCCAACCGGTAGTTTAACAGCACAAAAATATTCTAGGGTTTCCCCTTGAGAAGGGTCGAGGGTGTCTAGTTTATTCTTGATGTTTAGTATTTTAAGATCCCGGTTCCAAATCAGTTCCATAACCATAGAAGCTTATCAGGCATAGTTAGGAGTCTGGTCTAGGTAGTGTCTTGTCATCATCTGAATTCAGCTTAACTAAGTTCGTGTCTCTAGTTCAGTTTAGTAATTTTAGTTATTCTTTATTTTATTGCAATTTATTTTTCAGTAAAACCCCCCTTTAAAATAATAATTTAATTTAATAGATATTTAGGATAAGTAATCGAGTCTAGTTTTCGTTTTCCGTTAGAGTCTCGTGGGTTCGATATCCGGACTTACTTTAGCTATACTAGAGTCGATAGGTTCACTTGCCTGTCAGTAGTTTAGTTTTAGAGAGTCTAGAGTATTACTAGGTGTCTAGTTTTAGGTTTAATTTAGTTATTTTTATTAAACTACTTTTAGCACATCACTTCCTGACCAAAGCTGGTCTATTCTTTTGAGGGTTTTCATTCTCTTTCATATTAGGTTCAGTGTTTTCCTTAGTGTTCATGAATTCTGAAACACTATCTATAATTGACTTTGATCTTCCTCAAAATGCTTGTGAGGGTTTTGTAATACCTTAAATAGAGAAAGACATTATCAAATTCAGAATCACCTGGTAATTCATACTATATTATAGTATTATACGCACTATAGCAGTTGCAATTTTACTTCTCAGTCTCTTGTAATATTTAGTACTCCCTCAGCCCAGTCAGCATTGACATAAGAGTTTCCTATATTACTAAGTGACACGTTAAGAATCAATAAAAACTTACTCAACCAATCAAACAATCATTTAGAATCAATCAATCTTACTTCTAAAAAGATGATTTTCCAAACTCCCTTTAGGCATATATTAATCAACGACCACCAAAAGGCACCTAGGTTACTAAAACTCGCCAAAAAGGCACCTGTGTTGTAGGAAACGCCCAACAAAAAACAGATTTTGTAACTTTGTATTCTCGCCTAGCTTGACTAAATTTGTAAAAGAATAAAAGAAAAGAAACCTGTCACTTATTCTCTATCTGACCTAATATCTTTTCAAGTATAATCTAATGAGATTCTCTTACAGATCCCCATTCTCCAAGTTTGCAATCAACTGATCAAATAATGCCTATGACACAATTAACTGAATAACGTTTAACTCAAAGCACATAATTCCAATGCTGAACCTAATCACAACTGTCGGTATACCTAACGTCTTACCTCAATCAAATTCGAGTCCAATAGTAACTGATCAAACCAAATGAATAAGCCTTAAGTGGTGGAAACTATATGTTAACTTAAACCTACTTGAGTCATTGCAAAGTTCAATCACAAACAACATGAGCATGAAATCAAATGCTGATTGTTAATAATAATAATAATAATAATAATAATAATAATAATAATAATAATAATAATAATAATAATAATAATAAAGGCATTAGATAAACACAGGACCCACAAAATGAAGAACGAAGAACATAAATACATGTGAAGAAACAGATTATAAGATGCTAGTTAAGTTACCTCTGTTGGAAGGAATACAACTGGTTGGCAGTCAAATTCAGAACCAACATCAAGAACAATTGCTGTAAACTCTTTACCTCCTTCTAGGAAAATTTCAACTATAACCTTATCATCAATCCCCTGTAAACCGGAAGTAGAAATAGAATCATATTAACAAATTTGTATCAGAGACAAGGATCAAGCTCCACTTACAACTTTGTTTGACCCCTTTTATTTAAAAACCTTATGTTGTTTTTGTGTAGAGGTGGCAAGATTCGCTAGTTAGGTGGGTTGTAGGTTGTTGCAGATGAAGGCTGAGATGTAGGTTGTTTGAGTGTTTGAGTCTGGTAGAGAAGACTTTGATGGAAGGAGGAGATGTAGGTTGTTGCAGATGAAGCTAAGGTTTCTATGATCGTGAATAATTGAGAGAGAGCCGCTGGTATAAGGATAAGAATAGGGTTTTATGTTTTTTTTAATAAAAAACAAAACAATTCAAAAACACCAAAAACACTCAATTATTAAGCCATGTGGCACTCTCAAGGGGAGGTTGAGGACTCCATTGCACGCCACGTCAGCATATACATTTTCTTTTATATATATTAATAGATTAATAGATAATAGATATTGGTAAATTGTTTGTATTTATGCCTATCATTAATTCCTTTCATAACTAGAGGGATTATTCTCTTGTATTTATATTGATTACTAATGAATGAGAAGAAAGGTTTTGAACATAATATTCTAACAGTTTTTGCCTCAAATGAAAAAGATATTTGGGTCAACCACTACGTGTCAACGCCATATGATCTGTCAAAAAAAATCGTTTTTAACCAAATTCGATTGTCTTATTTTTCAAATCGGGTTAGTATTATAGAATGACAAGATTGCTTACTTTAAAATCAAAACATTTATACTTGTCCTTACTTCAAATATATCTTTAAATTGACCAATATTTTTATTAGATTGTATCTCTTATATTCCCACAAACTGCACCATAACTTCGAATTAATACATCTTTAATTTGTAATTTATAAGTTGGGGAAAGATTTGTACAAATGTTTTTTGTTAAGAACTGTAAGAATCAAAGGAGAGTATTTTTTTCGAATTTTTTTTTCCCATATTGTTAAACATGTATTGTAGTATCGAAAACTAAAAAAAATGGTGTAGAGTAATTACGTGTAGAGTAATTACTCTAGTGTAAACTAGTGTATTTACTTTAATAACGTAATTACACTAAAAAAAATTTTAATTTTTTTTTTGTATTATTCATCTAGAAAGTATGTTTAAGCACATGGGAAAAAAATTCTAAAAAAAAATAAATTTTTTTTACCTCCTTTGATTTTCACAGTTCTTACCGAAAAACACTTTGTATTTGATCTTTACTCTTTATAGGTTATAGTGACGATATTTAGAAATAAACCTTTTACCAAACACGTACTTTTATGATCTTTTTTTATATTAGATAATAATAATAACAATAATTTTTTTTTATTATTATTATTGTTATTGTTATTGTTATTGTTATTGCGAATTAAATTACCTACTTGTTTTATTGTGCTCTACAAATAAACAATTTTTGTTACTTAACTCCGTGTAATATACGATTATAACCTAGTAATATAATAACAATTATGAATGTAAATATATAACTTACATATGTTTTACTTAATAATTAATTGTATTAAGCCCTCACGTTGTTGCGTAGAACATAAAATCGATCATACGAACAGGCATCAATGCCACACTGTTGTTAGTGACAAAAAAGCCAAAAAAACTCATCAGAAAATAAAAAATGAAAATAATATAAATTGAGTGAAATGTAGACGTAAAAACGCTGAACCATGCACACCTGTTGCAGGGCGATAATGCGCAAAAATTATATTGAAACTTAAAAGACAACGTGACCATTTGACGGGAAAAATAGAGGTAAAACTGTTGAACTACATACGCACGTTGTAGCGTGTCAACTCGAAAAATTTGAATTGAAACATAAAACTAAAAATTTGTTTAAGATACATAGGATAAAGTTCAAAACAAAAAATATAGGGATTAAATGTAAAAGATAAAATCTATTAAGGTTAAAAGTAAAAAAAAATAAAAAAAAAAATAAAGTAAGGTTCAACATACAAAGCATGATGTATAACCTTTTTATGAATAAAAGCATGATGCACAACACTTTAAAGCAGTAACCGATTGTAATTAATACTATATAAATTATATACTTAAAATTACATCTATTTATATAAATAAAAGAAAACATATATGCTGACGTGGCGTGTAATGGAGGCCTCAACCTTCTCTTGAGAGTGCCATGTGGTATCATAATAGAGAGTTTTTGGTGTTTTTGAATTGTTTCCTTTTTTTAATTAAATTGAGTTATTTTAGGAAAAAAGAATTTAAAAATAAATTTAAAATTTTCTCTCTCATATTTCCTCCCATAATTTTTAAACTTTTATATCTTTTATATACGGAATTTTTAAAGAAAAAAATCGACTATTTTTTGTGGGGTTTCGTTCATACATGAAAAAAAACACACAAAGTGTTCATGTTATCACGTAAAATTAGATTTTGTGAGAAATATGAGTTATTACTGATTAGAATACTATGAACATGCAATGATTGAGAGATTTTGTGGTTAGTTAACTTGAGCCATTTGCAATAGGTTATCACGTAAAATTAGATTTTTCAACCCCGGGACCCTCCCGGAGTAATCAGCTAGTACATAAATATAATAAATGTAGGTGCTGGAAACGTCTTATTTGAAGAAGCTGTCCTATTCAGGAGAGCAGTGGATCGGGCGATGAAGCTGAAACAGGAGTTACTTGACATAGTAGACAGGATCAACGCAGCGGACAAGGAAAAAGAACAAAAGGAGAAAGCTGCCCAAGCTGCTACTGCAGAAGTAACACAAACTGAAGCCAAAACCGCTTCAGAGGTGCAGACACAAGAACCTGCAACAGCAACTGATCCAGAAAGACCTGCAACAGAGTCTACTCAATTCCACCTGTGGTTGAAGAAGATCTGGCCGCCATGTACATTCAAGACCCCCCGGGTCAGGCATAGGGGGAGCCAAGCGATGTAGAGATTGATTGAAGATAGAAGAACTGGTAGCTGTGGTCTAGGGGGAGTATTGTTGGGTTATTTTGAGACCACAGTTACCAGATCAAAGACTTTTGATAGTTTGTTGTGTAGTTTGAAAGTTAAAGGGCTGTTTATGTAATTATGACATAGTTTATCTTAGAAACCCTAGGCTGCGCACTTAATACACGGGCCCTGCGCACTTAGCTTAAGTGCGCAGGCCCATCAGTCTTCCTATATAAAAGGAAGCTTGTGTGCAGCTCTAGGGTTAGGGTTTTGGATATTATCTTTGTAGCACAAGAAGAATAGGTGCGTACTTGTATCATTTCCATGGTTCTTCAGTAACAAATCAGCAATGGAATTATCTTATTATTCATCTTGTGTGTCGGTTCTTATAGCATTCATCTAGTTTCTTTTTTTGTAGAAGATTAATCACTTAAAACACCTAATTCATAGGTATTTCTAAGTGATAACAATCTCTTGCACTTAACAAGATCTAGTATTTGGGACTTACAACATTAACTAAAAAGCGATTCAAAACATTAAAAAACCTCATTTGTCATGAAATCCTCCATCATTGACTACATTAACTAAATATCGTTTCAGTGATACTAAGAATAAGAATATTACGTCTTTCATTTAAATATCTTTGACAGATTAACGTTATCATATTACGTTTACAAAGAATTTTCCTTTAATCAATTGTCATGAAATGCTAACCATCATCATGATTGCAATAATTGTGCTAATTTTAAGCGTCGTTGACCAAATCACGTAAATTACCAATCTTTCTATTTTTATAATTCAACTATATAAATAAATCCGACTGATTCGATTAGAATTGTTTGAGTTCCTCATGTGGGTTTAGTATTGATTTTTCACCGTGGTTTTAGCTTGATTTTTAGGTCATTGGTTATGAGTCAAACCGTCAAAATAGTTCAGGGTCTTCTGGATATTTTACCTTAAATTTTTGATGATAATACAGTTAAAATGCCAAATGTCTTTCTTTTCCTCTCCAGAGGTTTTTTTTTGGACAAATTTTACTGTTTTGTTATTCTAATGGTTCAGGAATCCTATACGTGGACATAAATTATTTTCAAAGTTCCAAATCGTGTTATAGAAGCTAAAATAATTTCAGGGAGCAACATTGGAATGCGAACTTTTATCCAAAGAATTAGGTTGTTCCCATCTGATAAGAAGATTCCTTTTAGATTTAACAGAAGACAATTCCATCTTACTTTATGTTTCGCAATGACAATAAATAAGAGTCAAGGACAAACCCTATTTAGGATAGGTATGTATTTGAAAAATCCTATATTTACACATGGGCAGTTGTATGTCGCTGCCAAGTGACAAGAGTAGAGATGGCCTGAACATACTAATATTGGATAAAGATGACAATGTTAATAATAAATAACAAATGTTGTCTATAAAAAAATATTTTGAAGTTTATGAATAAGTATGCGATCATATTTTGCATAAATCATTTTTTTATAATTTTTTGGTTGTGTGATTTCTTAAACTACATTTATTTACTTTGAATTTAATCTTCATTTGCATGCCGTTACAATAAATATATGTTTATTCATTTCATTATTTTTAAATCACGTCTAATCAAACATTTGTTGATTCATATATCTGTTATTGGTAACATTAAACTTTTTTTATGATAATTTACAATAAACCAAAATTCATACGAATTGTATTACGTAACTTTCAATAAATAAAATTTGCATACTGCAATCTTTATAGAATTTTTTTTTTCATTTGACATGAACATGTACCGCGTGTACACGCGGGGTTCTAACCTAGTATAACTAATACCGATAGCGAAAGAGAAAAAAAAGGTCTTGAGTACTTGTGATATGAAAAAAAAAAAAAAAAAGATATCAACATGTGAGTTATATTGATCGAAACCATAAATAACTAATACTAATAGCGATTCGATGATGCCTGACACGGTACTGATGTTACTATCGGTTCAATTCTTCAAGTTATGAACACTCATTATAGCTTATGATACCAATAAAATAATCTACTTTGAATAAAACTTTGTTTTCATACGTCAAAAAAAAAAAAAAAAAACTCCCCAGTACTTAACATTTAATTAAACTAGTGTTTTAGAAGTACGGCGCGTTGCGCCGTTGGCCATGATCTATGCAATGGGAGATCTAACGTAGGCGAAAGAACTATACGAATGTAGACGAACGTTGGCATAAGTACTATACGAACGTAGACAAAAGAACTATACGAACGTGAACGTAGACGACAGAATTATACGAGCGTACACGAACGTAGATGAAAGTATTATACGAACGTAAACGAAAGTTGGTGACCAACATGGGAAAAAAAACTTAACCAAAAAGTCGGTGTCCAGATTAGGAAAGAAAATTAAAACAACTTACGTTGACGAACAGAGACGAACGTACTGTACGAACGTAGACTAACGCCGCAAAAAAAAAATTTACTATACGAACGTAGACGAAAATACTATACGAACGTAGAGCAACTTGGGTTAAAGATCGGGTGTTACAGACGAACGGAGACGAAAGTACTATACGAACTACGAACGTAGGCGGACACTACGTAAAAAAGAAAGAAATAAAATGTGGCAAAAATAGGAGAAAAAACTTAACCAAAAAGGGTGTTACAGACGAACAGAGATGAAAGTACTATACGAACGTATACGGACACTACGTAAAAAAGAAAGAAATAAAATGTGGCAAAAAAGAGGGGAAAAAAACTTAACCAAAAAGTTGGTGGCCAAAACGGTGGAAATAAAAATTGTGGGAGAAAAACCTAACTAAAAAGTAGGTGGCAAAGATAAAGTAAAAAAAATGTGGCCAAAATAGAAAAAGATAAACCTAATAAAAAAGTTGGTAGTCAAAACGTAAAAAAAAAACTTAACAAATAAAGCAAAAAAAAAGGAGCGAATCAAAAAACTTGAAAAAGAACTATTTCTAATAGCTCTCCTTAATATATATATATATATATATATATATATATATATATATATATATATATATAATGATGTATTTGCAGCAATCCTTGGAACTTTCTTTTTGTCTTTTTGGATGTTGGCGACCATCTCTCCGATGTCCCATGACCCATGCCATGGTTATATGTTGTTTTCTTTTCTTTTGCCCCTTAACTATGAACATTCACCAAAAGTAACCGCCTTTATTTTTTGCTAAACAATTTTTTTTTATCTTTATACTTTGTTAAGTACAATGACAATAGTCACTTCAAGTTTTAGCAATTTATTAGTCGACAGGAAAGAAATTTGTGAACCATAAGTCCGATGAAGGAGATTCTTTTAGTTTAGAGTGATATTGGCCATGTTAGGTTGTTTTACTTCCTCTTCTTCCCGAGCTACTAATTGGGTTCTAGACACCATAAAAAAATTATTAGAAAAGATCATGAAGCTTCAACCTTACATGTATAAAAACATGAAGATATATAGGTGCCGAATGGAAGGTGGATTGGGAATATTGGATGGAATGGGGTGCTTAAGGGGAAATATTTCTCGATTTGAAAAGGAAGCAAAGAATAAATTATTTGATACTGAAGCTAGATGCGAAAGGGGGAGAGTCGGAACACCACCTAGCTATTTCAGGACCGAAGACGTAGATGTGGGATTCATGTCGTGCGGCCTAAGGAGAAGCCCTTCAACAACGGTATTGAATTTCCTTTTATACGAGAAAATTAAGCCAAGTTAAGGTGTGCCGAAACCCTATCAAACGAGCCTTGAAATAGAGATACATTTCAAAAAATATAATAAATATATTTAATAATTTCATGACATGTCCTTTGATTCATTGATTGGGTATTTACCATATTTAAAAAGGTGATTTAAGGTACCTAAAAACATATTTATTTTACCCATGACCTCTTGGTCTAATGGTATGGTGTCCCCCTTACAAATGTAAGGTTGTGGGTTCAAATCCTTGCAAATGCAAGGTGAGGTGAAAAAAAGGTGTAATAAAAATTTGCCGTTCAAAAAAAAAAACATATTTATTTTTGTGCTTGCAATCATCATGTGTAAAGATTTAATGTGTAGTATTGAATTGATAAAGTAAAGCTCTTAAGACAAAGACAAAAGGTATAGAGCATTTTATTAAATAAAATCTGTTCATAACGATTCAACAACTTTCATACTTACATGTTATTATTGTTTCGATAGACACTTCGTACTCAAATGGCCATCAACTTTTCCATCAACTTTTCCACTAGTTTGTTTGTTCTTCCAATCAGATTTCTGACTGATTTGTGAAACACAAAATGTCTTTTATCTCGGGTATATATGTCCACTAAATGAGTAATACTATAATTGTGATGTGTATTGAATACATTTGTACTTTGAGGGATGAAAATGAAGATTTTGTAAAGTTGAGGGGGCTTTGATTGTAATCTAGCGGTTTTCAGTTGGAAAACCTGGTGCTAAGGTTCATACAACTTATCCATTTTAGAGATGGACACACAAGAAACCTGACCAATAATATAGCGCCACGAGCACTGCAGTAGATCAAACACAAACGCATGTTCCTTGACTTCCTCACAAGACACAACTCAACTTGGATTCCACTTTAATTCCTTGGCTTATCCATTTGTTTAGAATACATAATATTATATAAACTAGTATTTTACCGGCGTCGCGCGTTGCGGCGGCGCACGGCGAATATGCTAGGCGTTTTTTACCTGACGCCGCGGTTTGCGGGGGCGTCACAATGTGTCGAACAGGTAGCAAATAATCAACCTATTACCTGTCGCGCGTTGTGGCGGCATAGAAACGTACATTAAATCGACATTATATTGTGAAACGAAAACGTATTATATTTGATCGACTTGCTCACGCTGCGCCTTGTGGCGGCTGCCAGCTAGCATGAGTGGGAGGCAGTGGAAAGTAGGGGACTAACCTTGCAATTAACTGAAACATAAAGTTGGAGGACTAAACTTGCATTTAGCTGAAAGTTGTGGAAAGTGTCCGCTCACACTTCATAATAGTATATATTATAATATTTTAATTTTTAATAATGTATATATACACACATAAATAACTAAAACAACATATTTTTATCGGTTGCACTTATATTTGTTTTTTATCGGTAGCATAAATAACTCAACCCCAAATACTAAAAACTGATTATTTACGTTTCTAAGGCGCAATAATCTAAAAATCCATTTCAAAACTAACCCCAAACACCCTCTAGGTCCTTTAAAATTTTCGTAACTTAGATTTTTAACCAAAACAAATATTTAGATAACTGTATAAAAAAGACAGTTACCGATTTTTTGCTTAGCCATGAGCCAATGATTCTCAGGGAAAAAAAGCCATATAGGTTTAGGGCCCATACCTACTTCTACTTAAACAAGAGAACTACGATTTGGATCCAGTCATTCAGGCCCCTAAGAGAAAAAAATCGGCCCAACATTATAAAGTAATAAATTCTTTTATTTTGGGACTTCGCAAGTGGAGATGCTTTTTTTTCGGGGGGTTATTACATATTTTGCTTCTTATTATCTTATAATAATTAATAATTACGTGTGTTATAAATATAAAAAAAATATAAAAAGTTGTCGACAAACAAAAGAGGAGGAAAAAATTCGTTGAGTAAATACTTCTTCAATGAACTTATAAAAAATATAATAATGATTAAGAAGTTACCGGGACCTTCTACCCCAAATTAGACAAACATAGAAGGGAATCCGTTAAGTTCTTACGTTTTCATGTATACAAGTCAATTCATCCGATCATTACATGGATAAACCCAATGCGGAATATGAACCATAAAAGAAAACCGAAAACGCCTACTAAGCCAATCACAAGAACACCAGTTAGAGTACCTATTATCCAAAGAGAAATTCTTCCAGTAGTATCAGCCATTTACGCCACTTCCTTCCACATTTCATCAGGTGGTCATGCTACTCAAAATAACCGGTGGTTCAATTGTAACCGGTTGTTATACCCCGCGTTGAGGTGGGACGCAAACTATATAAAAAAAGTAACATCGAAACGTTTTATCGAACCCGTGGGTTGAAAAGGTGTTGGACCCGTGCTTTGCGGCAGGATTGTTAAACCGAACGAAAAGTAGACGTGAAAACGTAAAACATAGAAAAAAATAAATAAGTCGATTAATTAAGGACCCGTGCGTTGCAAAGGGGCCGTTAAACGTGTAAAACAAACGCAAAAATGTAAAACCACACATGCACGTTGTGGCGTGTTCTGTTTAAAAAAAAAGTTGTTATTTTGGTTTAGGTCAGAATGGGCCCAGACCGCCAAATAGGATAACGGATTGTAGTGGGTTTAGGTCTAAAGGCTTCCAACCAAACTAGGTATGGGTCAAAATAGTCTTTTTAAAAAAGTGGTCATTTTCGTTTGGGTCAAAACGTGCCAGACCGCCAATATGGGGTAATGAGTTGTATCGGATTTATGGTTATAGGGCTTCCAACCAAACTGAGTATTGGCGTATCGTCTCTATTAAAATAGATATTGTTTTATAAGAGTCAAAAGCGTAAATTAGCTATACGACTCCATAAGCTGAATCAGATTGGAACCAAACTGTGCCTGCACTCCCAATGATCGAGTACTGTCTCCTAGGTGCAATTTGATCCTTGAGCTTAAACCCAGGTACAGTGTTTTCCCCAGAAATGTGACTGAAATCCCTGCAGTGGTTTTGTTTTTCTTCAAATTCTTGAACTTGGTTTTGCCTCTGACTATAAAGGCTACTTGTTTCCCGATTGGTTGAATGTCTAAACCGACCATAGTAGACATATTCTCTCTGTGTTTAGCGGAAATAGATGAATCTATATTGATGCTGAAGTCTTTTTTATCTTTAGTGACTTTAACTGTAATTAGAACCGGAAAACGGTTGGCAATGGCTAAGGTTTATTCAACATTGACTCCATCATAACCAAAATCATGGTCCCAAGTCCCAACCATGGGTATCAAGAACCGAACGGGCCATAAACTGCGAAGTGGGCTCTAGGAAACGGAGTTGGTATGCGGGATTATCATTATCAAAAGACTGTGGTAAAGCCATGTCAGGTAACGGGACCGCCACGGGTGCTGGTGCGTCTCCTTCACCTTCTTCGTCGTGGTAATTTTGACCAGCCAAACCATCAGGTCCTTTCTTGTTAAGTTCTTTCATTCTTTTTAGTTCTTCTTTCCATTGTTTCTTCTGCAAAAGCTTGACCCGGTAATCATATTCATTAAAGTAAGCTTTATTCTGCTCTTTACTAAGCTTAGCAAGTTGGGATTTTTTTCAACGGTTTGAGTCCCACAACCGGATTTTATATATATATGGCAAGGATTAATAGATTACCTTAAAAATTTGAGGGAACTCTATGATAGAATGGAAACCTTGCCTCCTCTCTATTCATCTCATCAATATATAATACAAGTTTGTTCTAATAAATATGGAAACGATATACACAATAATTACAATATTAAATATATTGGACTATCTCTATTACACCCCCGCAGTCGAAGCGGGAGGTGACCGGATGCTGATACTGTCTCTAAAATCTTCAAACAGCACGCGAGGCAAGCCCTTGGTGAAAATATCTGCAATCTGGTAACGGGTTGGGACATGAAGCACACAGATGTGTCCCCGTTGTACCTGTTCACGAACAAAATGAATGTCCAGTTCAATGTGTTTGGTGTGCTGATGTTGCACCGGATTACCGGATAAGTAAATGGCACTAACATTATCACAGTACACCAATGTTGCGTGAGTTAAAAGATGATTCAGTTCGAGCAACAAATTACATAACCAATAGATCTCAGTGACAACATTGGCAACCCCCCGATATTCGGCTTCTGCACTGGATCGTGAAACGGTGCTTTGTCGTTTGGACGACCAAGAAATTAGACTATCTCCGAAATAAATACAATATCATCTAGTGGAGCGCCTGGTGTCAGGACACCCGACCCAATCTGCATCAGTATAAGAAACCAATGATTGTGCAGTGGAGCCTTGTAGAGTTAATCCCAGAGAGTGCGTCCCCTTTATATATCGAATAATACGCTTCAGAGCATTCCAGTGATCAATACGGGGAGCATGCATGTGCATACATACATGTTGTACAGCATATAAGATGTCCGGGCGGGTGAAGGTAAGATACTGTAAGGCCCCTGCCAGGCTGCGATACAGGGTGGGATCCGGATATAAGTCACTGGACGTGGAATTTAGTATACCATTTGTGTCGACAGGAGTTGACACGGGATTGCACGACTGCATACCGGCTCGTGCAATGATTTCAGTCGCATAGGACTGCTGAGAGAGAAACATGGTGTCCTTTGAGCGAGTTACTAAGATGCCCAAAAAATAACTAAGGGGACCTAAGTCCTTCATCGCAAACTCAGAGGCGAGTTTGGACATAAGAGAGTGACGTAGCGTGTCTGAGGAGGTGACAAGTAAAATGTCGTCAACATAGAGGAGAAGAAATGTTGTATGGGTGCCCTGATGAAAGGTGAAAAGAGAGGCATCACTCTTACTGTGACGAAAACCAATTGAGAGAACAAAATCTGTGAACCGTTGGTACCATGCATGGGGAGCTTGCTTTAGACCGTATAGAGATTTCTTAAGTGAGCAAACATAATCCGGAAATCGCTTGTCACGAAACCCCATTGGCTGATACATATAAACGGTTTCATGGAGATTCCCATGAAGAAATGCATTGGTGACATCGAGTTGGTGCACCGACCAACGTTTAGAGAGAGAAATGGACAGTACAGTCCGAATGGTAGCCGGCTTCACAACCGGACTAAAAGTCTCTCCATAATCAATACCAACCTGTTGCAAACGCCCATCACAAACCAACCTTGCTTTGTAACGTTCCAATGACCCGTCCAACCTATATTTATGTTTAAACAACCACATACTTTTAATAACATTCATATCTGCATGTCTAGGTACCAATTCCCATGTTCCATTTCTAACAAGTGCATCAAACTCGGTAGACATGGCGGAGTACCATTCCGGTATGGACAAGGCATCTGTTGGGTTTTTAGGAATGGGTACGACGGTTGGGCTGGTTGTGGTGTGTAAGTTGAAGGGTGTTTTAGGCTTGTGGATTCCGCTCATGGAGCGAGTGTGGATGGTACGTTGGGGGAGGGGGGTTAGTTGGTGGGTTCGGTCGTTCGGGTTTGATGAAACAGTGGCGGGTGAGTGGGTTGGCGTTGGGACATTGGGTTGTGAAGTGGGCTGTGTGGTCATGGATGGGCCGTGAGGGGTCTGTGGGGTGTGGGTGAGCTGGGGAGGAGAGCCGTGAGTTGGGTGGGCTGTGGTGGGCTGGGTGTGAATTGGGCCGGTGTTGGGATGGTTAGGTAATGGGCTTGATGTGGTAGTAATATGTGGAGCTAAATGGTGTGGGAAAGGTTCTGACAAGAAGTCGTATTTTGGAGATGGTGCGATGGACTGTTTAAAGGGAAAAGTGGTTTCGTCGAAAGCCACGTGTCGTGAAATTTGTATCTGTTTGGTTTTCGAGTCCAGACAACGGTACCCCCGGTGGGTCGGCGGGTAACCGAGAAAGACACAAGGTTGAAAACGATTATCTAGTTTGTGAATGGTGGTGGAAGGGGTAAGAGGGTAACAAAGGCAACCGAAGACACGAAGGTGGTCGTAGGTGGGAGTGGCTTGATAAAGAAGTTCGGTAAGTGTTTTATTTTTGGTGACTGTGCTGGGGAGTATGTTGAGAAGGTATGTTGCGGTTTCAAGGGCAAAATGCCAAAGATGGGTAGGTAGGGATGCATGTGCCATTATGGTTCGAGTGATATTATTTATGGAGCGGATTTTTCTTTCGTCTTTGCCATTTTGAGAAGAGGTGTAGGGGCAGGACAGGCGGTAAAGTATGCCACTAGTCGTGAAATTTTTTTGAAAAAAAGTGTTAACGTATTTACGACCATTGTCATACTGAAAAGTTTTTATGGTCTTTTCAAATTGGGTTTTAATGTTTGATGCAAATTGTGTAAAGGCTTGGAAAACATTAGATTTGTGGGTGAGTGGGTAGGTCCATAGGAAATTAGAGTAATCATCTAAAAACAACACATAATATTTATGGCCAGATGAGCTAATAACTGGGGAGGTCCATACATCACTGTGAATAATATCAAAAGGTTGAAACACACAAGAAGTAGAGGGAAAAAACGGTAGTCTAATACTTTTACCAAAAACACATGAGTCGCAAACATCTTTATTAAAATTATTAAACGAAACAGAAGTAGAAGGTTTTATTGAATGTAAAACATGACGTCCTGGGTGGCCAAGATGTTGGTGCCAAAGGTCAGCAGTGATGGCAGCAAAAGCAGTGGGTAGTGAAGTGGAGGAGGACCCGAGCACCAGAGGGTAGAGATCACCGCTGCTGTTGCATCGCAGGAGCGAAGCTCCTGTCTTGAGGTCCTTCACAAGAAAACCAAACGGATCAAATTCAACAGACACATAGTTATCTCTAGTAAAACGACGAACATAAATAAGGTTCTTAATGTAACGCCCAGCGTTTCTCGAATAATATAATAATAATATTTTATTCATAAGACGACGCGTTAATTCGTTAACAATAACATCTCATTAACTAAGAAATACATACTTATTCATTAATAAATTTAATTATCTAAATCCGCCAAATAACGCGTTTGTAAATAATAACACACTCGTAAACAGACACTTATCCTTGTAAATTTCTAAACGCGACAAAATATATGTATATTGATTTCGTAGTCCTAATACTCAAAGTTAAATCGGGTTATATAAACAAATCACGTAATATAATTGGGTCGTTATCCGCATCATTCTCCCCGTCTTCGAAAAAGACTCGTCCTCGAGTCTTGAGAATTGATTTTTGGGCTTGTGCTACTTGCCCATCCGTAATCTCAAATGGACCAATTGAATTCATTGACCCATAAGACTCTGTTTGAATCCCATTGAACTTAAAAGAAAACCCATGGAAAAACTTCCGCCCCATGTACTGCTTCCAAACATTAGTTTGTGGACCAAGCTATTTTTCCTATTGGCCCACCACCCATATTTAATTTAGTAACTTTAGCTTGATGTTCCGTATTCAAAAGCCCACCACTATTTTCCCATCCCATATTTCTTGCTAGTGTGCTCTTTCCATGTGACCCACTATCAGTACTTTTCAAAGATATATCATCATCTTTGGCAACCCCAAGAATATCTCCAATTTGAATTATAAAATTGCTAACCGATCCCATGATTTGCGGCAAAGTGATTGGGACTTTCAAAATTGATTCATCATCACCGGCTAACACAACACCACCACTACTTGAACCCCCCTACTCCGGCTGCCGCCACCTGCAGTAACCACCCGAACCACCACCCACAACCATCAAAATCCGCCGCCACCACCACCATTAAATTCACCCTTCCTCTTCCCCCTCTCTAACTCTGCCGCCAACAACCACCCGAGCCACTAAGCTCCATGACCGACCAACACCCACCACCACCTTTAACTCACTCTCCCTCACCCGAACAGCCAACATCTTCCGGCCACCTGACGCGGCATCACCGTCACAACACAACTCTTTTCCCCTTCTAGATCTGCTGCGGCGAGCAAAAAAAGGGGCATCATCATTGCTTTTTTTTTTCTTTTGGGTTCAGTCGCAGCGGGTTATCACAGTGGTGACTGGCCGCGGCTATACACGACACCCACAACAGGGCCGGTCCAGTCTTCCGGTTAATTATTTTCGTCGCTCTTTTGTTTCGGGTCAGAAGGTGTGGCAGCAGGGGTAATGATCAGGTTTGGGTTTGATCTTTAGTACGATGGTCACGATGTCAGATAGGGTTTTGGTCATGGTTGGTCTTCTTTTCGAGTCAACGTGTTCGAGCCGTCGAGACGCAAGCCAACGGGTCAGATCTGGCAGGTTGGCTCCGGTCAGTTTTGGTTGTGGCCTGTTCGTTTTCATCTTTCTTTCGGGTCAAGTCTGGTCAACTCAGTCAAAGCTGGTCAACACGAGAGCCCGGGGAGATTCCTTTCGTTTCGCGAATGAATATCGGGAAGGTATAACTCACGCCACGACTTCAGTTTATTATTTTGGTGTATATTGTATATAAATATTTATTCTAAAAGTGTAAGCGAACCAAATCGAACCGAGTTGTAACAAAAAAAAACTATTTTTATTGTTAACTTAAACGAACCGAGTTGACTAATAACGGAAATAATTATTCTTGTTGTTAAGCTTGGACGAGTCGAGTAATGACTACCCTACATCAATATATATTTTACAAGATTTATCTAAATGGCGAACTATATAAATATATGTATTAATTGTCGAAGCGTATGTTTTACTTTCATGTTTAGCCTTAGAAGGTTAATCACTTGTCACTTGTGAAGGCTTAGTTAGATCTTGATTCGTGTTGCGAAATTGGACTATTGAGTATGAAGATAAAAATGGACGACTTGCGTTGTCGGTTTGATACAAAAACAGAGGAGACTCTGCTCAATTTTTTTTTTATCAAATATAAGAAACGAATCAGGTAAATCCAATGTATATCTTTGTGTAAACAAAAACTATATATTTACAAACAAATGTTGGTTTCCAAACTGTACATCGTCGAAATAGTAATATATATATATATATATATGTAAGTATATATACACTACCCGAACTACGAAAAGAATTAACGTCCAACTTGAGTTGCAAACATTATATTTTTATTAATCAAAATATTATTTTAACAGTAATTTCAAAATACAACTTCATGTACTATAAAGAAGTATTCATTTAAATAACCATACACGCGCATATATTTTCGGGAATCCAAATCAAGTTACTATCGGTTCGATAAATCCTACACTCATCAAGACACATATTGTTTACAATACGAGTCTAGGTAGTTGGATCAACTATCTTTACAACCAAGAAACGAAACAAGCGTATTTGCATTAGAATTTAAGACATCGTTCATTTGTAATAGGATACAAGAGTTCAATTTATCCAAGTTCAGATTTGTTGCTATTTGCTAGTACTTGCACAGTGAATTTCAGGTGAGTTTTGCATAGCCCCTTTTATTTATCATCATTTTTGGGGTGAAACATGTTATAACATCATTATTGCAATTCAATCATCAATGTGTCTATGTGTTTTCTATGTTGCATTATGTTTTGAGCATGATTAGAGTAAGCACCATTCTAGCATAATCATTAACTCCGTACAAGCCGACGATATACATTGATAGATCTATTGGACTGACAACCCCACCCGGATACGTGCCTCCTACAAAGGTAGCGTGGGTGTTTGTTATCGTATAACATATTCAAGTGGACCATGAGCGTATGGTATGTATCATATTATAACAGTCATCAGGGTTGATTATGCACTCGATTTATTTCTAGTATGTTCTCACATATGGACTAGATTGACATGACACATGAATTGCACAACATTTTTATTCATTTATCAAAAACCTATGTAATTCTCACCAACTTTTGTTGACCCAAAATATTTTCAAACTTAACATGTTTCAGGTTATAGCTTGCTTGAAGATTAGAGTTAATGCTTGAAGATGTGTATTTAGTATTACTCATTTTGATGTACAATTTATTTTTTTTGTAGAACAATTGTATGTAATGTAATTAAATCAAATATTGAAATTTATTATTTACCATGAGCTACTGAACAATCATCAATACGTGACATCCCGATGTTTCCGCCATCGGTTGGGGTGTTACAGATTGTTATCAGAGCCATGGTTATAGGGAATTAGGTTATTAGAAAAATAATCTAGTCTATAACCATAGGATTTAACCAAGTACTTGCTTCTATTACTTGTAACCCTATTTGCTACCTTATCCTTATCTCTATCTCTATCCTCATCCTTATTCTTAGCCTAATTTACTCTTGCCTACTCTCTTTCACTTATTTGCTACAAACCTAACGTACTTCTAGATTATTAGAGCAAATTCTTTGGATTTAGATCTGATCAGTTTGATAAGCCAACATTTTCGTTTATTCGTGGTTAAATATTTACAACCTTTGTGTTTCATTTCCATTTATATCATCTCCCTCTCATTTAAATTACAAGATTCAAATCTTAAAATTTTCGCAATTCAAATCTATTTTCTTCCTCATATAATCCCCTCGTTAGCCTAAATTCCATGAATCAATTGTGGATCTCAAAATCATATTTCATTTTACAAACTTACAATATTACCTACATGTTTGATTATTTTCAACATCCGACCCAAATCATATGGTTTCCTTCACAACATACTGCCCATTTTTAACCTATTACTGTTGGTGTTTCCTTGCCAATTCTATTTTGAACCTCCCTTTCATTTTATTTATCTTTTTGAAAATACCTCAACCATGAAATTTCGTCTTACCCAAATTTTAAAAGTCCTTGTTTAAACTATAATCTCATAAAACTGTATGCAAAAGATATCTTAGCATCAACACTAATGGTCACTGGAAATTTTGTCAAACTTTCAGCACTTAGAGATTTCACAAACTATAACAAATAAATAAATATATATTTTTTTAAAAGAGTCTTTTATTTCCACAAACTTATTTACTAAATTTCAAATTTTTATTTAACAGTTTATTGGCGTAACAAATGATTTACGATAAAAATGTTTTAATCTATTAAGAATGATTTCTTTTATGTATTACTCGAAGCCTATTATACAAAACGTTTGAACAAATTCTTGATTTTTGGAATCCGATATCGTGTTTAAAACCTATGACTCATCGAAATATTTTGATCTAAATCAATTTAGTTGTACAATTTAATGACTTTTGCTTTATATACAAAACCAATTTTGAAAATAAAATCTTTCCATCCACATGAACAAAATTTACTCTACAATTTTTCCATTGACACCTACTTATTTTAAACTTGTTCGAATTATTACAAATTTTTGGCAAGACCACGATCATGTTTTCTCACACGCTTGATTCTAACCGTTGATCCAAACCCCACAATTTGCACTGCCACATAATCTCCTTACTATAAAATAAACTCCTTGTCAACTATTTTCACATTCAATATCTCTCACAACTTTAATTCTGCCTCAAGATTTTTCACCATCCCCTCAAGAATTAGACTCATATCCTACAACTTCTCAAACATGAACTAGTTACCCATGATAACCAAACTATTGAAACTTGATTGTGTGTTGCATCAAACTTAATCCTTAGTTATACATGAGGATTCGATTATCTACCATATGTGAACATTTGATACTAGAACTATTTACTATAGACACACCTAGAGTCATTAACCTTGTCTAGGGCAACTCTATTACAACTCGCATGCTATACTTGATACTTGATTGCTTACATGTACATATTACCAATTTGCAACTCATGTGTAATAATTGGTACACTTAATCAAACAACTGTTAGGGGATGAAGTACTTGCTCAACAGTTAGTAGAGTACCAAATAACCTACTCAACGATTGGTAGAGGTCATCATGCCTGCTCAACAGTTGGTAGAGGCCCTACAACCTGCTCAACGACTGGTAGAGGCTATCGCACCTGCTCAACGATCGGTAGAGGTTCTTACTCACTGACTGGTAGAAGTCTTTTTCCTGCTCAACAATTAGACACATTTTTGGATACATTATACACATATATTGATACAAATATTTATTAGACTCATTGATACAAAGATTCAATCACAAAGATAATTTGCATTGTTTTACATGTGTGTTTAGAATCATAGAAGGACACAAAACCCTAATGTAAGGTAAATTGGTGATTGCGGTCCGGAACGTAATCATGAATTTACAGGTACGTTAAGGTAGTGTGAAATTCTATCAAGGTTTTCGGTGAATAACCAATTATAAACTCTAGTTACCTGGTAGTGCATTTAGTCTTTCTATGGTCAATCAACTCATGCATTTCTTTTAGGATTCCTAAAACTTAAGATTCTTATTCTCCTTGTTATTTCAGACGAACCCAATCCAACCCTTAAAACTCACACATGTCAAAACTCTTACCCAAATTATTCGAAACATATTATTCTATTACTTATAAATTCATGTTGTGCTTTAACCCAAATTTTTCCAAACCACAGTTGTTTTAATTTCTATCCAATCACCCTCAACCCTATGTTTTTAATAACTTCGGGACGAAGTTCCCAAAAGTAGGGGAGACTGTAACGCCCAGCGTTTCTCGAATAATATAATAATAATATTTTATTCATAAGACGACGCGTTAATTCGTTAACAATAACATCTCATTAACTAAGAAATACATACTTATTCATTAATAAATTTAATTATCTAAATCCGCCAAATAACGCGTTTGTAAATAATAACACACTCGTAAACAGACACTTATCCTTGTAAATTTCTAAACGCGACAAAATATATGTATATTGATTTCGTAGTCCTAATACTCAAAGTTAAATCGGGTTATATAAACAAATCACGTAATATAATTGGGTCGTTATCCGCATCATTCTCCCCGTCTTCGAAAAAGACTCGTCCTCGAGTCTTGAGAATTGATTTTTGGGCTTGTGCTACTTGCCCATCCGTAATCTCAAATGGACCAATTGAATTCATTGACCCATAAGACTCTGTTTGAATCCCATTGAACTTAAAAGAAAACCCATGGAAAAACTTCCGCCCCATGTACTGCTTCCAAACATTAGTTTGTGGACCAAGCTATTTTTCCTATTGGCCCACCACCCATATTTAATTTAGTAACTTTAGCTTGATGTTCCGTATTCAAAAGCCCACCACTATTTTCCCATCCCATATTTCTTGCTAGTGTGCTCTTTCCATGTGACCCACTATCAGTACTTTTCAAAGATATATCATCATCTTTGGCAACCCCAAGAATATCTCCAATTTGAATTATAAAATTGCTAACCGATCCCATGATTTGCGGCAAAGTGATTGGGACTTTCAAAATTGATTCATCATCACCGGCTAACACAACACCACCACTACTTGAACCCCCCTACTCCGGCTGCCGCCACCTGCAGTAACCACCCGAACCACCACCCACAACCATCAAAATCCGCCGCCACCACCACCATTAAATTCACCCTTCCTCTTCCCCCTCTCTAACTCTGCCGCCAACAACCACCCGAGCCACTAAGCTCCATGACCGACCAACACCCACCACCACCTTTAACTCACTCTCCCTCACCCGAACAGCCAACATCTTCCGGCCACCTGACGCGGCATCACCGTCACAACACAACTCTTTTCCCCTTCTAGATCTGCTGCGGCGAGCAAAAAAAGGGGCATCATCATTGCTTTTTTTTTTCTTTTGGGTTCAGTCGCAGCGGGTTATCACAGTGGTGACTGGCCGCGGCTATACACGACACCCACAACAGGGCCGGTCCAGTCTTCCGGTTAATTATTTTCGTCGCTCTTTTGTTTCGGGTCAGAAGGTGTGGCAGCAGGGGTAATGATCAGGTTTGGGTTTGATCTTTAGTACGATGGTCACGATGTCAGATAGGGTTTTGGTCATGGTTGGTCTTCTTTTCGAGTCAACGTGTTCGAGCCGTCGAGACGCAAGCCAACGGGTCAGATCTGGCAGGTTGGCTCCGGTCAGTTTTGGTTGTGGCCTGTTCGTTTTCATCTTTCTTTCGGGTCAAGTCTGGTCAACTCAGTCAAAGCTGGTCAACACGAGAGCCCGGGGAGATTCCTTTCGTTTCGCGAATGAATATCGGGAAGGTATAACTCACGCCACGACTTCAGTTTATTATTTTGGTGTATATTGTATATAAATATTTATTCTAAAAGTGTAAGCGAACCAAATCGAACCGAGTTGTAACAAAAAAAAACTATTTTTATTGTTAACTTAAACGAACCGAGTTGACTAATAACGGAAATAATTATTCTTGTTGTTAAGCTTGGACGAGTCGAGTAATGACTACCCTACATCAATATATATTTTACAAGATTTATCTAAATGGCGAACTATATAAATATATGTATTAATTGTCGAAGCGTATGTTTTACTTTCATGTTTAGCCTTAGAAGGTTAATCACTTGTCACTTGTGAAGGCTTAGTTAGATCTTGATTCGTGTTGCGAAATTGGACTATTGAGTATGAAGATAAAAATGGACGACTTGCGTTGTCGGTTTGATACAAAAACAGAGGAGACTCTGCTCAATTTTTTTTTTATCAAATATAAGAAACGAATCAGGTAAATCCAATGTATATCTTTGTGTAAACAAAAACTATATATTTACAAACAAATGTTGGTTTCCAAACTGTACATCGTCGAAATAGTAATATATATATATATATATATATATGTAAGTATATATACACTACCCGAACTACGAAAAGAATTAACGTCCAACTTGAGTTGCAAACATTATATTTTTATTAATCAAAATATTATTTTAACAGTAATTTCAAAATACAACTTCATGTACTATAAAGAAGTATTCATTTAAATAACCATACACGCGCATATATTTTCGGGAATCCAAATCAAGTTACTATCGGTTCGATAAATCCTACACTCATCAAGACACATATTGTTTACAATACGAGTCTAGGTAGTTGGATCAACTATCTTTACAACCAAGAAACGAAACAAGCGTATTTGCATTAGAATTTAAGACATCGTTCATTTGTAATAGGATACAAGAGTTCAATTTATCCAAGTTCAGATTTGTTGCTATTTGCTAGTACTTGCACAGTGAATTTCAGGTGAGTTTTGCATAGCCCCTTTTATTTATCATCATTTTTGGGGTGAAACATGTTATAACATCATTATTGCAATTCAATCATCAATGTGTCTATGTGTTTTCTATGTTGCATTATGTTTTGAGCATGATTAGAGTAAGCACCATTCTAGCATAATCATTAACTCCGTACAAGCCGACGATATACATTGATAGATCTATTGGACTGACAACCCCACCCGGATACGTGCCTCCTACAAAGGTAGCGTGGGTGTTTGTTATCGTATAACATATTCAAGTGGACCATGAGCGTATGGTATGTATCATATTATAACAGTCATCAGGGTTGATTATGCACTCGATTTATTTCTAGTATGTTCTCACATATGGACTAGATTGACATGACACATGAATTGCACAACATTTTTATTCATTTATCAAAAACCTATGTAATTCTCACCAACTTTTGTTGACCCAAAATATTTTCAAACTTAACATGTTTCAGGTTATAGCTTGCTTGAAGATTAGAGTTAATGCTTGAAGATGTGTATTTAGTATTACTCATTTTGATGTACAATTTATTTTTTTTGTAGAACAATTGTATGTAATGTAATTAAATCAAATATTGAAATTTATTATTTACCATGAGCTACTGAACAATCATCAATACGTGACATCCCGATGTTTCCGCCATCGGTTGGGGTGTTACACTTAACTAGTTTTGGGGAATATAGTACGTTTTTAAGTATGAAGGGAGGGAAATGTTTAGGTAGGTATTTGGTGCATTGTCCTAAAACCGGAATAGTCTGACCATTGCCTACAATAATATTTTAATATTTTGAGAAATGCAAGAGTTAGAAAAGGAATGAAAATCACCTTTGTCAGGAGACATTGTTGAAGAAGCACCCGTGTCCATGTATTGTGTCAAGTCTGGTTGCTGCAGGGACATCGTGTACATGGCTTGTTCGATGTCGGTAGGAGAGTAGGCTGCATAATTATTCTGGGCTGGAGCTGGGCCTAAAATACCCTGTTGCTGATGTTGGGCTGTAGACTGTGATAGGTTACGGCTGGTTGGATATGGACATGGTGGTAGTGGGCTGTTGGGCCAATTGAAATGTGGGTGTGGTTGGAAAGAATTGTGGGCCGAAGGGTTTTGATGGCGAGAGGTGTACGGTTGGTTTGGGGTGGGCCAAAAGGGTGTTTGGTTGTGAGCCGTGGGGTACAGGGGGGAAAAAGGTGATGGCCAGTAGTTGTTTTGTGAAGATGAGCAACCATAATTCCCGCGTCCGCGACCCCGGCGGGCAGGCCGGTTTTTGCCACGGGCATAGGTAAGGTCGACTGGGCGGTTGGTGTCATAGTTTTGGGTGCGGGGTGTGGTGGCGGATAGGGCGGATGAGGCGGTTTTGGCGGCATGAGAGGCATGTTCGGTTTTGTCGGTTTCAGTTTCAATCAACTTAGAACGAGCATTATAAAACGAAGGCAATGGGTCTTGATTTTTAAGAATAGTAGAGATACCTTCGTACTGGTCATTAAGTTCCGCAAGCAGCTGTAAGACTAACCGGTCGTTATGTACCGGCGCATTGACATTGGCGAGTTGATCCGCCAAGACCTTCAAGGCTTGACAATATGCGGTCATGCTAGGGAATCCATCCAGCCGTGTGTTAGAGAACTTGCTCATGAGATGAACCGCGCGGGCACTTTTATTGTCGTGAAACAAGTTCTCAATGGCGACCCAAGCTTCATGGGCATTGGAGATGTTATTGATAATGGTGTGTAGGAGATTATTGGAGATCGTACTATAGATCCATTGTAGCACAATGGCGTCTAGACGATCCCACTCATCATAAGGTTTTTGGGAGGCTTCGACTTGTGTGGGTTCGGTAGGTGGAGGTCGCGGATGAAGGTGATCTTCAACAAGAAAGGCTTTACAGTGGAGTTTAAATAACATAGCCCAGGAGGAGTATTGTGAGAATTCGATTTCAAGAACAATAGGGACAAAATTCTTGATGTTAGTCACGGTGGTGGCAGGATGAATCTTGGATTTAATGAATGGAATAATAGTGGAGGATTGGGCTGAAGAAGTCATGGTGAGGGGAGTGTGTACGTGAGTTAGGGAGAGGAAGGTAGTGTATACGTGAGTTAGGGAGAGGAGGACAGGAGAAATAAAAGTAATCGAACAAAACAGAATGTTCGATGGGACAGGAAGGATATGGCGGTAGGCCTAGAATCAATGGAGGAGAAGAAGAGAGGTAGGGTTTCTGGTCTGTGATACCATGATAGAATGGAAACCTTGCCTCCTCTCTATTCATCTCATCAATATATAATACAATTTTGTTCCAATAAAGATGGAAACGATATACACAATAATTACAATATTAAATATATTGGACTATCTCTATTACTCTAGAAAACCCCTAGAAAAACCTACTTCCCAAGCTTTTTTTTTTTTTTTTTTTGAAAATTTTAGGGCATGTAATATGCACGTTTTTAAGAGTTTTAAGCAAAAAAAAAAAAAAATCAAAAAAGCGCCGATCGTTTTTTCTTAAAAAATTAAATAAGTTTTGCATAGTAACATATGTTACCAGTGTAAACATATGCTAACATATGTGAAGGGATAAGGAGTCTAATCCTTGCGCGGATGGCATCCCTATCCCACTTTCCAATAATCTAAGCGCTGAACATAATAGCGCGGATAAGGTTCGCGTATGAGCGCGGGAGCAAAGAGGGCGGAAGCAAGCACCTTCAGAGTGCTACTTGGACCCGTGGAACTAATTCTGCGCGTTAAGTCAGTTCATGCGCAAGATGACTTCATCCATACAACGTCATCACTTCAGAAGAATCTACGCGAGTACTTCTACGCACGGAATATTCGTCCAGCCTCAGCTTTTAGTACGAGGTACGGACGATCAAGAATGAAGAAAATTCACTCAGATCTGGCCAGGCTCTGCGCCAACCAGATGGCGACACGTGTTAGGGGTGGTCCAACAACCACTGACCGGAATAGTGACATGACTGCTCTCATGCTTCCACCATGCTCCTGTCCACAGTACTGTTGAGTGTTTTGCAATACATCAACAACAAATGGAGCAAAGGTTTACTAAAAAAGAACGACTCGAGAACGTTATTTATATCTCTATTTGTTGTATTCATAAGCAAACGTTTTAGTCCAAGTTTGGTTTTGGCTATTAGCTGAAATTAAATGAATCGAACCAAAAATCATCAATCTTACTGAATAAGCGAAACCGATTAACCAAAAATCGTTTGGTTAGAAAAATAGACTAACTTATAGGGGTGTAATCCAGCCAAGTCGAGCCGAGCCAGGCTAAGCTCGAGCTCGACTCGAACACAAATCGAGCCAGCTCGAGCTTTTCAGAAGATGTTTCATTCTAATTCCATGTCCTTCAAGGAAGCTTTTACTGGGGTCTCTGAAGGGAAGACGATTGAGATCAAAGAGTCTGTCTGCGCTTTTGAAGAATTACACGGGCGATCGGTTGTGTTGAGGGTAGGATCACTGGATGTATTGACTAACATTAATGGAATTCTGAAGGAGATGAGGTTAGGAGAAGGTGTTATTCGGTGCATGGGTGGCTTTGTACTGTTGATCTCGTTCATTACTCGGGAACATGCAGTCATGGCCAAAGATGAGTTCTCGGGTAGACCTGAACAGTTTAACTCGGTGGCTATATAGGAAGGTCAAGACCTCCCGTTTGAACGTATTGCGTGGTTAAAGCTGACCAGCATCCCTCTAAGTCTGCTCCAGGATGAAGTACTAGATAATATTGGTAGTTTGTTCGGGTTGGTGGTGAAAAAACCGGCTTTAGATAGACTGGAGTTCGATTCAAGTTTCCAGTACATTGGGGTGTTGATTGAACAAGGAGCTCATATTCAAGATACAATTTTTGTTAAATGGCGTGGGAAAACCTATAAAATCTGGATAGAGGAAGACGAAAAGGAATGGCTATCGGATTTTATCGACGATGATGATATGTCGTCGGAGCATCTTGTGCCGGAGGAGGAACCGGACTTGGACGGAAAGGTACACGAGGATATTCCGGTGGATGTGAATATGGAAACCGAGGATTCTCCGGGAGTTTTCAATGAGAACATTAATGCTCCAATTATATTGGAGGAAACTGCTGCTAACTTATCGGGATGTAAGAAGAGTAATATTATTAATGCTAATGAATGCATTAATGAAGACATCATTGGGTCGGTCAAAATTTTGAAACGTAAAAAAGCTGTGAAGAAAAAACCGGAAGTGGGCCACTTCTCAGGAGGGAATTATTCAAGCAGTAATGATAGGCCCAACAAGGAGCCCAAGTTTTCTGATGACCCATTTAACTTAGAGCCTATTATATTGGGCTTGGACCAGAATGTGGTAAAGTCTAGAGGGGCTGATCCAATTCAGGTTGCAAATTCTTTTCAGGCTCTCTGTGATGAACAAGAGGAAGCGACAGAGGAAGATAAGGTTCCTCAAAACTGCGGCGATTCGATGCATACAGAGAAAGACGCAAACCAGGTATTGTCCGAGATCGAAGCCACCGTGAAATTTGGAGATCGTTTAGGGGTCAAGATGCAAGGTTTTGAGCAACTAGTCACAGAAACTATCGAAGGTGAAGGCGTACAATCAGGTTTGCGATGAATTACTTGTCTCTTAATATTAGAGGTATAAGGACTGTTGGAAAGGTCCCTTGGATTAAAGGTTTGGTATCTAAGTTTAAAGTTGATTTATTGGGTATTCAAGAGTCGTTGTTGAAAGACGGTGACAATTTTGATTTGGCTTCTATATGGGGTCATGGGGGTTTTGAGGCAGAAATAGTGGGTGCCAAAGGAAAATCGGGTGGTTTAGTTAGTGTTTGGAACCCGAAAAAATTTAAGAAATTTAATTCTATTACGGACCAGAATTTTATCTTAGTCTCCGGTAATTTAATCGAAGATGGTTCTGTGGTGCATGTGGTTAATGTATATGCGCCGCAGAAAGTGGGGGAAAAAGGGGATTTATGGAATCGTCTTTTGGTTTTGATGCAAGGGCAAGTTGGGATGTGGATTTTTTTTAGGCGATTTCAACTCTGTTAGGTGGGATGTAGAGAGAAAAAAATTCAAACTTTAACAGTAGGGCGGCTCGGGATTTTAACGATTTTATTGATGAAGCTTGTTTGCAAGAGTATAAAATGCAGGGTAGCAGATTCACGTTTCTGACTGGCACTGGTAAGAATGTGAAGATGAGTAAAATTGATAGAGTCCTGGTTTGTCAAGATTTTTTCGCCAAATGGAATGGGGCTTGTCTTCGGGCGTTGCCGAGAGAATTATCGGATCACTGTCCTCTCCTTTTATCGTTGAAGGACTCCAATTTTGGTCCTAAACCATTCAAGTGGTTCGATTCTTGGCTTGACAGGGATGGGTGTGAAGAGGTGGTTCGTAAGGCTTTTAATTTGGTTTCATATGGTGGATCAGCGGATGTGTTAATTTCAAAAAAAATTAGCGGCAGCCAAGATGTCTTTAAAAACCTGGTGGAATAGTATTTCGGATAAAGAAGGGGAAGAGATGGAGTCACTAAAAAACGACATTTTAAAGTTTGAAAAGATTATGGAAACCCGAGAGCTAGAGGAAGAAGAAACATGGGTGTGAGAGGAAAGCAAAAAAGAGGTGGAGAGACTTCTATTGTTGAAGAACAAAGACTTGAAACAAAAGTCTAGGGTCAAATGGGCTTCTCTTGGTGACGATAATTCCGCGTATTTTCATCGATGTATCAATGGTAGGAAAGTGGCAAATGACATACCGGGGGTTGTTGTTAACGGCACGTGGGTCTCAAAACCTGCTTATGTCAAAAAAGAAGTTCTTCGGTTCTATAGAGATCTTTTTTGTGAAAAATATATGAGTAGACCTATTTTTACCTGTGCGGATTTTAAACAGGTTCCTATGGAGAAGAAAGACATACTGATCGCAAAATTCACCAAAGAAGAAATAAAGGAAGCAGTGTTTGATTGTGGACCCAATAAAGCGCCTGGGCCAGACGGGTTCAACTTTTGTTTCATAAAACATTTTTGGGATTGCTTGGAGGATGATTTTTCGAACTTGTTCGAGGAGTTTTATGGAACGGGCCGTATTAGCAAAGAGTGTAGTCTGTCTCACATTACTCTTATTGCTAAAACTAAAACTCTGATGGGGTTGAAAGACTATAGACCCATTAATCTTGTGGGAGTGATTAGCAAGGTAATCTCTAAGGTGATGGCGTCCAGAATTAAAAAGGTTATGGGGGATGTGATATCTGTTTCGCAATCGGCTTTCTTGAAAGAGAGATTCATTTTAGAAGGTCCGTTGGTCCTTAATGAGCTCATAGGTTGGATAAAGAAGACAAGTAAAAAGGTGTTTATGTTGAAGATCGATTTTGAGAAGGCTTACGACAATGTGAACTGGTCTTTCCTGTTATCTATTATGGATCAAATGGGTTTTCCTCCTAAATGGTGCTTGTGGATTAAAGGGATTATGCAATCAGCCCGTTCAGCGGTTTTGGTTAATGGATCGCCCACGTTCGAGTTTAATTGTCAGAAGGGCCTAAGACAAGGTGATCCACTCTCACCTTTTCTGTTTCTGATTGTTATGGAAGCGTTGGCCACCATGATTTCGCGGGCTTGTTGTTTGGGGGATATTGAGGGGATCAAAGTTACGGGAAAGGGCCGATTATTTCACATATGTTGTATGCGGACGATGCCTTGCTTTTGGGGACTTGGTCTAGCATGAATATCACGTTGACGAACAGGTTGTTGCGTATTTTTAATATGTGTTCAGGGCTGAAAATAAATGTTCATAAGTCACACTTATTCGGATTGGGGGTTACTTCGGCTGAGGTTAACAACATGGCAGATTTGATGGGTTGTAAGGTTGGTTCGATGTCGTTCCAATATTTGGAATTAAGATTGGGGCAAATATGAATCGTGCAGCACATTGGGATTCGGTGATCAATACTGTTAGTAACAGGCTTCAGGTTTGGAAGGCGAAGGTGTTATCTATTGGTGGGCGTCTAACACTATTTAAATCGGTGCTAGCGAGCTTACCAGTTTATTATCTTTCCTTGTTTAAAGCTCCTGTAGTTATTATTGATAAGATCGAGAAGATTATGAGGAAATTCTTATGGGTAGGGAACAAAGACGGGAACGGTATTCATTGGGTTTCTTGGGAGATAGTTACGAGACCAAAAAAATTCGGGGGTTTGGGTATCTCTAAGTTGGCCGAAGTCAACTTGGCTCTACTAGTAAAATGGGCGTGGAGATTCAAGACTAATCATGAAGGATTGTGAAGGAAAGTGATCATTAGTATACATGGAGGGCGGAACAAATGGAGGTTTCTTCTTGTTAAAAGAGCCTTGCTTGGAGCATGGAAGGCTTTGGTCTCTTATCTTGAGAAGAATCGCATTAATGGTATGAATATTGAAGAATTTTTCTGCTGTCAGCTAGGGAAGGGGAACAACATAAGTTTTTGGAAAGACAAGTGGTTTGGGGATACACCTTTGTCCATCAGATGGCCTGTTCTCTTTTCGTTGAAGAAAGATAAAGATTGTATGGTATGTGACGGGTTAAAAAGGATCGAAGGGCAGACTAGTGCAGCTACGAATTGGAACTCGGGTGCTAAATTAGTGGAAGGAGTGTCGGAAATTCAGGATGTGAATTACATGTTGTCGGTAGTTCGCATTAACGATAGTCCGGACTACTGGTTTTGGGACAGGAATAAGAAGGCTGCGTTTTCTGTTGCTGCTGTGAAAGAGTCGATTCGGAACAATCTGGTTGACAGTCACAGTCAACATATGGAGTGGGTGAAGTGGGTTCCTATCAAAGTTAATATCATGGTTTGGAGGATTGAAAAAGGGAGAGTCCCCACGCGTGTCGAGCTGGTTAAGAGAAATGTTGGGTTGCCGAATTCTTTGTGTCCGATGTGTGGAGCTGCAGACGAATCAATTCTGCACTTATTTGTCAACTGCGGGTTCACTTTCGGAGTCTGGGGCAAGATTATGAGCTGGTGCAGAGTTCAACAACCAATGTTCAGGAACTTTGAAGAGGTGCTTCAATGGCAGAAGGCATCGCAGCTGTCCGCTAAGGGCAAGTTGATTGTTCGAGGTGTTGCTATGGTGTCTTGTTGGGCCCTTTGGAAAGAACGAAACAAGGTGGTGTTCCAAAACTCTGTTTTGAAAGTGGTGAATGTGGTTGCTTCGGTTAAATCTCTATCCTATGTGTGGTTAAATTATAGATCGAATTGTAGTAGGCTTGACTGGAACGAGTGGGTAAAATACCCATTGTATATGATGTAATGTTTTTTGGGGTGTGGCCCTTTTGTTGAGGGCTTTCCCTGTGTGAATGAAAGTAACTTTAAAATATATATATATATATATATATATATATATTATTTGTATAATTTGTGTTTTTGTTCTGTTATTTTTAATATTTTATTGATTAATTCAAAGTATTATTAATTATATAAAAGATGTTTATCGAGCCACGAACCGAGCCACTGAGCCGAGCCACCGAGCCGAGCCACCGAGCCGAGCCATCGAGCTGAGCCATCGAGCCGAGCCACGAGCCAAGACCCCTAGCTCGAGCTTGGCTCGATTACAAATCGAGCCAGCTCGGCTCGGCTCGATAACAAAACGAGCCTTTTCGAGTCGAGCTTTTTTCGAGCATTTTTCGAGCGAGTTGCGAGCCGCGAGCATTTTGTACACCCCTACTAACTTATTTGGTTTTGGTTGAGAATAATAACTAGACCGACCGAACCATACACACCCTATCAGTGTCAGTGTTTCTTGCCATAACGCGTGAACACCCTTCTATTATTATTATATAAAAACGTTTCTATTAAAGTATGTTTTTAAAAGCTTAAAGAAATGTCGATAACTGGATTAAACACCATTTAAAAATTTTCTAACTCTCACGATACAATTTTTTTAGTTTTACAAAGAAAAAAAAAAATCTTATCTCTTGTTAAAACTTACTTTTTTTTAATAGCTAAATTTTTATCACCAATGGGATTTGAACCTCGCCCTCACCACTTAAAAAGACAAATCCTTGACAATGCCGCTATTGATTTTATCCGATAAACTAAAATTAGGAGTGTGAAAAAATTATGCCCTCTTTTGTTTTGTTGTTATAAACAAATTATGTTTTTATATGCCCTCTGTTGTTTTCTTAAATTGTTTATGTTAAGTATTTTGGGTTTTGTGCAAGGCGACCTTGAATTACTTTAAAAATGTGGCACTATGATGATGCTCAATTTATGGGTGTTGTAACTTAAGTATAGTAGTCCACTGACAAAAGCTATGAACTTGAACTATGTTACATGATGCGGGATAAGCACGAAGGTGCATGTGTTATTATATCATACTTGAAGCGAAATAGCAAATGATGGAAACGGATGATGGTGCTTAGAAGATGTATGAAACAGGGATTTTACACACGTTTCTGCTTTAATCTATATCATTTTATTAAGGAAGAGTAATGTACCATATTGTAATTTTGTCATTGGTACAAGTTAACAAGCAACATGTACAACATATTTAAGCAAAAAAATTAAGGGTATTATTTGCATAGTTGTGACAATTAAGACACTTGGGAGGGTAAATTAGTAAATTTAACATAATCCAATACCTCACATCCTAAAATCTTATCCCAATTATGCCCTTTTGTCCAACTTTTAAAACACAAAATACAACATAACCTATGATGCATCTTAAATGTAAGACCTTTCAACCCCTCATATATATTATTATATATACTTAATTATAATCAATTTCTTGAATGTTAATAGTCTTTTCATAACCCCAAACAAAATCTTAGAGCTAATTTCATGCTTTGAAACATTGTTTTGTCAAAAAAAAAAATATGTCTTCATTAGATAAGAAGAGAAAAAAATCAATGAGAAGTTAAGACGCTTGCAAGATATGGTTCCCGGATGCTACAAGGTATAAAGATATGAGTTAATCTTTATATACATATATACATTTTTTCTACTTGTTCATATGTTCTTTGACAATTACAAAAATTTATCTTCATAATATATCATTGTTTTGCTCCATTTAAATTTAGTTATTTGCTATAGACAATGGGAATGCCAGTGATGTTGGATGTAATTATCAACTATGTTAGATCATTGCATAATCAAATTGAGGTAATTTAATTGTACAACTAACAATATTCAGAATTATTGATGAGTAAATATTTTTCAAAATTAATTAGTATTGTTTTTTCTCTTCTTTGTGCATTTTTAGTTTCTTTCCATTAAGCTTTCAGAAGTCAGCATGTTTTATGACCTATTGACCTCAACTCTACTGAATTGGATGATATGGCCCCTATGAAGGTGACAGGTGGTTTTCCTAACTATCCTTGTTAAGAAGTTGTTTATCTTGAATCATATATATTGTTAACTAAATAAAACAGACAAAATTATAAATATAATATTCTATATTTGCTAATACGTTTCTAATATATTATAAATATTACTTCCACTTACTGCATAGGATGAAAACTAAAGTTGCAGGGAATAAATGGACATGAAGGACACATGATGGAGAGGATGGTTGGAGAAAGGTACGGAGACTTTCCTCAATTTCAATCAACATGGTCTCCTTGAACGCCATGAAATAGTTAACTCTATAAATCTATATATGCATGCTCAAATATAACTTTACACGTAAACTATATGTGTTCCAAGACTTTTAAGGTATTTGTTGATCTATTTAATGTTCTTGTTAAACGTTGTATGAAGTGTGGTTCACAATATTATTTTGCTTTCGGCAATTGTATATTGTTTAAGTTCTAATTCTAATTACTAAAATAAATTAAACACTAGCATAAAGAGAAAACAAAAACTTAAATATGTGTTAATTACTTATGTTATTTGTGTTACGAAATAAGAAATCGAAAAGCCATAAATTCACGCTCACGCTAATGAATCAACCCAAATCTTTATCTTCTATATTACATTATAAAAACATCAGTGAAGGATACCCGCAAAATTTAAGTAAATACAACATTTATTGCTTATAGTACAATACTTATTGAAGTAATTTAGGGTGTAAAATTGTCTTTCTACCTAAATATTAAATTGTTGAAGAAATTAATTTAAACATAATTATAAAATTGATGGGGAAATTAATAATAATGTGGTGACTCTTTACATTCATAACCTCCATGTCTTTATTATGTTTGTATCAATGTTATAGTCTTATAAATAGTGGTCATGTATTTAGTATATAAATAATGTGGTGACTCTTCACATACATAAATTACATATCTTTCAATGTTTATAACCTTATAAATAATGGTCTTTCATTTGGTATATAGAACATATCAATGAACAAAGTTCTCTCTTCTTTCATTATTTCTTTCTTTCCATACATGATGTCTAGATTCTTCTTCTCATGTTTATATAACTTGTGTGTTGGTTGCTACTAGATTAACTTTATACGTAAACTATATTTGTTCAAAGACTTTTAAGGTATTTGTTGATCTATTTAATGTTCTTGTTAAAAGTTGTATGAAGTGTGGTTCACAATATTATTTTGCTTTCGCCAATCGTATATTGTTTAAATTCTAATTAATAAATTAAATTAAACACTAGCATAAAGAGAAAGCAAAAACTTAACTATGTGTTAATTACTTATGTTATTTGTGTTAAGAAATAAGAAATCGAAAGGCCATAAATTCACGCTCACGCTAATGAATTAACCCGAATCTTTATCTTCTATACTATATTATAAAGCATTAGTGAAGGATACCCGCAAAATTTAAGTAAATACAACATTTATTGCTTATAGTACAATATTTATTGAAGTCATTTAGGGGTAAAATTGTCTTTCTACCTAAATATTAAATTGTTGACGAAATTAATTTAAACATAATTATAAAATTGATGAGGAAATTAACAATAATGTGGTGACTCTTTACATTCATAACCTCCATGTCTTTATTATGTTTGTGTCAATGTTATAGTCTTATTATTATGTTTGTATCAATGTTATAGTCTTATAAATAGTGATCATGTATTTAGTATATAAATAATGTGGCGACTCTTCACATACACAACTTACACATCTTTCAATGTTTATAACCTTATAAATAACGGTCTTTCATTTAGTATATAAAACATATCAATGAATAAAGTTCTCTCTTCTTTCATTATTTCTTTCTTTCCAAACATGATGTCTAGATTCTTCTTCTCATGTTTATATAACTTATATGTTGGTTGCTACTACATTAACTTTATACGTAAACTATATTTGTTCAAAGACTTTTAAGGTATTTGTTGATCTATTTAATGTTCTTGTTAAACGTTGTATGAAGTGTGGTTCACAATATTATTTTTCTTTCGGCAATTGTATATTGTTTAAGTTCTATATTATAAAGCATTAGTGAACCTTTATTGCTTATAGTATAATGCTTATTGAAGTCATTTAGGGGGTAAAATTGTCTTTCTAACTAAATATTAAATTGTTGAATAAATTAGTTTAAACATAATTATAAAATTGATGAGGAAATTAACAATAATGTGGTGACTACTTACATTCATAACCTCCATGTCTTTCATAACTCGATATTTATATTATTTACACATGTTGGTTACAAATGCAAAGAATATATGGTGGTTAAATCTTGGGTAACAACCCATTTTTCACAAATAGGTTAAATAGATATTTATTTTAAAACTAAAAATCACTTCACTTGTTTGTTTAATTAAAAGTTACTCATAAAGTTTTATAAAACATATAATACCAATATTACCGGTAATGACAATATGATATTTACCGGTAATGACAACATGACATAACTTTTTATCGTATTCTCAACTAAGTTTAGTAGCTGTTACCTAAATTAATATTTTATTTATATTTATTTTCTACAAGTCCAAGAACCATCTTGAAAATAAAATCCATTAACAATATATTTACTAGATCTAGCACGCCTTTAAAATCAAATACTACACAATATATCATGAGAGGTTCGATAAACTAACAGTAACATGTATCGCGCTACAAATTGTCTCTCCACAGCAACGCGCGGGGTTCCCCACTAGTATTTATAAAAATGGTTTAGACCTTAATATTAAAACACACACAATATGGCAAGTGTACCCTGTCATATATGTAGTAATGTACAGATAAGAACCAGATATCGATCCATGGACACGCACGGAGCAATTGTACTAAAACTCTATATTCAATTTACTAGTAGGAAAAGATAGTGAAAGTTTGTTTAAACTGAATTAATTATAAAGTGTCTAATTAACATATGTAAGACTCCAAATACAAAATATAACTATATAGACTATAATATATAAATCCTAGCATGTCATCTACATATCATATGAAATAAAGGCGTGTGATCAACATTCCCATTTTCCAACAGTTAGTGTCCCTTTCGGGCATCCTAACATGACAACTATACAGAAAGCTAACACGAATACACACGTTAACCACTTCAAGTCGTTTATTAGCGAGCAGCTGATATGATCTCATGCAAATCTTCTAAAGATAAGTTAGTCATCTGTTAAGAGTTTTCTAACCTCACTAAATCAGGAAAGCGATACTGAATACACAATACAGCCACCTAGACTAGCATAAAGTAGAGCATTTCACAACCTATTCCATTTTACCAACTTTGAACACAGATCTACTAAGATCGCTATTTTTACCAAAATAACTAGCAAATATCATTAACCGTGTCAAAGATCAGTAACGGCACCATTAAGCTTTTAAAACCCTTTTACGTGCCGGTAAGCATTTCTAATTTTTATTCGACTGACTTTAACCAAACCAATACCCGGTTACAGTTTCATGGCGTAAACTAATTAACAAGTTAACTAGTCTACTACCTAATGATTAAATAGACGGTTTTTCAACATTTATCCGCCTAACACATTCGACAATCATCAAAGTCATTCAAACACAATCACAAATCCAATAACAATAAAACAAGGTTGCATTATGATCATCAAGATTAAGTCATGAAAAACGCCGAATTCATACAAGACATGATTACTATACAAACGATTGTTTCTACGTACTACATACTACTATTTTTGCCCGTAGGCGTACAATCTACTAAATAAACATCACAAATAGCATTCAAAATCAGATTTGGATCATAAGTAGTTTAAAGGATCAAACCATAGAAATGCAAACGTGATGGATTGGATGATGATGGATGGATCGGATGGCTTCTCGAGCTCGTTCCACGCCTTTGCAGCACTTCGTTAGCCCAGAAAATCGCCTCAGATCGACCCCAGAAAACCCAATAATCGATCAGTGAGTTAAATGGCTGTTTTATACAAGTCAGGGACCTGTGAGCGGCCGCTCACTTTGCAAAAAAGTCAGAAAGTAGCCCGGGTGCTGACGTAGAGGTTCCAGAAGGGCACCTAAAGATCTGGAGGAGCGAGCGGCCGCTCACAGAGAGTGAGCGGCCGCTCACAGGACCCAGGGTCCCGTTCGGGCGCCGAAATCTTCGTTTTTCCTTCTGTTATGCTTCCGGGACATCGTTTAAGACCTGAAATCGTAAAAATACCCAAATAAGTACCAATTCCTGTGTATAAGGTCAAAAACGTATTAAAATGGGAGTTAAACGGGGACTTTTATATGTGTAATTTAACGTATATCACAACACACGATAAAGAATGCCATGTTGGCCTGCTTCTTGTCTTGGCAACTCCGGTTACAGCCTTGGTGTCACTGAGGTGGAGTTGTTTTTTACGATGATTATACTCAAGTTTTGAGCCAATTGATTATACCCTTACTTTCTTTGCCTTAGGTAGCGTTTGGTATGATGGAATGGAAGGGAGAATGGAATGCACCATTACGAGGTAATGAAAAGTAGTGTGTTTAGTTGGTTAAAGGAATGAAATCACCCATTCCACAATGCATTCCATTCCCTTAAAACCATTCCATCCACCCCCCTGTTTTTTTTTTCATTCCATCCCTCATTCACCCTTTACTTACAACACCATAACCCACCAACCACCATCACCATGTACCCACCACCATCGTCACCACCCACCACTATCGTCACCACCCACTACTGCTGCCGCCACCACCCCCCCCCCCCCGTCGCTGCCACCACCCCCACCACCACCGTCACCACCTACCATTGCTGTCGCCACTACCCACCAACGCCATCACCACCTACCCACCACCATTGTCATCGCCGCCACCCACTACCTTCACCCACCCACCACCATCGTCGCCGCCACCAACCATTGCCACCCACTACCTTCACCCACCCACCGCCGCCGCCACCCACCGTCACCCACCACCGCCGCCATCCAACACCACCCAACGCCGCTCACCACCTACCGCCGCCGTCACCACCCACCATTGTCGTCGCTGCAACCCACTACCTTGACCCACCACCACCATCACCCACCCACCATCACTGCCATCCACCTCTACCCATCGCCATCGTCGCCACCACCCACCACCGTCGTCGCCACGCACCATCACATTACCGCCACACACCCCCACATATCGTCACCGTCACCGCCACCAACCACAACCCACCACCACCGCCGCCACTACTCACCATGGTCACCCACCCCCCATCACGGCCATCCACCTCCACCTTCCACCGTCGCCACCACCACCGCCGCTCCACCCGCCACCACCGCTACCGCCACATATCACCACCCACCATCACCGCCACTGACCACCACCTACCACAACCACTCACCACTGATTTTATTCCTTCGTCTTTTCCTGCCTATCCAATAACACAAAGTAATGTTTTGTACTTTTGATCATTCCCACATGGCAACCAAACAAGACATGGAATGGTAATGATCCATTCCATTACCTCATCTATTCCATTCCTCCATCTATTCCATTACCTCATACCAAACAGACCCTTAAGTTGTAAGTAATAATGAGTAGAGTCACGCACAACGCATCGCTAAACCCAATAGTTCTCTACTTCTCTTTAAAATTAAATTTGAACTCGTTACCTCACTTGTCTAGGCGTTGATCTTAATATTCTTCCATATTTTAATTATTTTACTGCATTAATCATTAATTGCAACATACAAACAATATGCATCATGTCGCCTAATAGTTGTATTCCAACCTATTCTATTCCTTTCACGTGTAAACTAATCCTTTTCTACCGACAACATGCATATAATTAAAAACCATTTAATCTATTTACAACTATAATAATACATTAATTATTATTTAATGGTTAATTCATTCATTCATTATAAAACAAATGAATTAACCCAAACAAAATGAAATTTCCATCACCGTTGACATCATCAAATGGAACCAAAAGAAATTTCTCCCGCAGCTGTGATTCTGTGAACATGTGAAGCCAGCAGCCATGCTACGTAAAGCCGCTATATACCCTCCATTTCATTCCTAAAGAACATGGCACAAATGGGTCGATTTATTCTTTTTTTCTTTATCGTAGCACACACATTCCTAACCTTGTTAGCCGAGTATTCGAGGATCGGGCCAACGATGGTTGAAGCACCAGCTTTTAGTCCTTTGAACGATAGACATATAGCTGAAGCACCCAAAAGTCGAAAAATTGGTAAACACCATGTAAGCAAATTAGAGCCACCTAGCATCGGACCATCAATTGAACATGAAGAGAATGGTGAGAGTATGGTGGAAGGGGAGGATGGAATGTACCTAGAGAAGCACCACCACCACCATGAACTAAGTTCAGTCGATAAGTCCATCGCTGGCGGTGGTGTGATCCTTGGAGGGTTAGTCATGGCATTTGTGGTTTCTATTGTTTGCTACATTCGTGCTACTAGAAGAAAAAGTATGGTGGAACCACCAACGCCCACCACTGCTAGAAGTGTTTCACCATAGGAATCATGTTTCGAGTGATACATATTAATATTGTCCGTATTCAATTTATTTATAAAGTATATAGTTTTTTCTTTTCAAAGTTTGATACTATATTAATAGACAACTCTAATTGAATAGTGTTTTATTATTATTTTATTCTTTTTATTATGTTAAATACTTACATTTTCAAATACTTTCAAGTTTCAACATGTTTACTATTGGTGTAGTGGTTGTGTTGGTTGGTTTATATGGTGAATACTTGGGTTTAATTTTTGCAACCATCCCTTTTTTGCCTTTTTTTTTTCTTACATTTTTTTATAATATATAACAAAAGTAAAACATAGCCTAACAATTTTGTGTCTTCCAAGGTTTAAAATATTTAAGAACAACACAATAAAAGTTAAGAACTAGGATGTACAATGTACATGTCATGTGTATTAAAAACACATTCTTCTAATTATTCTCAAATTGGTTGAATTTTGAATTAACATATTTGTTACGGAATTGAATGATAACATGTTGAGCATTGAGTAAGTTTGTTTAAATATTGAGTTTGGAAAATCCGCATTAATGCGTCATGTGAAAAACGCGCAACGCGCGTATCCTAGTTATATATTATAAATAAATACTAATAGTACTATACTTTTAGTACTTTCGTTTCATGTTGCTTAGGCTGTGAGGTATGGAGACGGGGGAAGGGGATGACACATAGGAAAAAGGTGGGACCGGGGGGAAGGAGAACGGGAGGGACGGGGGCAGGGGCGGTGTAGGCAATCGGAGACGGGGGTGGCAGGGGGCGGTGATTGGTGGAGGATTTGGTGGGTGATGGTGATTGGTCAATCTCTTTCGTTCGCAGAGGGACGTGGGGGACGGGGGGGAAAGGGGACGGGGGCAGGGGGCGGTGTGGGGGTGGGGGACGGGGCAAAAAGTGAGGGACGGGGGGGTTGGGGCGTCTCCATACCCTTCAGCCTTAGATTACATGAAAAGAACTCTTATGTTTCTTATATACTTTTCACGTTCAGACATTGTTGTAATAAAAGGACGCCTAGGTGGTCGTCTAGGCGTCGCCTAGTGCCTAGTCGGCCACCAATATAGGAATAAGCCCCTAGGCGGAGATCTGGGCGTTTTGGCCATTAGTCAGCCATTAGACGGTGGTTTTTTTAATTTTATTTATTTATTTTTTTAAAATTCTAAATATTTCTAAGTATTTCTTAGTATTATGTGTATATATCTAAGTATTATGTGTATATATCTTAACATATTTTAAAAAAAAAACACCTAAATTGTGTGTGTGTGTGTGTGTGTGTGTTTTAGGGGAGGAATAAAATGAAAACCCTCTTTAGTTGAGAAAACCTTTAAAAACCAATGTAAAAAAACATTATTTTTTTTTTGAAAAAAAAAAACAATGTAAAATACATGTTTTTAAGCATTTTAGACAAAAAATTAAAAAAGCGCCGATGAGATTAAAAAAAATAAACAAAGTTGCGCTGAAAACATATATTTTCAGCTATTTAGCTATTGTAAACATATGTTTTCAGCAACTTTGTTTATTTTTTTTTTAAAAAAATCACGTCGATGCTTTTTTTTTATTTTTTGGCTCAAAACACTTAAAAACATGTATTTTACATTGTTTATTTTTTTTTCAAAGAGAAATACTGTGTTTTTACATGGGTTTTCAAAGGTTTTCTCAACTCAAAAAGGTTTTCATTTTTATACTTGACCTATATATATATGGTAAGGTTCTATAGAAAACCTCAAAAATTTGTGGAAACTCTAGAAAACTCCTATAAAAACCTACTTCCCGAGTTTTTTTTTTTTTTTTTTTTTTTTTTTGAAAAATTACGGCATGTAATATATATGTTTTTAAAAGTTTTGAGCCAAAAAAATCAAAAAAACGTTGAAGGTTTTTTTTTTAAAAAAATAAATAATTATGCATCATAACATATGTTACCAGTGTAAACATATGGTAACATATGTTACGAAGCACAACTTATTTTATTTTAAAAAAAAAAAAGCTGTTTGGCGCCTTTTTGATTCTTTTGACTCAAAACTCTTAAAAACATGTATATTACATGCCCTAATTTTTTCAAAAAAAAAAGGCTCGGGAAGTAGGGTTTCCTAGGGGTTTACTAAAAAAACGTGGGTTTGCTAACGATACTTAGCGCATGCGCGCGCGCGCACACACACGCACACATGTATTATATAATACATATAAAAAATACCAAAACGCTTAATTTCGCCTAGTCCCGACTAGTCCCTAGGCTGGATCTCACCGCCCGCCTATCGCCTAGCACCTTCTGCAACATTGCGTTCAGATGTGGTTTTGGGAGCCAGGGACTTCCTGGAAGCAGTCAGTCTAGTGTAGAGGTATGGTTTGTCTACATTTTACCTTTCTAGCCTACTCAGACCTTACCAATACTCCTCCCTTTTTTTTTCTTAACATTTTTTACACATGTATACTAGGGGTGTCAATCGTGTCGGGTTGATGGGTTAAAATCTGCAACCCGAACCCGACCTATATTATTATTCGTGTCAAAGATTCAAACCCTAACATGCACACATATATATTCGGGTCAACCCGAACACGATCCATTCAACCAATATTTTTAAACGAGTCATACATTTTGATGAATTATAAGCGGGTTATTGGGTTTGTAAACGGGTTGTTGATAACGCGTGTAATGGTGAGTACGAGTGTGAGAAGTATATACAATGGTGCGCATAAATTAACACTATTTAAACGGGTTAATGGGTCAACCCAAACAGACTTGTTTTTAATACGGGTTGCCCCGAACCCAACCCATTTTCTTAAACAAGTCGTGTTAGTCGACCAAAACTTGTTTTTTTCGTGTCAAGTTCGGATTGGGTTTTGAGTCGTGTCAATAATTGTTGCCCCTGCTATACACCACCTAATCTTACATTTGTATAATTTTGAACCCACACCATTTTTGTGAGAGTGCTAGCACCACACAACTAGAACACAGGTACCTATAGCTTTGCTAATTGCTATGGATGATATATACTTTAGTGGGTATAGTTTGTCATTATGTTTGTTCATGTTTTTCCGATTGTATTTGTTTATGTGTGTTCATGTATGTTTGATTGTGTTTGTGGATTGTTCCTTTAGAATATTAACAAATGTATATAAATGGACACGATGACACTCATATGACACTCATTTTTTTTTAACAACGAACACACAAAAAGAAAACCATTCGTTTAAGGGTTAAGTTGCAAGCACACGTAAAAACCCCTTAATTTGTATTTTTATTGTATAGCGTAATTGTTAAAACTTTATACAAGCCTCTATACATATGGTTGAAAAACATATAAAATGTTACAAATAAAGATATATAACATCTTATACAACTTAGTTTTGATAAAATTTATACCGAAATATGCATTAAAATAAATCTATCATTAAACAAACCTCATATCTTACAATATATGAAAGGAAAACTAAATTATACATTTATGTCATAACATAACATAAGTCACATTTTAGTTGTAATAACAATTTCATGGATGTAGTAGGATCCGAGAATAAAGAGGGAGTGGACTCGAACAGTCAAACCAACATACTTTGCAACACATTTGTCATCCGGCTAGGTGTGATCACACGCTAGATCTTAAGAGCATTGCATAGCTGGTCATGCTAAGAGTAGAGGGAGTGGGGCGGGAGAGCCTTTCATGGGGGGAACACCGCCCCATAGGGGCGTGGAGGAAGGGCGGGGGGGGGGGGGGGGGGGGGGAGAATTCATGGGCATGGGGGCTTGGGTGGAGTGTGTTGAAGGCTTTTGATTGGCTGATTTTTTTTTAATCTAACACACAAATAATAATAATAATATTCCTTTCACCCCCCTCTTCCCCCCCCCCCCCTTTCACATGAGTCCTACAAGTGCCACATGACACTTCACCCCTCTATAGTCTAATTATATTGTTCAATAATATCTTTCACTCTAAAAATACTATAAACATATATACATCCAAATAAATTTTTTTCAAACATCTATCTATTAAAAACTTCATAATCAAGAGAGTTTAAGGGGCTGTTTGGTTGATTAAGTGCTGAATCATTAAGAGGTCTGATTGGTTAAGAGGTCTGAATGGTTAAGCGCTGAATCATTAAGTTGGACCTCTTAATGGTTAGTTTTCTTGTCCCACGTTGGTAGGGGAGCCTCATTAAGGTTCAGCTTAGTTCAGTGCTTAATGGTTCAGCAACATCCCAAATCTTAATGATTCAGACTTAACCATTCCATTCAAAAGTTGAAACAAACGCGCTGAATGCTGAATCATTCAGCACTGAATGGTTAAGAGCTTCATTAAGAGGCACTTGCCCACGTACATATATAGGGCCATGTCTATCATTTTCCCATTTACTATACGAACTCACGTTTTACTCTGCATGCCTTCCTCATCGGTTGTCATGTTATTTAGAAAAGCCGAAATCAAATAATTTATTAATAAGGGGCTAGCAAGCTTATAAACAAACACCCATCTTATTTGTAAACAAGCTTCTGATCTACTCATTGCTTAGGATTGAACCCAAGATCTCCTATTAAGAGACGAGAGCCTCTACCAAATAAGCGAGCTTCACATTAGCCTGCGATAAACAACTAAGCATACTTAATGTGAACAATACAATAAAGTAATGTACTAAGACTATCTTTAATGCTAGGTGACACGTCATCTGCCACATCATATCCTTACAAATCTTAATTAAAAACCCTTATTTCATCTCCAACCCTATAAATATCCTTACCCTTCATAATTTCCACCTCATCACCTAATAACTACACACAATATTCATATAAAACTTTTTTTTTTTTACTTTGGGCTCACCACATTTAAAAAAACCAATAAAAACAAAGCCCTTGTGGAAGGGCATGAAGGCTAAAGACATATGATGGACAAACTTCCCCAATGGTAAAAGCCTCCAAGGACATCACTCCTAAGGATTAGGATGCATTGGAGGTAGTCTAAGCATCCAAACTCACCCAAACTTGGAACATAAAGCATAGAGTAACTTTTACATAAACCTATAAACATGTATATATATATATATATTATTTTTATTAATTCTACTGCATATGTTATACTAAAATTATTTAAAGTGAGAACATCATAAATCACTTTCAATTAGATTCTATTAATTAATAAGTTTGCGACATTTGTTAATTTCATTGAAAAATTAAAATATTACAGTTTTTTAATCGGTTCTACATTATTTATTCTCTTTCAAAATTAGATTTGAATTCCCTACCTCACCTTTCAAGGCGTTGATCTTAATATTCTTTCATATTTTTATTGTTTTATTGCATTGATCATTAATTGCTACATAAACACAATGCATCATGTCCCCTGTATTCCAAGCTATTCTATTCCTTTCACGTGTAAACTTGTCCTTTTCTATAGACAATTTGCATATATTACAAATATTATAATATATATGTTTCTATTTTTAATTTTGATTCTTACATATAAAAAAATACATATATGAAAGTAAACCAAACAAAAGGAAATTTCCATTACCATTGACATCATCAAATGGTACCAAAAGAAATTTCCCTCACAGCTGTGTATATCATGTGAAACCATGCTACCCTATATATATACACACCCTCACCACACATCTAAAAGCAACTTTATACTTCCATTTCATCCCTATAGAACATTTGCACAATTGCACAAATGGCTAGATTTGTTCTTTTTTTCTTGATCTTAGCACACACATTTCTAACCTTGTCAGCAGGATATTCAGGAACCGAGCCTACAACAGTTGAAGCACCCGCGTTTAGTCCTTCGAACGATAGACATATAACCGAAGCACCTAGAAATCGAAAACTTGGTAAACACCATGTAAACAAATCAGAGCCACTACAGCCGGACCATCAAGTCATCATGAAGAGAATGGTGAGAGTATGGGGGAAGAGGAGGAAGGAATGTACTAGAGAAGCAACATCACCATCACAAATCAAGTTCAGTCGATAAGTCCATCGGGGCGGTGATGACGTGTGTCCTAAAACGACAACGTCTAGACCTCTCGTCAAAAAGATAAGCAAAATAAGTTTGATTAAGAGGTTGCCTGACTTAGTGGAGCTGATATAAGGCAGCTGACCTGCCGTATAGGAGCCTCAGGGCAGAAAGCAAACAGTAAAATGTCTTGGAAATGTAAAAAGGGATTTTGGCTTATTATCTTTGCAAGGGACAAAACATCACACAGCTCCATACCTTGTATTGGAAAGATAAAAGCTGAAAATATCCCAAAAGGGAAAAGTCTCACTGCTGGGAACTAAAAGAGGGTCAAAATACATCCAGGTATGATAGGGAAGCTACCCTGAGGGAGCTCCTGGGCAGAATTCGACTGCCTATATAAGGAGACCCTTGGGTAGACATTCCACACACACTTCTCACTTCTTCTCTCTACTCTTATACTCTCTACTTCATTAATTCCCAACTCCAAATGAATATGTACTTATTCTCACGCCGGAGTCCAAACGCAGGAGGCTCCCTCCTGCGTTAAGGCTAACGGTGTCTGCTACCTTTGTGCAGGTCCCTTCCAGGAGCTTGAAGACCCCCATTCTCAGAACCAAACCCAAAACCTTAACTGAATCCTATCTTAAAACCTAAACCTTAACGTAATATACCCTTAACCTAAATCCTAAGCATCTCCTAACCTAATACCGGTCATTTTCCTTGTTGTAGCAACAAGTGGCGCCCACCGTGGGGCTGTCGCTACTTTGAACAAACTGTTGAGAGTCTCTACAGTCCCATTTGTTCCTAAGTAACCTCCTTTTGTGATGACTGGTGGAGATAACCGCCTAGGAGGGGGTCTTCCAGAAACACCGGCCACTAGCCACACCTCAGGTGATGTCTCTGGCCATGAAACGCCTGGAACGGACGGACAACAAGTCGAACCGTCTCTAGGGGACATGCTCAACTTCCAAACACCGCCATCCTCAAGGGCTGTTAACTCGTCTCCTAGAGACGACTTGTTGTTTCCAGTTGAACGAATGGATATCACCCCGGAGGGAGTACGAAGAAATTTCTTGCAACTCCGAGACCTCCTGAATGGTTATGTGCGAGAGGAGAGGTCTAGAGGAGTCAGGGTCAGGTTGTCCTATGACGAAGAGCCTGTTGTCACCCTCTCACCTAGCCCTCCGTTACTGGGAACCACCACCTCGCCAGCAACCCAGCGTGACTACACTAACAATCACCCCTACTTGAACAGCCGAGGGGACATTTACTCAGGAGGAGGAGGTCCTAGCAGCTCTGTGCTCTCTCCGGGGACCTCATTACCACTTTCCTATGAAGAAGCTTTAAGATCGTTACCGTTGGCCAGCAGTGCCGTATCCACCTCCCTTGCGGGAGCAGGGAGTCTTGCTGGAGGATTCGTCGTTCCTCCAGGAGCTATGTATCCTAACTACTCACAGTCTCAATACTTCCCTATATGGCCGGGAGGATATCCCTGGCAGTATCCTTCGCCTTTGAACCAAGTACCAGCAACTCCCCCTGTGGGAGGGCAAGGTCCCATGACCTCCCAACCCTTGGTTCAAACTCCTGTAGCTGAAGTTAGAGCAGAAACTACACCTTCTAAGCCGTACCGACCTAAGTCATTGGAATGCTTTGCTGAACACATCGCTCATTTCGATTTCCCCAACAAGATCAAGATGCCGGCTAATGTGAAAACATATGACGGCACAGAAGACCCGGATGACCACTTGAACGTCTTCTCCGGGGCAGCCACTGTAGAAAAATGGAATGATGCCGAATGTTGTCACATGTTCATGCAGACCCTGGTAGGGCCAGCTCGCCTATGGTTCAGCGGCCTACCGTCTCGGAGCATCTCTTCGTTTGATGATTTAAGGAGAGGTTTCACCTCAAACTTTAACCCCCTCAGGAAGTGTACCAAAGATGCCGCCATATTGCATCAAATCCAACAAGGGGAGCACGAAAACCTCCGTAGTTTCATTGAGAGGTACAAGAGGGAAGGTCTGCAGTATAGTGGTGCCACCGAGAAGATCCGGGTGTCGGGATTCATGGGAGCCATCCGTCCCAAGAAGTTACTAAGAAGATTTCATGAAGATGTTCCCCAAACCATGGAGGAAGCTTTCGAAAGAGCAGAAGCCTTCCTCAGGGGAGAGGAAGCACTAACTCGACAGGACACCAGGAAGAGGGATCGAGGAAGTTGGAGAGACAGCTCAACGAGCTCCCGGAGGCCTCACTTTCAACCCTACAACGAAAGACGATCAGGGAGATCCTATGACAATCAAAGGGGGGAAGAAAGACGACGGTCCCCAAGATCAGGAAGGTACCATGACAAAGAAAAACAGGTTTTCACTGTCCTCACTAAGACCCCTCAGGAGATACTCTCCACAGAGGAAGTCAAGTACACCTTCCGACCTCCCAGACCTCTGTCTAAGCCAGCTAGCAAGAGGGATGCCAGTAAACATTGTGCCTTCCACAATGATACGGGGCATCACACAAACGATTGCTACCAGTTGAAGAAACGGATAGAAGAAGCTGTTAAGTCCGGGGAACTCGCTCACCTGATCAAAGACATCAAGGGGAGGAGAGATGAAGGGAAGAAAGATAAAGAGGTCAACATGGTCAATCTTGAAGGAAACCAGCAGGTCAAGAAGGCTCGAACCGAGCCCTGGAACAAACAATACATCTGCCTCCCACCGGCTCCCGATGAACTGATAGTTACACCCGTGATAGTGGAAGCCGAACTTGATGGCTCCCTGTGGACAGGGTATACATGGACTGTGGAGCCTCATCAGAGGTGATGTATGAACGATGTTTTGAATCCTTGAGCCCGGAGATCAAGTCCAAGCTCAAACCATCCGACGCCTCACTGGTGGGTTTCTCAGGGGAACGAGTACATCCCCTAGGGAAGCTCACACTTAGCGTCTGTTTCCGTGACGGAGACTTATCAAGGACTGAGGAGCTAACATTCTCCGTTATCAGGTACCCTTCAAATAACATTGTCATCTTTTCACTGTCAAGGACAGAAGAGTTGACTTCCTCTGTTATCAGGTACCCTTCAAGCTATAACGTTCTCATTGGAAGAATGGGAATCGCCACTTTCGGTGCGGTCGTGTCAACAACTCATGGCTTAATGAAGCTCCCCACTCCTAACGGAATTGCAACCCTGAAGCCAACGGCAGAGGCTCTTTTGATAGCCTCCGTGGAAGAGAACAGAGGTTCCAAGAGTCCGGAAACACCAAGCAATGGTCCCATCCGGGAGGTTAGCATTAATGCTGCCTGTCAGGAGCAGACCATCAAAGTAAACAACCTGCTTCCCGATAAGGTTATGAGTGAACTAATTAACCTTTTGCAGGATAGTCAAGACGTGTTCGCTTGGTGCCCCGGAGACATGACAGGTGTCCCCAGAGATATGGCTGAACACTCACTCAACATAGCTCCCTCATATAAACCAGTTGTCCAAAAGAAAAGGAGCTTGGCCCCAGCAAGGAGCCAAGCTGCCTGTCAGGAGGTGGAAAAACTGGTAGAAGCAGGCATTCTAAGGGAGGTTCAATATCATTCGTGGGTGGCAAATCCGGTCATGGTTGCCAAGCAAGACGGATCTTGGAGGATGTGTGTCGATTTCAAGGATCTCAACAAAGCCTGCCCTAAGGATTGCTATCCCTTGCCCGAAATTGATTGGAAGGTGGATTCTCTCGCCGGCTTCCAATACAAGTGCTTCTTGGATGCCTACAAGGGATACCACCAGATTCAGATGAAGCAAGAAGATGAAGAAAAGACAGCCTTCCATACCGACAAGGGGATCTTTTGCTATAAAAAGATGCCCTTCGGTCTGAAGAATGCGGGAGCCACCTACCAACGGTTGGTGGACCAAGCTTTCTCGAAACAAATTGGAAGGAATATGGAAGCTTATGTGGATGACCTTGTCATCAAGAGCAAATCTGGGGAGGCCATGATCCAAGACATCCGAGAAACGTTTGACAACCTTCGAAGAATAAACATGAAGCTCAACCCTGTCAAGTGCTCCTTTGGGTTCGAGGAGGGGAAATTTCTAGGCCACATTGTTGGAAAGCAAAGCATCAAAGCAAACCCAAGCAAGGTCCAAGCAGTCCTTGACATGAAGTCTCCTACCACAAAGAAAGAAGTGCAGAGCCTCAACGGTAAAATTGCTGCCTTAAAACGTTTCTTGCCCAAGTCCGCGGAAAGATCCTTACCTTTCTTTAAAACACTCAAAAACTGTGTCGATAAAAAGGATTTCCGGTGGACAGCTGAGGCAGAGGCTGCCTTCTTGGAACTCAAAAAACACATAGCTTCCCTGCCTGAAGTGGCAGCCCCTGAGGTAGGGGAAGTAATAACAGTTTATTTGTCTGCAGGAGCGGAGGCTGTGAGCTCAGTCCTCTTGGTTGACCGAGGAAAGGAACAAGTCCCAGTATACTTTGTCAGCAGAGCCCTCAAAGATTCTGAAATTAACTACACTCCCATAGAGAAGCTTGTATTGGCACTTGTGCACACCGCCAAGAGGCTCAGACGGTACTTCCAGGCCCATCCCATGAAGGTCATCACAGATCAGCCCATACGAGCCATCTTAGAAAAACCAGAAGACTCGGGGAGGTTAGCCAAATGGGCCATTGGCCTAGGAGAACACAAAATAGAGTACCTACCGAGAAGGGCTTACAAGGGACAAGTGTTTGCTGATTTCCTTGCCGAGTTACCCCACCTGCAGGCAGATGAAGAAATGAACGAGATTGAGGAGCAACCTGATCTTCAGGGGAAATGGTGCCTTTTCACTGATGGAGCCTCAAGTGTAGAAGGTTCCGGGGCTGGTCTTGTCATCAGGGACCCTCACGGAACCGAATACACTTATGCCCTCCGTCTGGACTTCCCCTGCACCAACAACGCTGCTGAATACGAGGCCCTACTGGCCGGGTTGCGATTGGCAAAAACAATGAAGGTACAAGAGCTAAAAGTCTTTGTTGATTCAAATCTTGTGGTCAAGCAGGTGAATGGAGGATACACAGCCAAAGAACCCTCAATGATTAGGTACAAGGACAAGGTCAAAGAACTCATCAAAGAATTCAAAGAGTTCTCATTGGAGCAAGTGTCAAGGACTAAGAACAAGCAGGCAGATGCCCTCAGCAAGCTGGCTTCCTTGACTTTCGCTCACCTTACCAAGAAGGTCCTAGTTGAGGTGCTGAAAGAACCATCCATTGATGACAGAGAGGTACAAGATGTGGTCACCGAAACAGACTCCACATGGATGACACCCATAATGTCCTACTTGAAGGAAGGGAAGCTGCCAGAAGACGAGCTGGAAGCTAAGCGGTTGGTCCTAAAGGCAAGGCAATATGTAATCGAAGATGACAAGCTCTACAAGAAAGGGTACTTGGCACCCCTACTAAGATGCGTGGGCCCTAACCAGAGTAACTACCTCATCAGGGAGGTACACGAGGGCATATGTGGCATGCATTCTGGGCCACGGTCCGTGGTATCAAAGCTCATGAACTTGGGCTACTACTGGCCCACCATGCACAAGGATGCCTCCGAAACAATCCGAAGATGTGAAGCCTGTCAGCTACAAACACCGATCAAGACCAACCCCAAGCATGACCTCGTCCCCATTATCTCAGCATGGCCCTTCTACAAATGGGGGATGGACATTGTGGGTCCCTTCCCGCAGGCCGCAGGAAAATTGAAGTTCCTTCTCGTGGCAGTAGACTACTTTACCAAATGGCCAGAGGTTAGACCATTGGCTACCATCTCAGGAAAACATGTGATAACCTTCGTATGGGAGCAAATAGTCTGCAGATACGGCCTACCAGGGGAGATGGTGACAGACAATGGGAAGCAATTTGCCAACAAACCTTTCAGCAGCTGGTGCTCCGAGCTAGGCATCAAGCAGGTCTTCAGCTCAGTAGCTTACCCCCAGTCCAATGGACAAGTTGAGCGGATGAACAGAAGCATCGTTGAAGGAATTAAAACGAGACTAGGGAGATATGGCAAGAAATGGATTGATGAGCTCCCCAGCGTCCTGTGGGCCATAAGGACCATGGAAAAGACAAGCCATCAAAGGACCCCATATAGCCTCGTCTTTGGAAGCGAAGCTGTCATACCAGCCGAGATAGGGGTAAGCTCAAGAAGAAGTACTCGCCAAGATGCTCACCACAATCAAAGGGAGGTCCTGCTCAATCTGGACCTACTCGAAGAATCAAGAGACCAAGCCTCCATCAGGGAAGCAAGGTACAAAAAGAAACTCGAAGCATACTACAACACAAAGGTGAAGAAAGAGGCCTTCAGGCCAGGAGACCTCGTGTTGAGATGCAATGAAGCCAGTAAGCAGCAGAATGTAGGAAAATTGGGTCCCCGATGGGAGGGTCCCTATGTCGTAAAAGAAGCCCATAAAGGAGGATCCTATAAGCTAGCTGATCCTAATGGCAACATGATTCCAAGGCATTGGAGCGACAAGCATTTAAAACGTTTCTATGTTTGAAAGTTGTAAACGTCTCTATTGTACCATCAAAGTTATGATGAATGAATGAATTATGTTTCAAATTATTAACTTGTCGCTTATCTTATCAAAGGGTGAGCCCCTCCAAACCAGGCTCCATGGGATCCGGCGCTATACCTACCCATGAAACGGGGATGAGCTCCCAGGCCACAACTGCTCAACAGGTAACAAGGCTAAGTAACCTTCCTGTATACAGGGTGAGTCCCTAATACAATCCACGACTCCATGGGACAAGTCCTTAGAAGGAATACCTAAACCCATGAAAGAGGGTGAGCTCCTCACACCAAGACAGCTCCCACATGTTCACACTTAATATAAAACGAACATAACACTAAGAAACCGTTTGAAAAAAGTTTAAAACATAAACGAAAAAAGCTGATAGGATGAGCATTGCATCGGTTCCTTAACTAAGTATCCTAAGTTGGATGACTGCAGCATCCACCTTTGGGAAAAAAGTTAAAGACATTGCAAACACTATGAACGACAAGTAACAGAGTCAAAACAACGAAGCAATAAACATAGATAAAGCATCACCCCCTAAAGGGGGGAGCATTCCATTAAAAGACAATGATTAAAAGCCCCAAGGGCTGAGTACAGCATAGTTTGGTTACAAAAGACATGCTAAAAACTTGAAAACATAACTAAGGCAAGTCAGGGGGTAGCTGGGTCTTCGGCTTCATGGGTGGCAGCATCCTCACCAGGGGAGCCAAGGCTCGGTTACCAACATCATCATAAAGGCCCTCTGTGTCAAGACCGGCAAAGGGATCATCTTCGCTAGAAGGAGGGAGAGACTCAACCTCCAGAGCCTGTAGGGGGAAGGACTCTCAAATACCTGCTCTAAATTTGGAACTTTAGAAGAACTAGCAGGTTTCATACGTTTGGAACTGCCCTCCCCACCGTCGGCTCCCTCCAGCATGATCATAAGAGGCCTTTTTGACACATAAGAGCCAAACACCTGGTCGGCCACATCCTTTTTAAGGCCTTCCGGCTCCAAGTCTTGAAGGAAGGAGAGAGGCTGCTCAGAAGCCTTGGCAATAGCAGAGATATAGGGGTAAGTTGCAAGCTCCATTGCCTTCACAGCATTCACAAACTCATCACCGGAAGAAGGCTTAAAGGATGGCAGCTCTTCAATATCCTGACCCTCCCGAGCCGCTTTAAAGCCGGCTTGAATCCCTCCATGGCGACCGAAAGCTATGGCTTTTGCATAAATGTCAGCCAGGGGAGCATTAAATTCTTGGGAGTGCAGGAGGTTGGTGACAAAGCGAGCTACCCCCTTGGAGACTAACCACTCTTTCTCTTCGGTCAAACGGTCCACCTGGACTCGAAGCTCTGTACCCACCCTCTCCACCGAGGCCAACTCCTGCTTAACTGCCTGACGTGCCCGAGCCAAACCCTCCCTCTCCTCTGCAACTTTAGCCTTCTCATCATGAAGACCCTTGAACATCTTCTCAAATTTTTCCTTCTCTAAACCAAGCTGAGTCTTTGACACAGCCAACTCTTGAACCAAGTCTTTCTCCCGAGCAGCAAGCTTGGTCAACTCCTCCCTCGCCTTCACCAGCTCAGCCTCATGCTCTTCAAAAAACTCTTCCACTTGTTCCCTCCTTGCCATCAACTCACCCCATCTGGCCATACCATCCGGGAACAAAGATAGGAATTGCCCGAAGTGGTAATACATCTTCTTCATCACGTCCCTGTCTGTCCATTCCTTGTGGAGCTCTCTCTCAGCATCTGGAACACAATGGTCTATCAGATCACGGCACACGGAAGCTTTCTTCAACAAATCAGTAGACTTGATATCCCAATCTGGCACAAACACTCCTTCAACAGGCTCCTGCTGGGCAGGAGCATCAGAAACATCTTCAACGGCAGCTTTGGAACTTTCACCACCTTCAACTGACAATAACTTTGAACTTGGACTTGGTGCAGCAACATCCTTTGGCTTCTTGAAAACAACATCGTCTTTCTTCGGGGAGGATAATGTCAGCTTGCCCTTCCCAGGGGCAGGGGTATACCCCAACGCTGAAGAAATCAGAGAAGAATCTTCATCTTCATCTCCTAGGACCAAGGGCACAGCAGTAGAAGCCCCCTGACCCGAAGAAGCAGTTTGAAGTCGCTTGCTGGAGCGACGGGCAGTAACAGACCTCTCCACAGGAGGCTCTGTAGCAGCAGCAGACGATGTGATCACACTTGTGTACACTCCCTTGAAACGAACATGCTCAGTCTTCACAACAACATTCTGACCCTCAGCAACACTCCGAACCTTGAATTTCACGTCAGCAATATCATCCAAAGCCAGAAAATCCAAAGTGCTCATCTCTGCAAAAAAGACAAAAGGGTTAGACAACATAACAAGGATAAGGGTACCAAAGAGGAGACAGGGAGACACCTACCCTTCCCACCATGATATATCACCGGGTCAGTCCCAAGATCATGCCAGTTGGCACTCAAACCCACCATCACCAGAAAATCCTCAGGAAAGGTACGAAGACGAGTAGGGAAGCCACGCAGCTTCTCCAACAACACTTGGTCGAGAGTACCAGGTTCAGGCTCCTTCTCATTCAGGGGAGCATCCGAAGATCTCCGAGGAGTTTTAAAAGGTAGGAAGTCAGAGTTTAAGAAAAAGAATTTGTCTTTCCAGGAGGAAACAATCCCGATGACACTAGAAATAAGAGCCGGTTCACATTGAGTCTTCTCAATGGTAAACCAGTTCCCATTTTTAGCCAATCTGAAAAACCGCCGGTACATGGCCAAGGAAGGCTTATGACCAAGGCAGCGACACACTATCTCGAAGTGCAAAATCCTTGCAACTCCGGATGGACACAACTGATCAAGGGAGAGTTGATGATATTCTAAAACGTTAAGGAAAAAGGTGGAAAAGGGATACCTAAGGTTACCCTGATCAAACTGACGGGTATACACCGCCACTTTGCCAGTAGGAACGGAGGTCACAGGGGTTTTCCCCTTTGGAACAGTAGGATTAAAAGACAGAGGAATACCGATCTCGGTACAGAATCGCTCAACATCGGACTTAGACAGCCGAGTAAATTGATTTGCGAGATCAGTTTTCGACATAATGAAAGGCAAGGTATGACAAAAGAGAGAAGTTACTTACCAGATTTATAGGGAAGAAAAGAGGATCGCCGGTTGAGAAATAATCGTGGGAGAGAATGTGACGGTTTTCTAGTTTAGGAATGAAATGGAGAAGAAAGAGGGTTTATCTCTTTATAAGAGATTTAAAATTTGAATTTAATGGCATTTAACGGTTATCAAGGGAAACCATCATTCAGCTGTCCTAGGGGATGACGTCAGCCTAGACCCTTGTCATGTCAACAGTCGCCTGGGACGGCTGATGGGACACTCGTCTGCTCCCTAGGAAGTAATGGTGGATAGCCATATTAAATTAAAAAATCAGGCCATCATGACAAATGCAAGGCCAAAAACTTGCACGAAGTTTGATGAAGGAAAAAATAATAAACCAACGCTCCCATAAGGGAGCCAGGGGTTTGAAAAAATTACCCGGTGCTAACCTCAGCTCGAGCAGCGTTACCACCAGGGAATAAGACAATAAACAAGTCACAAGCACTTCTAACTTCTTTACAAATGCTTATGACTGGGGGGCTGATGACGTGTGTCCTAAAACGACAACGTCTAGACCTCTCGTCAAAAAGATAAGCAAAATAAGTTTGATTAAGAGGTTGCCTGACTTAGTGGAGCTGATATAAGGCAGCTGACCTGCCGTATAGGAGCCTCAGGGCAGAAAGCGAACAGTAAAATGTCTTGGAAATATAAAAAGGGATTTTGGCTTATTATCTTTGCAAGGGACAAAACATCACACAGCTCCATACCTTGTATTGGGAAAGATAAAAGCTGAAAATATCCCAAAAGGGAAAAGTCTCACTGCTGGGAACTAAAAGAGGGTCAAAATACATCCAGGTATGATAGGGAAGCTACCCTGAGGGAGCTCCTGGGCAGAATTTGACTGCCTATATAAGGAGACCCTTGGGTAGACATTCCATACACACTTCTCACTTCTTCTCTCTACTCTTATACTCTCTACTTCATTAATTCCCAACTCCAAATGAATATGTACTTATTCTCACGCCGGAGTCCAAACGCAGGAGGCTCCCTCCTGCGTTAAGGCTAACGGTGTCTGCTACCTTTGTGCAGGTCCCTTCCAGGAGCTTGAAGACCCCCATTCTCAGAACCAAACCCAAAACCTTAACTGAATCCTATCTTAAAACCTAAACCTTAACGTAATATACCCTTAACCTAAGATCCTAAGCATCTCCTAACCTAATACCGGTCATTTTCCTTGTTGTAGCAACAGGCGGTGGGGTGATCCTTGGAGGGTTAGTCATGGCATTTGTGGTTTCTATTGTTTGCTACATTCGTGCTACTAGAAGAAAAAGTATGGTGGAACCACCAACGCCCACCACTGCTAGAAGTGTTTCACCATAGGTATCATGTTTCGAGTGATACATATTAATATTGTCCGTATTCAATTTATTTATAAAGTATATAGTTTTTTCTTTCAAAGTTTGATACTATATTAATAGACAACTCTATTTGAATAGTGTTTTATTATTATTTTATTCTTTTTATTATGTTAAATACTTACATTTTCAAATACTTTCAAGTTTCAACATGTTTACTATTGGTGTAGTGGTTGTTTTGGTTGGTTTATATGGTGAATACTTGGGTTTAATTTTTGCAACCATCCCTTTTTTGCCTTTTTTTTTTCTTACATTTTTTATAATATATAACAAAAGTAAAACATAGCCTAACAATTTTGTATCTTCCAAGGTTTAAAATATTTAAGAACAACACAATAAAAGTTAAGAACTAGGATGTACAGTGTACATGTCATGTGTATTAAAAACACATTCTTCTAATTATTCTCAAATTGGTTGAATTTTGAATTAACATATTTGTTACGGAATTGAATGATAACATGTTGAGCATTGAGTAAGTTTGTTTAAATATTGAGTTTGGAAAATCCGCATTAATGCGTCATGTGAAAAACGCGCAACGCGCGTATTAATACACCTAGTTATATATTATAAATAAATACTAATAGTACTATACTTTTAGTACTTTCGTTTCATGTTGCTTAGGTTGTGAGGTATGGAGTCGGGAAGGGGATGACACATAGGAAAAAGGTGGGACCGGGGGGAAGGAGAACGGGAGGGACGAGGGCAGGGGGCGGTGTAGGCAATCGGAGACGGGGGTGGCAGGGGGCGGTGATTGGTGGAGGATTTGGTGGGTGATGGTGATTGGTCAATCTCTTTCGTTCGCAGAGGGACGTGGGGGACGGGGGGGGGGGGGGGGGGGGAAGGGGACGGGGACAGGGGGCGGTGTGGGGCTGGGGGACAGGGCAAAAAGTGAGGGACGGGGGGGGGGGGGGGTTGGGGCGTCTCCATACCCTCAGCCTTAGATTACATGAAAAGAACTCTTATGTTTCTTATATACTTTCACGTTCAGACATTGTTGTAATAAAAGGACGCCTAGGTGGTCGTCTAGGCGTCGCCTAGTCGGCCACCAATATAGGAATAAGCCCCTAGGCGGAGATCTGGGTGTTTTGGCCATTAGTCAGCCATTAGACGGTGGTTTTTTTAATTTTATTTATTTATTTTTTTTAAATTCTAAATATTTCTAAGTATTTCTTAGTATTATGTGTATATATCTAAGTATTATGTGTATATATCTTAACATATTTTTTAAAAAAACACCTAAATTGTTTGTGTGTGTGTGTGTGTGTGTGTGTGTATAGGGGAGGAATAAAATGAAAACCCTCTTTAGTTGAGAAAACCTTTAAAAACCAATGTAAAAAACATTATTTTTTTTTTTGAAAAAAAAAACAATGTAAAATACATGTTTTTAAGCATTTTAGACAAAAAAATTTAAAAAGCGCCGATGAGATTAAAAAAAATAAACAAGTTGCGCTGAAAACATATATTTTCAGCTATTTAGCTATTGTAAACATATGTTTTCAGCAACTTTGTTTATTTTTTTTTAAAAAAAAAATCACGTCGATGCTTTTTTTATTTTTTGGCTCTAAACACTTAAAAACATGTATTTTACATTGTTTATTTTTTTTTCAAAGAGAAATACTGTGTTTTTACATGGGTTTTCAAAGGTTTTCTCAACTCAAAAAGGTTTTCATTTTTTATACTTGACCTATATATATATATGGTAAGGTTATATAGAAAACCTCAAAAATTTGTGGAAACTCTAGAAAACTCCTACAAAAACCTACTTCCCGAGTTTTTTTTTTTTTTTTTTTTTTTGAAAAATTACGGCATGTAATATACATGTTTTTAAAAGTTTTGAGCCAAAAAAATCAAAAAAACGTTGAACGTTTTTTTTTTAAAAAAAATAAATAATTATGCATCATAACATATGTTACCAGTGTAAACATATGGTAACATATGTTACGAAGCACAACTTATTTTATTTAAAAAAAAAAAAAGCTGTTTGGCGCCTTTTTGATTCTTTTGACTCAAAACTCTTAAAAACATGTATATTACATGCCCTAATTTTTTCAAAAAAAAAAGGCTCGGAAAGTAGGGTTTCCTGGGGGTTTACTAAAAAAACGTGGGTTTGCTAACGATACTTAGCGCATGCGCGCGCACACACACACGCACACATGTATTATATAATACATATAAAAATACCAAAACGCTTAATTTCGCCTAGTCCCGACTAGTCCCTAGGCGGATCTCACCGCCCGCCTATCGCCTAGCACCTTCTGCAACATTGCGTTCAGATGTGGTTTTGGGAGCCAGGGACTTCCTAGAAGCAGTCAGTCTAGTGTAGAGGTATGGTTTGTCTACATTTTACCTTTCTAGCCTACTCAGACCTTACCAATACTCCTCCTTTTTTTTTTCTTAACATTTTTTACACATGTATACTAGGGGTGTCAATCGTGTCGGGTTGATGGGTTAAAATCTGCAACCCGAACCCGACCTATATTATTATTCGTGTCAAAGATTCAAACCCTAACATGCACACATATATATTCGGGTCAACCCGAACACGATCCATTCAACCAATATTTTTAAACGAGTCATACATTTTGATGAATTATAAGCGAGTTATTGGGTTGTAAACGGATTGTTGATAACGCGTGTAATGGTGAGTACGAGTGTGAGAAGTATATACAATGGTGCGCATAAATTAACACTATTTAAATGGGTTAATGGGTCAACCCAAACAGACTTGTTTTTAATACGGGTTGCCCCGAACCCAACCCATTTTCTTAAACAAGTCGTGTTAGTCAACCAAAACTTGTTTTTTTCGTGTCAAGTTCGGATTGGGTTTTGAGTCGTGTCAATAATTGTTGCCTCTGCTATACACCACCTAATCTTACATTTGTATAATTTTGAACCCACACCATTTTTGTGAGAGTGCTAGCACCACACAACTAGAACACAGGTACCTATAGCTTTGCTAATTGCTATGGATGATATATACTTTAGTGGGTATAGTTTGTCATTATGTTTGTTCATGTTTTTCCGATTGTATTTGTTTATGTGTGTTCATGTATGTTTGATTGTGTTTGTGGATTGTTCCTTTAGAATATTAACAAATGTATATAAATGGACACGATGACACTCATATGACACTCATTTTTTTTTAACAACGAACACACAAAAAGAAAACCATTCGTTTAAGGGTTTAAGTTGCAAGCACACGTAAAAACCCCTTAATTTGTATTTTTATTGTATAGCGTAATTGTTAAAACTTTATACAAGCCTCTATAATATGGTTGAAAAACATATAAAATGTTACAAATAAAGATATATAACATCTTATACAACTTAGTTTTTGATAAAATTTATACCGAAATATGCATTAAAATAAATCTATCATAACGACATATATACGAATTTAAACAAACCTCATATCTATTCTATTCTATTCTATATATACATATAATAAACAAAAGCCATTTTAATGATATGACACTTAAAGAGGCATTCTCTTTCTTGAGTGTGCCATGTGTCATCCCATGTGGCATTGAGATATTTTAGGAAAAAAATAATTTAAAAACAAAATTGAATTTTCCACTCTCATGTATTCTCCCATAATTTTCAAACGTTAATATCTTTAATATACGAGATATTTTAAAGAAAAACATTACACCAAATTAACGAGCGTTTTATTATCTTTCCAACGAGTACCATAGTGCCATATAAAAAACGGAGAAATTTTTTTTGTGGGGTTTTGTTCATACAGGAAAAAAACACAAAGTGTTGAGGTAAATCATTAATCATGTATAGACAAGTCACTAATTATGTTTAAATCAGTAAATATGAATTTTTTTTCAACCAGAGCCGAATAGGTTAATAAAGTTATACGTTGTTTTAAGTTAATTATCAATATTAGTATGTTAGAGTTGTACATTTGTTTAGTCTTTAGGATATGTGTTAATATTAGAGTTACATTAAAGTTCTACATTCTTTTAGGTTAGGTGTTAGCATTGGAGTTGTACATTGTTAATTTGTTTTAGGTTAGATATTAATATTAGAGTTATACATCAGTATATTTCATATGTAAAATTGATGTATTCTATTAAATTTCTCAACCCGGACGCTCCGGGGTATAATCTAGTCTTACAATATATGAAAGGAAAACTAAATTATACATTTATGTCATAACATAACATAAGTCACATTTTAGTTGTAATAACAATTTCATGGATGTAGTAGGATCCGAGAAATAAAGAGGGAGTGGACTCGAACAGTCAAACCAACATACTTTGCAACACATTTGTCATCCGGCTAGGTGTGATCACACGCTAGATCTTAAGAGCATTGCATAGCCGGTCATGCTAAGAGTAGAGGGAGTGGGGCGGGAGATCCTTTCATGGTTGGGGGGGGGGGGGGGGGACACCGCCCCATAGGGGCGTGGAGGAAGGGCGGGGGGGGGGGGGGGGGGGTAGAATTCATGGGCGTGGGGGCTTGGGTGGAGTGTGTTGGAGGCTTTTGATTGGCTGATTTCTTTTTTTTTTTTTTAATCTAACACATAAATAATAATAATATTCCTTCCCCCCCCCCCCCCCCCCCACACCCACCTCATATGGGTCCTACAAGTGCCACATAGCACTTCACACCCCCTATAGTCTAATTATATTGTTCAATAATATCTTTCACTCTAAAAATACTATAAACATATATACATCCAAATAATATTTTTCAAACATCTATCAATTAAAAACTTCAGAATCAAGAGAGTTAAATTTAAAGCTTTCTAATTAATTATAGGTACTCCAAAGTTATATCATATATAGACACTTGCCCACGTACATATATATAGGGCCATGTCTATCATTTTCCCATTTACTATACGAACTCACGTTTTACTCTGCATGCCTTCCTCATCGGTTGTCATCTTATTTAGAAAAGCCGAAATCAAATAATTTATTATTAAGGGGCTAGCAAGCTTATAAACAAACAGCCATCTTATTTGTAAACAAGCTTCTGATCTACTCGTTGCTTAGGATTAAACCCAAGATCTCCTATTAAGAGACGAGAGCCTCTACCAAATAAGCTAGCTTCACGTTAGCCTGCGATAAACAATTAAGCATACTTAATGTGAACAATACAATAAAGTAATGTACTAAGACTATCTTTAATGCTATGTGCGCCCTTAAGCGCCCTTAGCTGACACGTCATCTGCCACATCATATCCTTACAAATTTTTAAAACCCTTATTTCATCTCCAACCCTATAAATATCCTTACCCTTCATAATTTCCACCTCATCACTTAATAACTACACACAATATTCATATAAAACTTTTTTTTTACTTTAGGCCCACCATATTTGAGAAAACCAATAAAAACAAAACCCTTGTAGAAGGGTATGAAGGCTAAAGGCATATGATAGACAAATGGTAAAGGCCTCCAAGGGCATCACTCCTAAGTAGGGGTGTTCAAAATCGGATAATCCGAATTTCGGATATCCGAATTTCGGATAATCCGAAATTTCGGATAGTCAATATTGAGATCCGAATCCGAATCCGAAATTCGGATATCCGAAATTCGGATATCCGAAATTTCGGATTCGGATTCAGATCATCCAACGGATAATCCGAAACTTAAAAAAATTTAAAAAAATAATAAAAAATAATAAAAAAAACTATAAAAAACGTTCTCCTTTATGCCTAAAACGTGAACCTATTAAAAAAACAAAATCGAAGTTAGATAAACGAAATTTGAACAAATATATAAAAAAAAAACTTATTATTTTGATGGAAGGGGGCTGTGGAGGTCGGATACGAGGTGGACGGGGGCTGTTATAGAGGAGAGAAGAGAGAGCAACAACTATGGATTAGAGGAGTATGGACTTAGAGTTAGAAGGATAATGATTTAGGATTGTGTATTGTGTTATGTAGTGTATATAATATTATATATTTTTATATATATATATATATATATATATATATATATATATATTTTAATATTCGGATTCGGATAATCCGATTATCCAAAATTTTCAAAATCAGGATCCGAATCCGAATCCGAAATTTCGGATAATCCGATTTTCGGATATCCGAAAATCGGATTATCCAAAATTTCGGATAATTCGGATTCGGATTTTCGGATTTTTCGTATTCGAATTTTGGATTATCCGATTTTGAACAGCCCTACTCCTAAGGATTAGAATGCATTGGAGGTAGTCTAAGCATCCAAACTCACCCAAATTTGGAACATAAAGCATAAAGTAACTTTTACCTAAACCTATAAACATGTATATATATTATTATTTTTATTAATTCTACTGCATATGTTATACTAAAATTATTTAAAGTGAGAACATCATAAATCGCTTTCAATTAGATTCTATTAATTAATAAGTTTGCGACATTTGTTAATTTCATTGAAAAATTAAAATATTACAGTTTTTTAATCGGTTCTACATTATTTATTCTCTTTCAAAAAAAAATTTCATTAATAACTTCTTTCATTCCAGAACAAGGAAAAATTACATTAAGATAACAGGCAGGCGAGCAACAAGCTGCGCCGTCACCCCTTTCTGAATAGCAAATCCTAATCTACTAAAAACGTAACCCTGCCCACCCGGAGCCGAGACACTACTATGAATAACCCGTTGGACCCTGGTCAGGAAACGGGTAGCCCGCGGTGCCAATGAGCCAAAGGTATCAAAGGCCAAGGCACAAAAACGTGTTGGTTCTCTTCACAAGCTTTAGCATGTTTTTCTACCTTCTTTGCCTCCGCTTTTCGCACCGCTTGCCCTGCTACAAAGCCACTATCCCTCAACCCAACTAGGGGAGATACACCCGTCAGGTCAACACAAGCATGCTTCCCCCCGGCCCACCCAAAGACAAGGAGATCTGCTGGTCGTAGAGTGGATCTCCCTTCTGCTGGATCTGAGAGGAAGTTCACAGGGGCCTCCTTCTTGGCTGAGATCTCAGCCCGTCTTAAAATGTCCCACAGAATGTCCCGAACCCAATCATGCCGATATTTGAAACCGGGTAACTCCTTACAATGAACTGCATGTTCCCCGTATTCATCCATGCAGACCTTACGGCAAATCGGACATATTCCATCCTCCTGGTACATGGGGATCATGAGACGATATTTAAGAATGGGCCTGTATTCAATAGCGGACATGCTTTGGCCTAGACCTTCGATCGGGATAACAGTCAGGAAATCTTGGGCGTGGGGGCTTTGCAAGCATTCAATAACTGCCCTCTGACGAGGGGATAGACTAAAAACTTCACCCAGGCTCTGAGCGATTTTGCCAAAAAGGGCATTCGCCAAAGTTTTCTGAGGCTTTGGGGGGGGTGTCCTTGTTAGAAAAACCGCCAATATCAAAACCTGGGAGATAGTCATTTAGCTTTTCGAGGGCCTGCATGTAGTCCAAGTCTGCGCCGAAAACCCCGCTATTTCGTAGGATGTGGTCTTGAAGGTTCCAGGACTGAGCTCGCGACGCCACAAACGCATACATGTCGACATCCTTCCAGGAGAGGAGCCCTAATCCTCCCATACGCATCGGCAAAGACGCCATCCGCCATTGTAGGTCACCAAAGAGAGGCCCCCCGCATACCACTATGTCTTCAATTGCTTCCCTTAGACCCTTGTCAAAACATGACACTGCTTCATCCATCATGGGGGGTTGGCAGGTCCGTAACCTAAAAAGCAACTTAGCAACCCCTATACAGGACCTGAGCAAGAGGAGTTCACTCTGGAGATCTCTAAGGCGGGGCAAGAGTTTCATAAGTTCAACCGCACGCGATGCCCTCCGCCTTGCCAATTCGCGGATAAATTGAGAGTCCGGCTAACGGCCCCTCCGAGGAGCTTCACCCCTTTTTTTGGCCTACCATTCTCACTGGGAAAAAACCCGTCCCAAAGTTTCACCCCATTACATGACGGCCAAAAAACCTCTGTTTTCTTAATATTAAGCTGAAGCCCCAAGGATGGCCCCTCCAGCCAAATAATGTCTAAGGCTTTAGCAACTTCAAAATTAGATTTGAATTCCTTACCTCACCTTTCAAGGCGTTGATCTTAATATTCTTTCATATTTTTTATTGTTTTATTGCATTGATCATTAACTGTTACATAAACACAATGCATCATGTCCCCTAACAGTTGTATTCCAAGCTATTCTATTCCTTTCACGTGTAAACTTGTCCTTTTCTATAGACAATTTGCATATATTACAAATATTATAATATATATGTTTCTATTTTTAATTTTGATTCTTACATATAAAAAAATACATATATGAAAGTAAACCAAACAAAAGGAAATTTCCATTACCATTGACATCATCAAATGGTACCAAAAGAAATTTCCCTCACAGCTGTGTATATCATGTGAAACCATGCTACCCTATATATATACACACCCTCACCACACATCTAAAAGCAACTTTATACTTCCATTTCATCCCTATAGAACATTTGCACAATTGCACAAATGGCTAGATTTGTTCTTTTTTTCTTGATCTTAGCACACACATTTCTAACCTTGTCAGCAGGATATTCAGGAACCGAGCCTACAACAGTTGAAGCACCCGCGTTTAGTCCTTCGAACGATAGACATATAACCGAAGCACCTAGAAATCGAAAACTTGGTAAACACCATGTAAACAAATCAGAGCCACCTACAGCCGGACCATCAAGTCATCATGAAGAGAATGGTGAGAGTATGGGGGAAGAGGAGGAAGGAATGTACCTAGAGAAGCAACATCACCATCACAAATCAAGTTCAGTCGATAAGTCCATCGCGGGCGGTGGGGTGATCCTTGGAGGGTTAGTCATGGCATTTGTGGTTTCTATTGTTTGCTACATTCGTGCTACTAGAAGAAAAAGTATGGTGGAACCACCAACGCCCACCACTGCTAGAAGTGTTTCACCATAGGTATCATGTTTCGAGTGATACATATTAATATTGTCTGTATTCAATTTATTTATAAAGTATATAGTTTTTTCTTTTCAAAGTTTGATACTATATTAATAGACAACTCTATTTGAATAGTGTTTTATTATTATTTTATTCTTTTTACTATGTTAAATACTTACATTTTCAAATACTTTCAAGTTTCAACATGTTTACTATTGGTGTAGTGGTTGTTTTGGTTGGTTTATATGGTGAATACTTGGGTTTAATTTTTGCAACCATCCCTTTTTTGCCTTTTTTTTTCTTACATTTTTTTATAATATATAACAAAAGTAAAACATAGCCTAACAATTTTGTATCTTCCAAGGTTTAAAATATTTAAGAACAACACAATAAAAGTTAAGAACTAGGATGTACAGTGTACATGTCATGTGTATTAAAAACACATTCTTCTAATTATTCTCAAATTGGTTGAATTTTGAATTAACATATTTGTTACGGAATTGAATGATAACATGTTGAGCATTGAGTAAGTTTGTTTAAATATTGAGTTTGGAAAATCCGCATTAATGCGTCATGTGAAAAACGCGCAACGCGCGTATTAATACACCTAGTTATATATTATAAATAAATACTAATAGTACTATACTTTTAGTACTTTCGTTTCATGTTGCTTAGGTTGTGAGGTATGGAGTCGGGGGAAGGGGATGACACATAGGAAAAAGGTGGGACCGGGGGGAAGGAGAACGGGAGGGACGAGGGCAGGGGGCGGTGTAGGCAATCGGAGACGGGGGTGGCAGGGGGGCGGTGATTGGTGGAGGATTTGGTGGGTGATGGTGATTGGTCAATCTCTTTCGTTCGCAGAGGGACGTGGGGGACGGGGGGGGGGGGGGGGGAAGGGGACGGGGACAGGGGGCGGTGTGGGGCTGGGGGACAGGGCAAAAAGTGAGGGACGGGGGGGGGGGGTTGGGGCGTCTCCATACCCTTCAGCCTTAGATTACATGAAAAGAACTCTTATGTTTCTTATATACTTTTCACGTTCAGACATTGTTGTAATAAAAGGACGCCTAGGTGGTCGTCTAGGCGTCGCCTAGTCGGCCACCAATATAGGAATAAGCCCCTAGGCGGAGATCTGGGTGTTTTGGCCATTAGTCAGCCATTAGACGGTGGTTTTTTTAATTTTATTTATTTATTTTTTTTAAATTCTAAATATTTCTAAGTATTTCTTAGTATTATGTGTATATATCTAAGTATTATGTGTATATATCTTAACATATTTTTAAAAAAACACCTAAATTTGTGTGTGTGTGTGGTGTGTGTGTGTGTATAGGGGAGGAATAAAATGAAACCCTCTTTAGTTGAGAAAACCTTTAAAAACCAATGTAAAAAAACATTATTTTTTTTTTTGAAAAAAAAAACAATGTAAAATACATGTTTTTAAGCATTTTAGACAAAAAAATTTAAAAAGCGCCGATGAGATTAAAAAAAATAAACAAAGTTGCGCTGAAAACATATATTTTCAGCTATTTAGCTATTGTAAACATATGTTTTCAGCAACTTTGTTTATTTTTTTTAAAAAAAAAATCACGTCGATGCTTTTTTTTATTTTTTGGCTCTAAACACTTAAAAACATGTATTTTACATTGTTTATTTTTTTTCAAAGAGAAATACTGTGTTTTTACATGGGTTTTCAAAGGTTTTCTCAACTCAAAAAGGTTTTCATTTTTATACTTGACCTATATATATATATATGGTAAGGTTCTATAGAAAACCTCAAAAATTTGTGGAAACTCTAGAAAACTCCTACAAAAACCTACTTCCCGAGTTTTTTTTTTTTTTTTTTTTGAAAAATTACGGCATGTAATATACATGTTTTTAAAAGTTTTGAGCCAAAAAAAATCAAAAAAAACGTTGAACGTTTTTTTTTTTAAAAAAAATAAATAATTATGCATCATAACATATGTTACCAGTGTAAACATATGGTAACATATGTTACGAAGCACAACTTATTTTATTTAAAAAAAAAAAAAAAAGCTGTTTGGCGCCTTTTTGATTCTTTTGACTCAAAACTCTTAAAAACATGTATATTACATGCCCTAATTTTTTCAAAAAAAAAAGGCTCGGAAAGTAGGGTTTCCTGGGGGTTTACTAAAAAAACGTGGGTTTGCTAACGATACTTAGCGCATGCGCGCGCACACACACACGCACACATGTATTATATAATACATATAAAAATACCAAAACGCTTAATTTCGCCTAGTCCCGACTAGTCCCTAGGCTGGATCTCACGCCCGCCTATCGCCTAGCACCTTCTGCAACATTGCGTTCAGATGTGGTTTTGGGAGCCAGGGACTTCCTAGAAGCAGTCAGTCTAGTGTAGAGGTATGGTTTGTCTACATTTTACCTTTCTAGCCTACTCAGACCTTACCAATACTCCTCCTTTTTTTTTTCTTAACATTTTTTACACATGTATACTAGGGGTGTCAATCGTGTCGGGTTGATGGGTTAAAATCTGCAACCCGAACCCGACCTATATTATTATTCGTGTCAAAGATTCAAACCCTAACATGCACACATATATATTCGGGTCAACCCGAACACGATCCATTCAACCAATATTTTTAAACGAGTCATACATTTTGATGAATTATAAGCGAGTTATTGGGTTGTAAACGGATTGTTGATAACGCGTGTAATGGTGAGTAAGAGTGTGAGAAGTATATACAATGGTGCGCATAAATTAACACTATTTAAATGGGTTAATGGGTCAACCCAAACAGACTTGTTTTTAATACGGGTTGCCCCGAACCAACCCATTTTCTTAAACAAGTCGTGTTAGTCAACCAAAACTTGTTTTTTTCGTGTCAAGTTCGGATTGGGTTTTGAGTCGTGTCAATAATTGTTGCCCCTGCTATACACCACCTAATCTTACATTTGTATAATTTTGAACCCACACCATTTTTGTGAGAGTGCTAGCACCACACAACTAGAACACAGGTGCCTATAGCTTTGCTAATTGCTATGGATGATATATACTTTAGTGGGTATAGTTTGTCATTATGTTTGTTCATGTTTTTCCGATTGTATTTGTTTATGTGTGTTCATGTATGTTTGATTGTGTTTGTGGATTGTTCCTTTAGAATATTAACAAATGTATATAAATGGACACGATGACACTCATATGACACTCATTTTTTTTTAACAACGAACACACAAAAAGAAAACCATTCGTTTAAGGGTTAAGTTGCAAGCACACGTAAAAACCCCTTAACATCGGACCATCAATTGAACATGAAGAGAATGGTGAGAGTATGGTGGAAGGGGAGGATGGAATGTACCTAGCTGAGAAGCACACCACCACATGAACTAAGTTCAGTCGATAAGTCCATCGCGGGCGGTGGGGTGATCCTTGGAGGGTTAGTCATGGCATTTGTGGTTTCTATTGTATGCTACATTCGTGCTACTAGAAGAAAAAGTATGGTGGAACCACCAACACCCACCACTGCTAGAAGTGTTTCACCATAGGACTCATGTTGCAGGTGAAAAATATTTATATTGTTTATTAGTATACAATTTATTTGTAAAGTATATACTTTTTTCATTAATTAATATTGTTTATTATCTCTAGATATATGTGATGGCATTTGTTACAAAATGGTTAAACTACTCTAAATTTGGATCTTGAGTGTGTGTATATATTCTGGATCATTACATAACGTTAATTATTGTGAGAACAAAAATAACAACTCTAAATGAAATTTATTTTCTAATTTACACTACAAAAAAAAGTTGCCTGATATGCACGTCGACCTTTCTAGTGACATGTCACCGGCATAACCCTTCCCTAGGAAAAGGTTCGTCCTCACCGATTCGACGCCAAAGGTCAAGTGGCAGTGGAAACGTATGCAAGCAAAGAAAGTTAAACTATTCCTAAGAACTTGCTCTCCAGCCAAATTAACAAAAATTCGAAAAAGGGCTAAGTTAAACGCCGTAATTTCGGAGCTCAAACGGTTGTGGAAAGTCAACAAGATGTTGGTTAATTTGTGGTCTAGAACATCAAATTCAAACATAAAACAAACCTGGAAACTGAATGAATCTCCAAATAAAATAAGTGAAACTTGGATTAATCTCTAAATCGTATGTGAACTATCAGATAAACCTATTTACGGGTTACACGTAATGATTTATCGGATTAGACAGAAACTTCTCTTGTGGAAATTAGATTTGAATGATTCTATGAAACAAGATATTGATGGTTTTTCTTTTTCTTTTTGTAACCGCCGTTTTTCAATTGAGATGTGAATATCTCTTTCTATATATTACTAGTGGGAAACCCGTGCGTTGCTGCGGGGCGTTTTTGTGAGTTGGGGGTAAATTTGTATTGTTTTGCACCATTATCTACGTAACTTTTGTTTATATAAAGAGTAGTTACACTTTTGCCCACTCATCTCTATTCATGTATTTATTTAATTTTCATTTTTGAACCAACAATATAATGCCACATGACACACCCACAACAATGTCTTTATTTTTTGTTTGCCATCTAGTAGGGTGCCGCGCTTCGCGGCGGGAACACGATGCATTTGTAAGTTTAAAGGTTTCCGAATACTAAACCAAGAATTTGACATTACGACATAAACTATGCAAGTGGTTCAATTTGTTTATTACTTCACCTCGTTCCTTGGCAGACAATTCTTTGCAACGTTCATTTAAAGAGAATACTTGGCTTTGGAGTTTGTGAGTAGTGGAATAAATGGAAGAAAGTGGATAAAATTTAGTTATTTATACTTATGCCTTTTTACATGTCATTTTAACTTTGACATTTTAAATATATTTGCTCATATCTCCCCCTTTATAATGTAGTATAGATGACCAAGCCCTTTTCGTGCCTAATGTATATATCTCCAAACAATTTCATCAGGTTTTTCTTTTTATTATTGGCACTAAAAACTTAGATCTTATCAACTAAATGATCCAAGTTATATTACCCAATCACATAGGCACACTTGAATCATCAAGTCATTTAACAATATATTAGACCAAATCATATAACTAAATATATATATCTCTCTCTCTCTCTATATATATATATATATATATATATATATTGCAAAAGGATTAATCCTACATGTCATACTCTTATGCAATCTCTCTTTTGAAAGATGCCACATAGAATGTGATGTGGCAAATGTAAACCAATTAAAAAAAAGGAATAAATATAATTTAACCTAATCTATTATAATCTTTAACCTAATCTATTAAATACCTAATCTACTAAATTTAAATATTAAAACTTTACTATTTTTTCTCTCATGTTTCTTCCATAACTTTTAAACGTTAATGTCTTTTATATACGAGATTTTTTAAAGAAAAAAATTACACCAAATTAACAAGCGTTTTATTATCTTTTCAATGAGTACCATAGTGCTATATAAAAAATGGAGAAAAAAATGACTATTTTTTGTAACCCGACAGGTATTGTGTCGGGTTTGGGATTAGTTTAAAAAAAATTGTGGGTTTGGGTCCGGTCTGAGATTAGGTGATACCCGACCCGATTACCCGAAACAACATACCCAAATACTCGAACTATATACCCGATCATATACCCATGAATTTTTTAACGCATCACATAACCGTTAGACTAATGCGTTCAATATTTCAATAATTAACTTTTTTTCTTATTTCATGATAGTTCTTTTTAGAATGATCGATTACAAACTTCCGAATTCATTTGTAATGGCACTAGATTTATACCCCGACGCAGAGATTCGTTTTTTTTTTATATTTGAATATGATAACTTATGGCAGAGATTTGTTTACAATAATAATAATAATATATTTTATTATGTCATATTAGATATTCCAACCCAAGACGCTCTCGGGATAAAAACTAGTTAGTTATATCTAAATTAATAAAATCAAAACGTACCGATACCCGATCTTATTATATTAAAACGAGTCTACACTACCGCATCTCCTAACTCGTTTAATTTTAACAAGATCAACTTAGTCGACAAGTTAATCCAATATCCTAAAATCGTTGATAACACTAAAATAATCAACACAAGACGCACCAAGATCGACGGCATGGTTTAAGCCGAGGTGCAAAGTGCAAAAGTGCAACATTCGTGTACGTGAGGCCCAAAATATATATATTTAATTCTTTTTATAATTCTCATATGTTTGTATCAGTAATGTACTCAAAACCTAGATATAATTAAAATCTTAATATATATAGATAATCTACGTTACAACCTAAAAAACTATATATACCATGCATCAAGCCATTTTTTTCTAGGCTTCTCGTGAAACTTTTTTACACCAATCATCTCAAGTTGTTAGAAGCTCAAGGACTTGCATAAGTACATTTAAGAGTTTTTTTGCTGAAATGGTAGTTTTTTCCAAGATTCTTTGTGCCAAAGGTAGATGTCAGAAACCAACTTTGAAAAATGGAAGACGTGGACGAGATGGATATAAACCAATGCAGACGTGGACGAGTGACTGGATCAGTCCCACAATCTAAGATTGCGGGAGTCGGGTCTTAATTTTGCAGAGGTGTTTTTATACATAGATGTTTGGCTTGAGGAGGTGGCATGTGGTTGGTAGCAATCTTGGAGACAACACTTCCGCAATCTAAGATTGCGGAAGTCTTCATTTGTTTTTTTTGGCTTGAATGATATTATATATAGATGTTATGAATGAAGTGTAAAAATAAAATGTTAAAAATCAATCGTCCAGGAATCCAACATCTACACATACATTACCACTTTAAATCATTTACCCTATTAAAAATTTTAATAAGAAACACTATTAGTCTCATAATGTATTTTACTTGTAAGGCAACATAAATGGTCTCATACCTGTTCCGCATGTAAATTTTGTAGTTGTGATCGTATCTGTCTTAACGACCTACCTTTCCAACTGTAAAAAATAATAAAAAAAAACGAGTTAGTTTATTTAACAAATAATTATTTTATATAATATAAGGGTAATGGAGAAAGTACATACATAGCACCATAAGGTTTTCCAGGGATCAACCGGGTTGAACACTTGGGGGATAGTACACTGATTCGTGTCCAGGCCCACAACTGGAGTATAAGCATAGGTCCTCCAATTGTTTTATCAATGGAGACTGTGGCTTTACACATATTTCTATACAAACAAGCCAATGCAGCACTCCCCCAACTATATTGACCACATCTTTCTAACGATTCAAGATGCCTTAAAAATGTCAATGATGTCAAACCATTAGAAGAGTCAGCAAACAATGTGTTACCCACAATAACCAAGACCACACAACGTGCTTGTTGTGTAACATATTGTGTAATCTGATTCATATCTGCCCCTTCGGGCAGTACTTCTTTTAGTTTTTCTAAAAGGTATCTTGTTTTAATAGAATTTCCAGTCAACATTCCCTCCTCCGCCTCTATGCCCAACAAACCCCCAACTAGCTGTAATTGACTTGGGATGACCATTTTTCCTCTGGTCCTGCCAATGGTGGACCGTTGACTCGCAATCCTAAGAGCACATTCATGTCCTCTAAAGTCATCATCGTTTCACCAAACGATAGGTGAAACGTGTGAGTCTCTGGACGCCATCTTTCTACCAACGCGGTTATCAAACCACAGTCATAAAGTAGGTATCCAACATCAAGAACCCCACCAAAGCCTGCCATTCTAACCATCTCTTCAACATTGGGGTTTAATGGATTTTTTTCGAATGGCAGTAAATAATGCCTGGTCGCCCCGCCTAATATCAAGCTCTGTGGCATGGCCAACATCATCTTCGAACAGATAAGCCGAACGATGTTTTGGCTGCAGCCATAGAAGCTCATTGTTTCTTGGACCCAGGTGTAAATGTGCCATAGCTTTTTTTTTTTTTTTTTTTTTTTTTAAGATGATACTTGTGCTTGTGAATAGTTATGCTTTCACTAAACATGTATGTCCATATATGCATGTAGATTGTATGTTTGATTTGATGTTAGCTTGGTTACTATGCACACTATTTGTAATCGGAGAATCAATTCTCTTCTACTCACACAACCTACTAAAGTCACTACCATTACAAGACATGCACACTCAATCAATCTCACAACTTTGCCTGCAACAATACTATTCCAACCTGCTCTCATGCAATCTCACATTGCGAGACTTCATATTTTATTACTTATGCAGAAACATGGAGCCAAAACGCCCTTTGCAAAATAACATCCGACTCCCGCAATCTTAGATTGCGGGACTGCATATCCAGCTCAGCAGCCAACCATTTCAGCCAAAGTGTGCTTCCTGTTCCACGTCTGCCTTTGAGTCTTCTGTAACATCACGTATTTTTTCCACAATTATTAATTAGTAAGATCACCACTTTACTTATATTAAACTTATTTTGTACAAACCATTTCTAAATCTTACTTATGTCAAAACATATAATAATAATAATAATAATAATAATAATAATAATAATAATAATAATAAAATCAATCATTGGTGCTATTAACTTAATAGTATTAATACAAAATGGAAAAGTAAAAATGATCATATCTATACATATAATAAACCAAAGTCATTTTAATGACATTGCATTCAAAGAGGGTATTCTCTTCATTGAGTGTGCATGTGTCATCCCATGTGACAAGAGCTTTATTTTAGGAAAATAATAATTTAAAATTTAAAAACAAAATTAGATTTTTATCTCTAATGTTTTCTCCCATAACTTTTAAACGTTAATATCTTTTATATACGAGATTTTTTAAAGAAAAAAATTACACCAAATTAACAAGCGTTTTATTATCTTTCCAATGGGTACCATAGTGCTATATAAAAAACGGAGAAAAAAACGACTATTTTTTTGTGTGGTTTTGTTCATACAGGAAAAAAATACAAAGTGTTCAGGTTATTCATTAATCATGTATAGGCAAGTCATTAGTTATGTTCAAACCAGTAAATATGATTTTTATTTACAACATGTGTTAGCATTGGAGTTGTACATTGTTTTAGGTTAGGTCGGGCCTGGGATTAGGTTATACCCGACCCAATTACCCTTTTTTTTTATATTAGAATATGATAACTTATGGCAGAGATTTGTTTAAAATAATAATAATAATAATATTTATTAATCCTATATTGGCAAGTCATTAATTATGTTGTCATATTAGATATTTTATTATGTCATATTAGATATTTCAACCGGGACGCTCTCCAACAGGTAATTGCTATGTTTTCTTTTTCTACCATATTCTAAAATAGCTCAAGCTTATTGTATGTAGTTAAAGACCTTTGACTGAATGTATTGGTGCTAAACAATCTTTGTCCCTTGAAGTGCTTGGGATCTTAATATTCTGTTTTAGGTGTTGATGTTGTAAGGTGAAATAGATCTTTTGGTATATTTTTTTTTAAAGTATCTAATGTAAGTTGATACATAGATGTCATTTTTATAGTTTAGATACTTCTAATTTTATTCACTTTACTTAGATTTTTCAACTCGGGACGCTCCGGGGTATAAGCTAGTATCTAATAAATGCATATATCTTCTTCCTTGCCTATTCTCTGCAAGTTGACCGAACAAAAATAGAAACTAGAGGGACCTTAATGAAAATAACCCAAAATCATTGTCCACGTTTTTTTTTTCGCGCGCATCTCCTTGGCTGCAATGGGTTACTACCCACGAGAATCCCGGTCGAAATCCGATGAATACGTTTTTTTATTACATATATTGACCAATTTAAAAACCTTCTGTGTGTACAAAACATTCTGTCTACTTTCCCGAAATAGTTCGACGCGTTTTGACCGTCATAAATACCCATATGAACCATAAATTTTGATCCGCAAATTCACGGTCTTAAACGCCTAGACTCAATTCATTCACCCTCTTAAACGCCGATCGCCATATCTTTGCTCCCGACGATCGTCACCTCGAACCATGTGCCTCTACCTATGTTCGGCTTCTTGGACCAAGTCCGACGAAGCACAAAAAAAATCACGAGCCAAGCAACCTCCACCACGTGAACGTGAAACACCGCCAACCATTCCACACGAAATAAGCAACCACCACACAACCATCTTCCTCTTGTGTCCCTCTCTATTAAGCCTTTAACCCACCGCCAGCTCTGTTGTCTTCTTCGCTTGCCAACAGCCGCGAACCCACTAGTCATCATAATATGTCGCTTCCACACACAATCTTGAAGCCGCTGCAAGGTGTTCGCATTCTAAGGTAAACCACCGGCCTCCATGTTTTTATAGATGCACATGATTAATAACAAAACTTAAATACTTTGTCAAACTTTAAAAATCTGATCTAAAAGAGGGTCTTAATTTTTCTTTACCATGTGTTAGTTTTGGATAGCTAGGGACTATTTGATCTGATCTGTATACAAAATTTTTCACTACCCACAATATGTAGATTTTTGGAAGTGATAATAAGAATATCTTATATAGTTTGAAGCCTTCCAACATATTTGTTTAAAAGCCATAAAACAACTAGTTTTATGAAATATAAAAATAGCTAAGACAAGAACAATAGATTACCAAAGTTTTGTTATGTCCACTTTCTGTTTCTCGTTTTTTTTATGAATCTCATGGGCTGTTAATTAATCTCATTATATAATAAACAATATATTGATTTATTATTATTTATTTTTTTTTGAACTTAAAGGTCTAAGCCATTTAGTGTTCGGCTTTTATTTTCTTAAAACCCAAGCATTCTCGCTTATCATATGCTCATATTTATATATTATACATTTACCAACCTTATTGTGCAATATTTATTGTACCAACGTGTACAAGCTGTTGATGCATGGCTTCATGACCTATGGTCCATCAGTGTTTGCAAGCTGTCCACTTGATTAGTCATCCCACGTGTCCAATAATCTAAATTCTCTTTGTTCTTAGGAGGACGGGGCGCTATCAGAATTGGTCACGGGTACCACTATCAGCACGATAACACCGCTACCACACTTGCTGGTAGGGATCCCGTGAACCAATTTCTGGTTCCATCTAACGGGCTGGTAGTGTGGCACGTTCCAAACTTTTAGGTGTTTTTATTCCTTTTTTGACCGTTTTAATGTTATTAATTGTTTTTTGACTTTCAAACGGTCATATTTTGTGTCCGTTTTTATCTTTAGGTTTATAAAAACACAATTCATTCCCACGATTTTGAATCAAAAAACATAGAAATCATATCAATACTTATAAAAAAAATGACTGACATTGACGTTGAAGATGATCAAGTAATCGTTCCCCCGCTCGAAGTCCACCCGATTTTACACTCAAGCGATAGTAGCCTTGAGTTTCTCACGAACCTTGCACAGCGGGCAGAGGAAGACACGACAACATCTAAGAAATGATACATGCCACGTGATCGCGAGGGAGGCCATGCGCGGTTAATAAATGACTACTTTGCTGAAGTACCAAAATACACCGACGCACAGTTTAAACAAAGGTATCGCATTTCGAGACGTCTATTTCTACGTATTGTAGCAGATGTTGAAGCAAACTTCGAATGGTTCAGAGAGAGCATGGACGGTCGGTTTAGAAAGAGTTTTACGCCCATGCAAAAAGTATCTTTCAGCAGTGAAACAACTCGCAACCGATAATCCTCCAGACGAATACGATGAGTATTTATGTATGTCTGAGATGACGTCGCGCGAATGTTTACAATTTTTTTTGCAATGCCGTCATTAAGTTATACGGGGCTGAGTTTTTGCGAAGACCAACAAGCCACGACATTGCATGTTTCTATGAAGCACACGAAAAAGACATCACCTTCCCGGCATGATCGGTAGCATTGACTGCACTCATTTAGTGTGGCGAGCATTGACTGCACACATTTTGGGATATGACATATATCATCCAAAATCCCGCCGCATCGCGCGGGGTATATTACTAGTTTATAAACAAACACAAAGACTATGATTTTTGTAGTATTTTATTTACATTATTACATATTATATTTATATATATATTTCTTTTGTTACACAAACTGTACCATAAAACTTACCCACACTCCTCACACACAATAACAACACCAAACATTAAATGCCAAACGATACTAATTTAAGCAATAGAAATTTCAATTGAACTGAAGTTGCGATGATATTTAGGGACTCGTGACACGTGATTCGAGCTTTAGAGATTATATCGGCCTTCGTTATTCCCCGTTAAATTCTAGCAAATCTATCACAATCAAGGTGAGTTTACGTAACCTTGTTTATGCAATTCTTTATACTTGAAACATTATACTTAAGCAATTCTACATACATGTCTAGTTGTAAACTTTAATGCCTCATGACTTAGACAAAGACTATTAGACTTAAACTTCAACTTACATAATCATTAGCTGTGGCCAAGCCGGCGATATACAATGATAAATCTATTGGATTGACAACCCCACCTAGATTCGTTGACCATCTTTTACGGGGAGCGCGGGTATTTTAACTTGGGGTAAGGATGACTTTTAAACACAATTATCATGGGTATTTTGGTAATAATACCTCACCCCACCCCACCCCACCCCACCCCACACCCACCCCAAGTAACCCGAAGTAACCCCTTTTAAATAATAATAATCACAATAAAATTCAATAGTTATTATTGTTACTATTATTATTATTGTTTTTTTTTCTGTTGTTATTATTATTATTATTATTATTATTTCTGTTGTTATTATTATTATTATTATTATTAATATTATTAATATTAATAATAATAATGATGTTTATGGTGAAAAGATAGGGTTTTTATATTGAATTTTTTCGGGTTTTTGTCAGGAGATGAGCCGATGCTGTGGATGTGACATCCGGGAACCAAGCGCGCATTTTTACGCTGGCTTTACTGTTTACTTACTGAATTTCGGGACGAAATTCTTTTCAACTTGGGGATGATGTGATACCCCGCAATTTCAGGTTCTCACTTTAACTAAACTCTGGTTACATTCTAGGAATTATAGTTAACTAGAGTTAGCTATATAAGTTACACATTGCACGGTTATAGGTTAATAACTGCATGAGGTGGTAATTCGAGGAATTACCAAACTATTTACATGAGTAGTGAACCCCGGACGTTGGTGAATTGTTAAACAAAATGATTGTGAAGTAATTGTTTGAGATTGATTGCAATTACGTGCTTCTATGATACTCTGTGAAACTATGTGAAAACTGTATGTAATTACGTGAACATAAACTGAATACGTTAATAAAAACCATAATGGATCGACCATTAGGATGATTGGGGTCTTAACACCTGGGGTTACATTTATTACGGTCCGAAATAGCGAAAACGTCGAACGAAAATACGTCGGGTGACGAAACGGGCCACCCACGCGGGCCAAGGCCCTGTGAGCGGCCGCTCACAGGGAGCGAGCGCCCGCTCGCCGGTACCTGACGTTTCTAAACCGCCTTAAACACCTATTTAAGCAACCTTAAGCCTCTTGTATCACCTAAACTCAAACCCTAATCGTCCTTACTGCCTCACTTACGAAATATTAACCCCAAACAACCTTCTAAGGCGCAATAACATCGATTGGGAAGCTCCAAAGGCGTTCGGTTGATTGTATCGAAGAGCTAGGGGTATAATCTTTAATCCTTTACGCTTTAATCTTATTTTTATGTTATAAAAATCATATAACAAGGTTTGTCCAGGTCTGAAAGCTTTTGATAATTATTAAAACTTGAGGTTTTTGAAGATTAAATGAATTAAACATGATGATAGGCGATTAGTAATATCATAGGTTACTTGTTGCACAAGTGTTGAAGTTTTGATCATTAAAGTTGTAATCTTTGCATGAATAATGATAGAATCTGATCACAATAGGTATTAGGAATTTTTGGTAATGGTTATTGATGATTATTAGGTGTTATTGATTGATAATATGCAACTAGGGTTTGATATAATTGATAATATTGCATGATTTGAATCTGGACAGAATCTGAATGTCGACTTGTAGGGTCTTTTTCGTGGCTTGAAAATAATTATTTTGATCGATTCTTTGCATGAATAGATTGTACATGGTCTTAGCTTTTTAGAATGGGCAAAATCATCTGATTTGGATGTCGTTTGATATGTTTTTGGAATTTTCTTTGATTAAAGGTCATGTCAGATTTTCGGATTAACAAACTGAGCCAACTTTAAACAATCATAACTCGAGTTTTACAAGGAATTAAGTCATGAAATTTGGACAGTAGGTTAACATTGGAATAACTTGGCTTTTCCAAGTGGATTCATCCCGTTTGGAGGAATACACGATTTTTGGGAATTTTTCTACTAACCCGACCTGCTGTAGAAACTTTCTGGACATATCTGTGATGTACGATTTTTCATGATTTTTGTGTTTGGTTTTGAGACAAAACAAAAATATGGTTATCAAATTAATCCCAAATAATATTCAGTAAAAATTTGGGAGTTTAACTCACTGATTAACTATTTTAAATAAATTGGTTTTGATGACGCACAATCTGTCCTAAAACACAGATTGTGTATTATGTGTTTATGTGATTAATTGAGGTCTTAGGTGGTATGTAATTGATGTGTAACTGAACGGACACTTGTATGGGACGCATATGGAATGTAAAAACTAATTATAACCAACACATTCACCAACGGGTCCGTAGGATTTACTTATGCGTGTAGAATCACTAGGTGTCACTTACACGCTTTTGAACATTTAAACGTCTTGGACAAACGGATTATACGGTGTAATGGTATTACACATATACTCACTTAGTGACACATGTACTAGGGAGTCGGTAGCACGCCCTACTTTGGAGTTGGATTTATTTGCTTGCATTCTAAGGTGAGTTTCACTACTCTTTTCTCAAAAGCATGCGTCTCGGGTTGAGACAACTTACTTAACTTTTCTAGTCCCGTTTGGGACTACTCAGGTTTTTGACTCCTTGTGTGGGTCGGGTTTACGATTCCTTGTGTGGATCGGGTTTTTGATCAGTTTAAAACTTATTGGTCCTTTGTGAACTAAACACTCTATCATTTGGAAAGTCCTTGCATATTATTGGGTTAATCGCTGGAGGCGAGAGGGGTATTAGTTGATAGCGCTATTAGGTTGTGCAGCAACCTCATGTCTGAGGTGCTTGAGGCACGGGCATGAACTTCTGACCACAATTGAGAACTGGTGTTGATTGACACCAGTTATTGAGGCAAATTACTATTTTACTGAAGGTGTCCCAATAATCCTGTTTAGTTACATTGAGTGGGCTAGCTACCCCTGACACGCTTAAACTGATAACTCTTGAAAATTTGGTCTGGAGGACCTACGCTTTTACTTGGTTACGTGGTTTTGGAAACCAGCGCATTTACTTACTCACCTTCTTACTTAGTGAACTCACCAACATTGTTTGTTGACCCACGATTTACATGCTTTTGCAGGTAGTTAGCTTCCGGTGCCAGGATTAGAAAGCACTGCACACTTCACTGCATTTGGGGTCTTGGGCATACACCTAAATTTCATATTATGCTTTTACATTTTCTTTCATATGGTTTAATTTGGGCGCGTTGTTTTGCGCATGGTTTTAAAAGGTTTAAATTTGGTTTACGCTTCCGCAGCTTAACTAAACTTGGTTTTTGAAAACGAACTAAATGGGTTGGGCATTTAGAGTTCGTTCATATGACTTATGGCTATGGGATCCTGGTATGTCATGCGCCTCGCGGTATAAACACCGCAGTGGAAATTTGAGGGTGTGACAGTGGAGACGACGATGAATGGTGTAGTATGTTTTTGTAAGAAAACACTGGTGTAAACATTAGCTTACACCAACATAAATATGAATGTATAATGTATAGTCGTTTTTGATGTAAGAAAAACACTGGTGTAAAACATCAGTTACACCAGTATAAACATGAATGTAAAGCGCACCATCTAGTTTTGGTTATTTTACATTAGTGTTTTTTTTACACCAGTGTAATTGTTGTAAATGTTTGTGTATGGCAGATTTACACCGGTGTAAAAAATTACACCAGTATAAAAATGGGGGAGAGAGGACAAAAGCTGGACGTTTTTTTTTTGTTTTTAAAATATTTTAAAAAAAAAGTAAATTATTTTAATTAAAAAAACTCAACAACTTTTGATCTCAACAATTGGATCATCAAGATCAATGGTCCACAAGAGTTCTCTAGTTCTCACAATATAGTAGAGTTCTCATATTATCCTAGCCCTATATATATATATAGGGCAATTATAAAATGAAAACCCTCTTGAGTTGAGAAAACCTTGGAAACCCATGTAAAAAATCATTATTTTTTTTGAAAAAAATAACCAATGTAAAATACATGTTTTTAAGAGTTTTGGGCCAAAAAAATAAAAAAAGCGCCGAAGGGATTTTTTTTTAAAAAATAAACAAAGCTGCGAAAACACATGTTTACACCTGATAAAAAACAACAAATAGCTGAAAACATATGTTTTTTTAGCAACTTTGTTTATTTTTTTAAAAAAAATCCCTTCGGCGCTTTTTATATTTTTTTGGCCCAAAATGCTTAAAAACATGTATTTTACATTGGTTATTTTTTTCAAAAAAAAAAATTGATTTTTTACATGGGTTTCCGAGGTTTTCTCAACTCAAGAGGGTTTTCAATTTATCCTTCCCCTATATATATATATATATATAGGAGAAAGTTAATTTGAGAACACCTATATTTCGTGCGAACCGTGAGAACGGCATCTAAAACCATTCAAATTCAAAATTTCTTTTTACACTTCTCTTTATTACTAAAATACAATCTCAAAAACACAATTTACGCGTAAAAATTCAAACGTATACGAAAATAATTTGTTTTTACACATGTGTAAATTTACTGTGTATACATGTGTAAACTGTTTCGTTTACACATGTGTAAAAAGTTAATTTGAAAGTGTTTTTGCAAGAAAAGATGAAGTATTTGGAAAGAAAATTCATTTATTAATGTTGTATTTTGATTATAATGAGGTTTGTATTAAAAAAAATTTGATTTTGATTATTTTTTTTACTTGTTCTCACGGTTCTCACAATATTTAGCGTTCTCAAGATAACCCTCCCCTATATATATATATATATATATATATATATATATATATATATATATAGGGGGCGGTTATTCTACAAAGTAAAAGAAACGTGCGAAGGATGCGAAGGATCTTTGTACATGATAATTACTTTATGATAATTACGTAATTTTTTTTGTTCATGAAAGCATTACGTAATTATCATGCACTTTGTACATGATAATTACGTAATGATAATTACTAATGTTTTTGTATGTTCATGAAGGCATTACGTAATTATCATGTACAAAGTGATCCTTCGCATCATTCGCACGTTTGTATTACTTTATATTTGATCCTGCCCCTATATATATATATATATATATATATATATATGTATGTATGTATGTATGTATTTAAAGTGACCAAAATACCCTTGACTTAACTGACTTTTATTGACGAAGTTAGGGGATTGGATGAAAATGACAAAAAAAAATGAGAAACCTTGGGGACACAGATGAGAAAAATAAATTATTTGGACTAAAGAGGCATTTTTAGTCAAACCTCAGAGAATAAATTATCAATTAACTCTTTGCAAAATAAATTCGGCTGCTGTGCCATGCGTGTGCTTTCAACTCTTTTTTCTTAACCTACGTTTGACTATTAGCTTTGGGCAATAGGTAATTTTCTATGCCTGGAGACAAATTCATAGCAATTTTTGATGTTAGGTGAGTGGTTAAATGTGAATGTTTGGTCATTCTAGAGTTAATCAGGATCTGCAAGCCTTTTTTAGAAAGTGATCATGGTTGAGGCCTAAGCTATAAGATCAAACTCCAGGGAGATTATTTGATTTGCTATTGTTTGCTTTAGTTACTCTTTTAAGGTAACTCTCCATAGTCCATAAATTCAATTGGTTTATTGCGCTATATTATCTAGATAATGACATGTTAACTACATAATCACAATAATTATTGTACATCTTATCATGTTGAATGTGCATTAATTTTGTGTTTTATACATATCTAATGTGTTACATGTATTGATTTATTTTGTTTTTCTAATAAAATGTTGTTTATGATAAAGTAAATGTCTTATTACACGGACATTTGAACATCATAGTTTAGCGAAGTTGTTCTTATTCATCCCCTTAATATACAACATATATATTATTTTTATCTTTTTTTTTTTCAAAAAAACACAAATTTGATTTCTTTTCTTTAAGAAAACACATGTGGATAATAGATGCTTTATGGTTCGTTCTAACGAAAAAGTTTGGCTGATAACCATAGTTGCAAAAGTCGTCCGAGTTGATCGATTACTCGCCAGGTACTTGCTATAGGGTGGGTCATCGAGTATAGCCGAGTTGGCCGAATATTCCGAGTACTCCCCTCATAGGCCGATTCGACCCCCGAGTACTCACCCGATTAGGCCGAGTACTCGCAACTCCCCAGTCGGCCGAGTTGGTAGCGCCTACCGAGTTCTGCAACCATGCTGATAACCATGGTTTTGAATAACGACAGCGTCAGATCACCGAATCAAGATGCTTCGGTTTGAAGAAATTTTATATTTGAAAGCCTTTTTTTAGGAAGTCATCATGGTTGATGCCTAAAGCAAATAATATGGATGACAATAGGGATGAGCAAATTAACCGCCATAACCGATAATCTAACCATAACCGACATAATCAAACTGATTTTAACCGGTAACCAACATAACCAATGGCTACGGTTATTAAATTTCTTTAACCGACTGATCGCTTATGGTTATGGTTATGAAGTTTTGGTTAACCGATATAACCAAACCGTACTTGTAATGTTAACTTTATGTTACATTAACTATGTAGAGGTTTTTATTATAATAAAAGTATGTTATTAACAAAATGATCTTGACGTAATGCTCTTTTTGTGACAAATTAAAATTATAATCAAAGGCTAAGTATGTTTTTTGTTAATATCTTATTAAAAAGAATCACACATTGGTAGTATAACTAGAAAATGTAGTCTAATTGCCTTGTACAAAATAGCACAAACTAAGTACAACATTGTAGGTTTCGGTTTTCCTAGACCCATTGACTTTTAATTTTATACTTTACCCTAAAGTTAGTTTTAGTTTTTTTTTTTTTTTTTTGTTAATGATCGAAATAACTATAACCGAATAACCATAACCGAAGTTTGTTATGGATATGGTTATGATTTTTGTAAAAACCGAACCAAGCCAAACCGACCCATGCACACCCTTAGATGACTAAAAATACCCGCAGCAACACGCGGGCAATCCTACTAGTTCTTTATGGTGCATATAATAACTACCTTTTGAGGGTAAAATTGTATTTTAAACACCATATTTAATAAAATGTAATCAAGAGTAATGAGATGTTTATGAGACCTTATGACATTTAATTCTACAATTATTTTAAACATATTAAATAGAACACATAAAAAAAATAATTCATAATACTACATGTTTTGTTATAATTTGGGGGGTCTAAGGGAAGCAAACTTGGCGCTACTCACCAAGTGGTGGTGGCGTTTTAGAGAAAATGGGGATCAATTATGGGCAAGGGTTATTCGGGCACTTCATGGTAACCGGTGGGTCAAAGGCATCATTCCAATCAAGAAGCAATTATCTGGGGTATGGAAAAACATTGGGGGGTTCGATGTTGATTTTTTCAAGAGAGACATGGATATCATAAAGAAATTGGTGTGTAAAGTGGGTAATGGGGGGAATGTAAGTTCTGGGAGGATGCATGGGTGCTTCCTCAAAGTCTCAAAGATGCTTTTCCTTTGGCATATAAAATGGCTGGAAATAAAGGCTCCCAAGTGTTGGACAATTACTAAAAAATGGGCAGGGACATAATATGGGGTTGGGATTGGAAGAATCGTCCAGCTGATGCCGAGTCTTGGTCGCAAAGCATTCAATTGATTCTATTGTTGAGAGAAACAAAAGTAAAAATGGGGGACGATAATTGGGTTTGGGTTGGGGATAAAGGCGAATACTTCTCGGTTAAACACGTTACACAGGAATTGACGACTGCTATTGGTACCCCACACGGTATCAATAATATGAAATGGTGTAATTGGGCATTACCAAAGGCAAACATGTTCGCGTGGAGGGCATTATCTTGAAGAATTCCGACTAGAGTCGAGCTATCAAAAAGAGGTATTAATGTTGGTATTACCATATGTTCGTGCTGCGAAATCATTGATGAATCTGTGGATCACGTTCTAGTATCGTGTCTCATGGCAAAGTCTATTTGGTGGTCAATCGGTATATGGTTGAGATGTGCAAACCTGGTCGACGCAGACACTGTTTCGGGAATCTTTACAAAGGCGAGCTGCATTACAGGTTCTAAGAAGCAAAAGAAGGCGACTATGGCGATTATTATGGCAACTATGTGGACGATTTGGCTGAAAAGAAATGCGAGGATCTTCAAAGGCACTCCGTTATCATTTGCAAAAATAGTGGAGGAGATTAAAGAAGTTACCTACCTATGGATGAAATATAGAACAAGTGTGGTGTTTTCGATCGAAGAATGGTTAATGGATAGTATCTTTAGTATCAAGTAATGTTGTTGAATATGCTTTAGTTTTGTTTCCTGTTTTCTCATTTCTAATCTCTGGCTAGAATGAATTGTACTCATTTGTTTGTTATAAAATGGAAATCTCCTTCTCTGTTAAAAAAAACATGTTTTGTTATAATCTTTTTACATACAATTAGATACTTTATAAAAGTTAAAGATTTTATAAACCTGATAATACTATATAGAAATCGAGAAATCAATAATGAAGCCGTGTTTTTAATCATGAGGTAACGTTTTGAATTATAAAATTACTACGTATGGCTAATCTGATCTAAGTTGTACGTTCACCGGATTATGTCTATGATCGGAGAAAAAAGATTATGTTTATAATGAATTTCGAACAAAGATATTAAGAAATATTCATATAAAAAAGTCGACAATAACAAAAAAAATAATTAATTAATAAGGGTTCTACTTCTTGAGTACTTCAACTTAAGTCCACATTTTTAGCTCAAGTAAGTTTTTTGGTTATTTATTGAAAACCAATTGGACCGATGTTCATAACCGATTAACCAAACGGGAACAAATGAATAATTGAAACCAATCGGTTTTCGAAATATCTTAATCGAAAGTTTTGGTTTTGGTTATGGCTCAAAACCGAAGGGAGTTAAACAACAACTTGTACACACCCTTAAGATCATCAATTGAAGTGTTGTGGTCTCCGCCGCAACGCGCGAGCACCCCCACTAGTAATTACATTGCGGGTTATGAGATGGGGTCATATGTTGAAGACACTTTCCATTGCTATTGACTCCAATTCTTATGATGACAACTTCAAACTTTCTAAGCCAAGCCAAGAACACTTCCCAAATTAACAGAAAATCACAACCAAGCCACCAAAAATATTCTGTTGAATACCTAGTATTAAAACAAATAACCATTCTCATTGAACTAAAGGAATACGCAGAGATTTTAGGTCAAGATTACTTACCAATCGATGTTGGGACTGTTGTAGAATGAGAAGATGTTCAAATTTCTACCAAGTTTCTTGTTCGTCCAGCGGATTGACACACCCAGAAAACTTACCAAACACAACACGTTATTACACAATCTTGTTCACTTACAAATATGATAACACAAAATTCAACTCATAACACTTAAAAAAATTAGTAATCATATTTAAAAAAAAAAGGACAAATGATGATCCTTGGCATAAAGGCAAAAAGTATGCCTAAAAAGTTACATAAAGGAATTTTCAAAAGACAAAGAAGTGAACTAACCAAATATGTAATTGTGATGCCATGAGTATGACAAACAATAGCATTTTTTGTTGCCTCGAGGATTTCGTTTAAACTTGTTAGCGCCTCGGCCGTATCTAAGGCAATAATAAAACAATTAGTGAAGGGAATCTAAGGCTGGTGGGTGTAGAGGAAGCCTGTCATCCATGATGGTCCTCCAACTCGTATGCCACATTAGCGTATGGTAGGTCCATCCTCCCCGTGATGATCCAAGGGTGTAGAGTGATAGGCCTCCCCTTTTTTTTTTTAAATTAATTAATATTTTAAATGGCTGAGATCTTATCATCATCATCATCCAAGCGTTGTCATGTTTCAGGAAGTCTTCCAACTATTACTTGAATGAAAACAAAAACCATTGTATCTAACCAAAGTTACAAGTAAACATCATATTTATCAAACACATCATTTTTAGTAAATAGTAATCCTTACTTGAATGAAAACAAAAACCATTGTATCTAACCAAAGACGTTACAAGTAAACATCATATTTATCAAACACATCATTTTTAGTAAATAGTAATCCGCATAATTCTTATGTATTAACTAGTATTTGAGACCCGCACGTTGGTGGGGCTTTTAAACTGAACGAAAAGCATATGTAAAAATGTTTAAGCATTCACGCCCATTGCAGCGTGTTGACGAACAAAAATTAGACCGAATCGTAAAACATATAAAATAATAACCAACAGCGGCGAAGCTGGGTCCTCAAATCGGTGGGGGCCAAGACTCAATTTTTTTATAGGGAGTGGCCGGAAGCAAGGTTTTCAGAACCGGACCGGACGTCGAACCAGCCTGCTTACCAGTTCACTGGTCGGACAGGTCCGACCGGATTTAAGAACTGGACAACATTATAAATATTATAAAAAATATATAAAATTCAAAAAAATTATAAGAGTTCATAAGAAGCATAAAAATAAAAAATCACTTTAAATATCTTATGTCTTGGAATTATCAAACCATTTTAAATATCCCAATTCCCAAACCCACCTACCAAACCTATCTCTTCTTCTCTATCATTATCTATGTAGACACACACATTATCTACCACACACATATCTAAAAATATATAACAGACGCTTTAAACCATTATCTACCACATTCAGACACACATCAAGAGAGCAGGAAAGAGAGGCGGTGGCTGAAGATTGAAGAATAGAAGGGTAAAGGGTCATGGTGGCTGAAGACTGAAGAACAGAAAGGATTAAAAGTTTCAACTGGTCCGGTCCGATTCAAGCGGTTCCCGGTCCGACCGTTCGGCTCCCGGTACAACCGGACGGTTCAATGCATACCCGATCCTTTGTCTCGACCCGGTCCGATCCGGGTTTCAAAACCTTGGCCGGAAGATCAAAGCGGTGGGGGCCAGATTCTATCTCGATTCAATTTACCTACGAAATTCGTAAAATTTCACCACTGCGCCAAAAAAACGATGGGGGTTGGGGCCCCCGGGCCCTCTAAAACCTACGCCTCTGATAACCAAGTCGAGCTAGAACCTACATGTTGTGGCAGAGCCGTTAAACGGGAAAAAATGGAATGTTTAACCACATACACGTGTTAGAGCGTGTTGAGTAACAAATATTAGACCGAATTATAAAACTAAAATTTCATAAAAAAAAATTGATAGGTATAGGAGACCAAAGTTTAAAGCGGAAAATTTTTCAGGTTAAAAATAAAAAATGTTTTATGACAAATTTATAAAAGAAAAAAAATGTAAGAGGTTACAAGCAAAATAGAAAACCACAAAATGTCAAAATAAGGTATTATTGCTAAGAACCTTTAATTGTTATACATAAGAATTTTATTTCTATAAGAAAGAAACAAACAAATACCTAAGTGTAAAAGGGATAAATTTCCTCTAAGTTGCCTACATATTTAAAGCAACAAATTAGCTCAGTCGTATATTAAACTTACGTAACATGATTCAGAATCAACACATAAATAAAACAGGCATATGAGGATTAGGGAACGCAAACGGACTAAGCCACCATGGCTGTAATAGGGGTTGCAGGCAATAACATGCCATCCTCCACAGCTGCCACACCGTGACGACATGCAGACATGATTTTCAGACTCATCATTGCCTCGTGTACCAGTGACAAATTTATGGTTTATTTTCTGTAACCCTAAATTAAAGTAGACAGACAACCAAAGCCATCGCCAGAGAAAATCTACCTATCTAGGGGTTTGCAGTGTAAACCTCACTCAAACATCGCCAGCATCAGAGCGCTTTCCATTCGTATACCCAAGCGGCCTTCTGTCGTTGCTATCATCGGGCCCTTTTCAGTCACTATTGTTACCATCACAAACGGGAAAAGCCATTTTCCATGGCAAAATTAGTAGTGACCATGGAAGAAACAAAAACACAACACCTAAACAATCCAAATATTGGAAGACCTGCTACGGGCTTGCGTGGTGGATTTTGGAAACAATTGGGGTAAACACTTTCCTTTGATCGAATTCTCGTATAAAAACAGTTACCACACTTCGATTTAGTGTACGCCTTTTGAGGCATTGTATGGACGCAAGTATAGGTCTCCCATATGCTGGACTGAAGTTGGGGATAGCCAACTAACAGGTCCTGAACTCGTGCATGAAGCTTCTGAGAAGATTGTGCAAATCAGAAATCCTATGGCCGCTGCTCGTGATCGACAGAAAAGCTACGCTGATAAGCGTAGGAAGCCTTTGGAGTTCCAGGTTGGGGACAAGGTACTATTAAAGGTGTCACCTTGGAAAGGCGTGATTCGATTCGAGAAACGGGGAAAGTTGAACCCGCGATATGTTGGACCATTAGAGATTGTTGAAAGAATCGGTCCGGTGGCTTACAGGTTAAACCTGCCAGACGAACTCAGTGGAGTGCACAATGTATTCCACGTATCGAACCTTAACAAATGTCTGTCTGATGCGACATTGGTAGTGCCACTAGAGGAGATCTAGGTGGACAAACAGTTACGGTTTATGGAATATCCGGTGCAGATTCTTAAGCAGGGCGTCAAGAAACTCAGACAGAGCACTATACCTATTGTCAAGGTACGACGGAATTCCCGTCTAGGACTGTAATTCATGTGGGAACACATGGATCAAATGCGGCTTAAATACCCACACCTCTTTACTGAACCTAAACCTGTGCATAGATAAAACGATAAACGTAAAGCAGCTCACTCAAAGTGAATTTCGGGGCGAAATTCCTTTCAACTTGGGGATGATGTGGCATTCGGTAACCAAGAACACATTTTTACACTAGCTTTACTGTTTACTTACTGAATTTCGGGACGAAATTCTTTTCAACTTGGGGATGATATGACATCCCGCATTTTCAGGTTTCTACTTTAACTAAAATCTATTTAACTTTACTTACATTCACAGCATGTTACTTAACTAGGGTTAGTTAGGTGAGTCACATGTTGCGTAGTTATAGACTAGCAACTGCATAACAGAGGTAATTCGGGGAATTACCGAACTACTTATATGAGTATTGAACCCCGAACGTTGGTGAATTAAGAAATTAGATAATTGTGAGTTAGTGGATTGATATTAATTGCAATTACGTGTTTCTGTGAATCTATGTGCAAACTATTATGTGATTACGTGAAATTAAACTAAACGCGCTATCAAAATTGTAATCGATGAACCGTTAGGATGGTTGGGGTCTAAATACATGGGGTTACGCTTGGTATGGTCCAAAATAACGAAAACATCGAAGAAAACGGACAATACGCTGAACCGGGCAACCCGAAATGGGCCGTGTCTTAGACCGAATGGCCGTTCGGTATTGCCTGATGTCTGAAACCGACTTAAACCCTCTATTTAAGCGACCTTAAGCCCCATGCACCTCATAACCTCAACCCTAATCGTCCATAACAGCCCCCACACAAAAAATAAACCCTCCAACACCTGCTAAAGCTCAAGAACGTACATCATCCGGGAAGATTATAAGGTGTTCGGGTCTTGATTGTGAAGTGCTTTAGGTATATTGTCTTAAACTCTTGTTTTTTAACCTTTCTTGATAATGTTTAAACACCATAATGGTTTGTCCAGATCTAAAACAAAGTTATAAATATTAAAACATGAGTTTTCAAAAGATTAACGTGTTAAACATAAGGGCTCATGATGATTATATGATGATGTTTGCATGTTAGAGTATGTTGTTGATTGTTAAACATCTAGGGTTTGTAGATGATTGTATTCATGGTAAATCTTGCATGTTTGGTCTTGCTAATGTATTACAGATATTGTATGATGATTAATTGAGGTTCTTGCTTGATAATATTCACCTAGGGTTTGAAATAGTTGCGAAGATTGCATGTTTAAAATCTAGACAAAAGGTGTATGTAGACTTGTAGGCCCTATAACTTGACTTTAAACTATTAGTTTTGATCGATCCTTGTTATGTAAATGTCGTACAAGGTCTTAGGTTTCTGGAATGGGTAAAATCATGTGGATTGGTGGTCGTTTGATATGTTTTTGGAATTTTATTCTAATAAAGGTCAAAATTGATTTTCGGATTAAAAACTTGGGTCAACTTTAATCAACTGTAACTCAAGTTTTATGAAGAGTTATGAAATCTGGACAACATGTCGATGTTGGAAAAACTCGGCTTTGCTAAGGGGATTCATCCCGTTTGGATGAATACACGATTTTTGGGAATTTTTATCATAAACTGACCTGTTGTGAAAGTTTTCAGAACCTAGCTGTAGTAATTGATTTTTCATAATTTTTCAACAAGGTTTTGATATGAAATAAAAATAGTGGAACGACAAATGGACGCATAAAAATATTCAGTAAAATTTTGGTTGTGTAATTCTTTGTGCAAGTATTTTTAGAAAAATCGTTTTGGCGTACAATCTGTCCTAAAAACACAAATTGTAACATAGATGCATATATGCTTATTTGGAGTCATATATGACTTGATTATGACTTGAACTTACGTGTACACTTGTATGAGATGTGTTTAAAGTGTATAACTGATATTAATCATAACGCTCACCAACGGGTTCATAGGGTCTACTTGTGCATGTAGTTACGATATGTGTCACTCAAACGTTTTTGCATAAACTAAAGTCATGGACAAACGAGTTATATGGTGTATCGTGTATACACATGTACTCACATAGTGACACATATAATAGGGAGTCGGTAGCGAGTCTCTGCTTCTTATTTGGACGTGTACTTAGCTCTTAACGCAACCTAAGGTGAGTTTCACTACTCTTTTCTCAAAAGCATGCGTCTCGAATTTGAGACAACTTTCTGGACTTTTTCTAGTCCAGTTTGGGACTACTTTTACATCCCGGTTTTGGGATGCTTTGACTCCTTGTGCGGGTCGGGTTTTGACTCCTTGTGTGGGTCGGGTTTTGACTCCTTGTGAGGGTCGGATTTTGCTAGTTCGCAAACTTTGTCCTTGATGAACTAAACCAACACTATCATTGTAAGTCCTTCACGTACCGAATGAGTTGCCGGGTTTGCAAGCGGGTTACTAGTTTATAGCACTATGATGTAAGGCAGTCTGCTCACTATTGTGACAACACGTACATTAGCAGTTTGGTATATCAGTGTTTAGTTATCATGAATGGGTTAGCTACCCTTGGCATGAGATGAACTAGTGGTTACATGGTTTTTGGAACCTACTCATTTACTTTACTTTGTGAACTCACCAACTTTATGTTGACACACGATAGCATGCTTTTGCAGGTCGCTAGGTTGGAGCACGAGTAGGTCATGCATCATATGTGTCATGGGTTAATGAACACATTAAACTATTTTTATCATTTACTTGTTTATGGTTGTTTGGGCGCGTTTGTTTTGCACAGTAATATTTTACATAACTATTTTGGTTACGCTTCCGCAATTAATTAAAACTTTTGGTTAACTTTTAAACTTGGTTTTCAATAACAAACTAAATGGTTTGGCCATTTAGAGTCATTCTTATGACTTATGGCTATGGGATCCTGGTGTGTCACGCGTCTCGCGGTATAAACCCCGCAGTGAAAATTTGAGGGTGTGACAGTGGCAGAAAAACTTGGTTATTTGATGAAGTGGCTATTATGTGACACCATCACCACCACCACTCACACTGTCGTTAGAAACCCTAAACCTAACCCCAACTTGATACCACCATCATCCACCTTCTGCCACCGACCCACACCCAAAATACGACCACCTTATTTAAGTATTGCTTATGTCAACACTTGAACCACAAACAACATACTCAAATTAAAACTCAAACCCCTAACTAGATGAACCACTACGATCTCATATTCACCTCATTTAACTTCAAACTCCCACACATTCTTCTTTTACTCTGTCTTCACCTTCAAAAACTATAATTTTCAACACACCATTTTTCATCTCTGTTAGAGTATCTAAGAGGTGTTTCGTTGTCATCCTCCGATTACTTTTCTGCCCCCGCTTTGATGATTAGTGTGTTTTGCTCCATGGAGATCTTCACGTTCATTTTGTCCAAATATAGCTTGTTGCAGTGGCGAAGCTTGACCCGAAGGTTCGGGGGGTCGGAAGTCACCGGGGGGTCAGAAGTCACTAGTTTCGGGGGGGGGGGGGGGGGGTCGAAACCCTATATTTTCAAAATTTTCTATACGAATACTATATAATCAGAACTTCTGCGCGAAAATCCGGGGGGGTCGGCCGCCCCTCCCCGCCCTTACTATGCTGCGCTAGTGGCTTGTTGAATCCCAGATTGAGCGGCTTGTCTGTTTCCTCCGCGTCCCATCCTTTCCTTCCTCCTAATCCAATCCTCCATCGGGTGATGTTGTCATGAAGGATTCTCCATGAATTGGTCCATCATGTTGAAGATTTCGCTCAGACTTGGGGTTTGTAACGGTGGTGGGAGTGGTATGGTGGAGGTGGCGGTGGAGGAGGCGAGGTGGTGATGGTGCCCATGGCCGGCCCTTGGGTGGGCCAGGGAGGCCAACCGGTCAGGGTTCGGAAATATTGAGGGCACGTTGTTTATAATATATATATATATATATATATGTTTTTTTTAAACATGCCTCTAAACATTTAAACTTGAGCATATTAAACATATCTTTTAAATTATAAAATAATCTAAATACTAGTAACCCATAACAAGTTTAAAAGCCCACTACCAATTTGATTTAACTAAATTTAAAAAAAAAAAATAGAAGAAACCTACGACACACATAAGCAAACAAAATTTTCCCTCAACACAATTCAAAAGTTTTTGGCTAAAAAGAATGTTAAAGAGAGCTTCACTCATCCTCAGTTACCTATTCTCTTATTACGGTATGTCATTAACTCTTTTTAATACTTTAATCGTCGTTTAAAGAAAACAGTTTACGTTATTTATTTCGTCAATGCTTAAGGGTAAGAGGCACATTTTTCGTGGCTCGATATGGGCACATAATAGCCACGTTATCAAATAACCAAGTTTTTCTGTCAAAGTTGTCACAACGACAACAAAATTAATTGGCTTAGACCCAGTCAGAAAAAGGGTCGTTGGAGAAAAATATTTTAAAAGTTAGGATCATTCTCAGAAATTCCATAAATTAAAATTAATGCTAGCTAACAAGACATAGTTTAAATTATTAAAATTCAAATACACAAATCTTAAACATGTATGTCTTTTCCACTTTATATATCCTTATCGTCCCGTTATTATCAATCACAAAAAATGAACTTTTAAAATTAATAATTATTTGATTATTCTTATTTGAATACATAATCTTTGTATGGGATACAGACATGCAAAATGTTGTCAACTACAAAATGCATGAATGAACTAGCACTATGATGACATGTTTTGACCATTAACACTCATATTAGTGGTTATGGTTGGCATCATTGGTGATCCCAATTAGGCATATTTAACTCTAAAAAAGAATATAAAGTCAAAGCCATCATCGGTTTTTTTATGTATCTAAAAGATACGGATCTATAATGGAAGTTTAATAATGATTTCGTTCGATAATATTATATCAGTTTTGTGTTACCCGTTTACTTATCATCTAAGACTACAAGACTATGGGGTGTGGTTCCCCTTCCCCCTTCTTTCCCCTTGTTCATATCAGCGCCACACCATCTTCCCCTTCTCCTCCCCCTTCTTCCCCCTTCCCCTTTCCTTTTTATAATAATTTTTCAAACATAAAAAGACAAAAAATATATATATATATATATAATATTAATATTCTTGGATTTTGGGATGGGGAAGACGGGAAAAAAGTCCCGAGCTCACCGAAGGTCAAGCGGGGGGGGGGGGGGTGTTCTCCTTGGGGGAAAGCTCCACATCACTCTTCCCGATCCCTTTCCCGAACCATATACCCCTTAGTCTAGGGAGTGGAGGGGGGAAAGAGGGGGGGGGGGGGGGGTTGTGGGACACATGTGGAGGGGGGAAACACAATGATTATTTGATTATTGTGTTACCCGTTTACTTATCATCTAAGAGTATAGGGAGTGGAAGGGGGATAAGAGGGGGGGAGTGACATGTGGAAATTATTTTCTTTTTTATTTTCTTCATTAAACTAATAAAAAAACACAAGTTTAATAAAAACATAATTAAAAAACATTAATAATTAATAATAAACTACAAACTAAAAAAATAAAAAAAAAAACATAAAATAAAAAAATACATCAACTAAAAATATACATAAAATAAAAAAAAATACATCAAGCATGTTTTTAATCATCATTGTCGGATGGGTATTGTCTTGGTACACTCCAAATATGATCAACCAAATCCGCTCGAAGGTTGTGATGCGTTTGGGTATTTTTGATTTCCAAGTTGTTTAATTCTATTTCTGCATCAGTAATGTTTCCTTGACTTGATGGTGGTTCGTCACCAAAATACTCGCATATTGCACGCCCTTCGTCTTCCAAAATCATGTTATGTAAAATAAGGCATGCGTACATCACATTTCTTATTTGCGGTTTTTCCATCATTCGACATGGCATAGACAAAATGCGCCCTCTTTTTTGTAAAACACCAAAAGCTCGCTCAATGTATTTCCGTACAGCCATTTGAGCTTTGTTAAACTTTGTTCTCTTATCGTCTAACATAGTCCTCCGTGTAAACAATTTTACGAACACGGCCCAATCAGGGTAAAGCTCCACATCACTCTTCCCGATCCCTTTCCCGAACCATACCCCTTAGTCTAAGGAGTGGAGAGGGGAAAGAGGGGGCGGAAAGCGCCATGTGGCACTTGTAGGACCCATGTGGAGGGCGGGACACACAATGAAATAAAAAAAATACATCAACTAAAAAAATACATCAACTAAAAAAATACATAAAATAAAAAAAATACATCAAACATGTTTTTAATCATCATTGTCGGTTGGGTATTGTCTTGGTACACTCCAAATATGATCAACCAAATCCGCTCAAAGGTTGTGATGTGTTTGGGTATTTTTGATTTCCAAGTTGTTTAATTCTATTTCTGCATCAGTAATGTTTCCTTGACTTGATGGTGGTTCGTCACCAAAATACTCGCATATTGCACGCTCTTCGTCTTCCAAAATCATGTTATGTAAAATAAGGCATGCGTACATCACATTTCTTATTTGCAGTTTTTCCATCATTCGACATGGCATAGACAAAATGCGCCATCTTTTTTGTAAAACACCAAAAGCTCGCTCAATGTCTTTCCGTGCAGCCATTTGAGCTTTGTTAAACTTTGTTCTCTTATCGTCTAACATAGTCCTCCGTGTAAACGATTTTAGGAACACGGCCCAATCAGGGTAAATTCCATCTGTTAGAAGATACCCGTACTTGTATTCTACCCCGTTTACAAAAAAAGTTCCTTTCGGTGCAACGCCTTTTACAAGATCGTTGAAAATTGGGGATTGATTAAGAATACTTATATCGTTCAATGAACCGGGCACACCAAAAAATGCATGCCAAATCCAAAAGATCTTGTGATGCAACCGCTTCAAGCATCATACAAGGCTTTTTATGATATCCACTTGAGTGTTGACCTTGCCATGCAGTTGGACAAAGTTCCCACTCCCATTTCATACAATCTAAACTCCCGAGCATCCCAGGAAAACCATGTTTTTCTTCATGGAATTCCAAAAGTTGTTGTACGTCACTAAACGTAGGTTTTCTCAAATATTTTTTAAATATAGTTCAATGACGTTACGAACAAAACTAGTGGAGAGTTTCCCTAGCCGTTCGGACCGACATCTTTAGATAGTCGTCCATTATGTCGGAACTTTGCCCGTAACCCAAGTGTCTAAGCGCGGCGGTGACCTTTTGAAATGTGGTAAATCCCATCTCACCACGCGCATCGGGCCTTTGTTGGAAATATTCGTAATTATTTTCTAAATCGTTTGATATTCTTATAAATAAATTACGACTCATACGAAAACGCCGCCTAAAAGTTTTTTCATCGTATCTTGGTTCGGGCGAGAAGTAATCACGTACCAATAAATCATTTGCGGCTTGTCGTTCACAAACTATATACTTTCTACGCTTGGGTTTCGAGGTCGCTTCATCATCATCCACTACAGCTTTAACGAGTGTCTGAACGGTAGCCATTATCAATTCCGCGTCGTCGTCGGATGAGGAGGCCAAAGCGAATTCATCAAACGCATTAGACGAACTTGAACTATGGTCCGACATCTTGCAAGTATTTTAAAAAAAATGAGAGTTTGGAGAGGATTTTATAAAAATAGTAGAGTGTGGGTGTGAGTAGAAGAGTATATGGTTTAATATATATATATATAAAGATTATAAAAAAAAAATTCTTTATTACCGCCCACCTCTCCCGCCCCAAGGGGGCGGTGTTCCCGCCTCCATATCACACTACCGCCCACCTCTCCCGCCCCACTCCCTCATGTCTAAATGTAACTTGTTTTGTTTTGTGTTAATAAAAAAATTGCTATTGATCAGTTTTATTAGGGCATAAATACTTCCCTATTTTCCCTACGTGACACTCTGTATTTTCCCTGTGTGACACGTCAGCCTCACATTAATTTTAAGAATAGTTTTTCGCAGATTTCCTCATATTTTCCTAGATTAGGCGATGTCGACCCAGATGTCCCCATATTTTCCCATTCAGTGTCTCACTGGTGGACTAGTGATAGTGGTGAATTAATTATGCATACAATATAAACTATCCCTATGCATGTTAATGGTGTGAGTGCTTTAACAATGCTACTCATGTTTTACCCGTTAAACACATGTATCACCATTTCCAAAAAGAATGAAAAAGTCACACATACATGCATACATACATACATACATATTGTGACATCAAACTTATTAGTCTATGCTAGTTAACATCAATCACAAACATAAACATAGTTAGGTTAAAAGCGTTATCGTAGCAAAATTGTCGATGAAATGGTTTCCAAGTTTTGTTTATAACAACAAAGTTTAAAACATGTTACTTAGGTGTAATTAGAGGAGGCAAAATGGGTGTGTTGGGTTGGGTTGGTTGATGGGTTAGGATGGGTTTGGGTCAAAATGGATAAATTAAAAAAATAGGTTAGGATGGGTTAGGTCAGGATGGATTTGGGTCTAGATGGTTTGAATTAGGATAAGTTCACATCAAAATAGATTAAAATTTAAAAAAAAATTAAAATAACAATAAAAAGTTAAAAATTTAAAAAGTAAAAAAAGAAAAAAAAGAAAAAAAAACAAATTTAAAATTAAATTTGTTTCAACTCGACCGGGCCAGGTAACGACCCAGACCATTTCAACCTGACCCGTCCCGTAGCGACTAGGACGGGCCCGGTAGCGACCCGGACCGTTTTGACCCGACCGGGCGCGGTAACGCCCCAGACCGTTTTAACCTGACCCGTCCCATATCGACCCAGACTGTTTCGACCCGGTCGGGCCCGGTAGCGACCCGGACCATTTCGACCCGACCGGCCCGGTAACGACCCAGACCATTTCAACCTAACCCGTCCTGGAGCGACCCGGACTGTTTCGACCCGGTCGGGCCAGCTAGCGACCGGACCGTTTCAACCCAACCGGGCCCGGTAACGACGCAAACCATTTCAACCTAACCCGTCCCGTAGCGACCCGGACCGTTTCGACCCCACCGGGACCGGTAACGACCCAGACCGTTTCAACCTGACCCGCCCCGTAGCGACCCGTACTGTTTCGACCCGGCCGGGCCAGCTAGCAACCCGGACCGTTTCGACCCAACCGGGCTCGGTAACGACGCGGACCGTTTTAACCTAACCCGTCCCGTAGCGACCCGGACCGTTTCGACCCCACCGGGACCGGTAACGACCCAGACCGTTTCAACCTGACCCGCCCCGTAGCGACTCGTACTGTTTCGACCCGACGGTGCCCGTTAACGACCCGGACCGTTTCGGCCTGACCGATACCGTTAGTAACACGGACCGTTTCGATCTGACCGGGCCCGGTAACGACCGAGACCGCTTCAACCTGACCCGTCCCGTAGCGACCCAGACCGTTTCGACCCAACCGGGCCCGGTAACGACCCAGACCGTTTCAACCTGACCTGTCCCGTTTCGATGAGATTGGTCTCGTTAACGACTCGTGTTGTTTCGACATTGCCGTCCGTTAACGACCCGAACGGTTTCGAACCGACTGGGGTGATTTACAAATGCAAAAGATAGAATTTTTTGTTTTTAATGACATTGATTTTTTATTAGGCATCAACGTTTTTAGTGTTGGGTGAGTTTTAATTCAGATTTGTATATGGTTATCTAAAAATAACCATTTGTTTTTTTGACATACCCATCCTTACCCACTTACTTATTTCCTACAATTAAAATTACCCATCCTAACCCCCTTGAAAATTATACTAAACCCATTTTAACCCACCAGGTCAAATTTTAAACCCAAAACAACCCAAACTCAACTTGATGGGTTGAAATTGCCAGGTCTAGGTGTAATGTATGGGTGGCAAAATGGGTAGGTTGGGTGGGTTTGGTTGTTGGGTCAGGATTGGTTTATGTTAGAATGGGTATAGGTCAAGATGAGTAGATTAAAAAAATGGGTTAGGATAGGTTGGGTCAGGATGGTTTGGGTCTAGATGGTTTGATTTGCATAGATCAAATCAAAATAGATTAAAATTAAAAAAAAAATTATAATAACAATAAAAATTTTAAAAAGTAAAAAAAAAAACAAATTTAAAATTAAGAAAAAATAAACTTAAAAAATAAAATTTTAAGGGATTTAAAATATTTCATTTCGAACCGGACCGGTTCGACCCTATCGGGCTGGTTATCAACCCGGACCGTTACGACCCAGCCGGGCCCGGTAGCGACCCGGACCATTTCAACCTGAACAGTCCCGTAGCGACCCGGACTGTTTCGAATCGGACGGGCCCGGTAGCGACCCGGACAGTTTCGACCCGACCGGGCCCGGTAAAGACCCAGACCGTTTCAACCCGACCCGTCCCGTAGCGACCCGGACAGTTTCGACCCGACCGGGCCCGGTAACGACCCAGACCGTCTCAACCTGACCCGTCCCGTAGCGACCCGGACTGCATCGACCCGGCCTGGCCCGGTAGCGACCCGGAATGTTTCGACCCTGCCGGGCCCGGTGACGACCCAGACCGTTTCAACCTGACCCGTCCCGTAGCGACCCGGACTGTTTCGACCCGAACGGGCCCGGTAGCGACCCGGACAGTTTCGAACCGATCGGGCCCGGTAACGACCCAGACCGTTTCAACCTGACCCGTCCCGTATCGACCCGGACTGTTTCGACCCGCCGGGCCCGGTAGTGACCCGGAACGTTTCAACCCGGCCGGGCCCGGTAACAACCCAGTCCGTTTCAAACGACCCGTCCCGTAGCGACCCGGACTGTTTCAACCCGGTCGGGCCCAATAGCGACCCGGACAGTTTCGACCCGACCGGACCCGGTAACGACCCAGACCGTTTCAACCTGACCCGTCCCGTAGCGACCCGGATTGTTTGACTCGACATGGCCCGGTAGCGACCTGGAACGTTTCTACCCGGCCGGGCGTGGTAACGACCCAGACCGTTTCAACCTGACCCGTCCCTTAGCGACCCGAACTGTTTTGACCCGGGCGGGCCCAGTAGCGACTTATCGTTTTGACGCGGCCGGGCCCGGTAAAGACAATGGCTCTGGTAACTACCCAGACCGTTTCAGCCTAATCCGTCCCGTAGTGACCTGTACTGTTTCTACCCGACTGGAGTTATCAACAAATGCAAAAGACATATTTTTTTGTTTTTATTGACATTGAATTCTATTAGGCATCTACGCTTTTGGTGTTGGGTTAGTTTTGATTTAGATTTGTATATGGTTATCTAAAAATACCCATCCTGACCCATTTGTTTTTTTTAACATTCCCATCCTGACCCAACTACTTATTTCCTACAATTAAAATTACCCATCATAACCCCCTTGAAAATTATATTAAACCCATTTTAACCCACAAGGTCAAATTTTAAACCCAAAACAACCTAAACTCAACTAGATGGCTGAAATTGCCAGGTCTAGTGTAATGGAATGGTGTATGTTCCGCAAGAGAAAGCCCTTGTATCGGTTCTTTTCAGTGGTGGTGGTTATTATTGTTAGGATCGTGGAACACATACGCACACACGAACACGAAGATTTACGTGGTTCGGTCTAAACTGACCTACGTCCACGGGGCATCTGGGGTATTCTTTTTATTGAGTGATACAAAGATTGCTGTTGGGCTAGATTTAAGTAGGTTTACGCTTGTCTTTATTAAACCTGTTTGTGTTAATTGGGCTTAGTTTAGTTATTGGGCTTGGGTTAGGCAATGTGGGCCAAGGCTTTAGTGAACCCTATATAATGTTTTGTTTAAGTTCATTTTAGGATTAGACCCTTCATTTGTAACAACTAGAGAAATATCTCTAGAGAGCTTCTCTAGAGATTAGTGGTGATTTTGTGTATTGTACCCGACGGTTTTCATACCGTGTGCAATACAAAGCAGCGATTTTATTTGTGTTTTTCATCGAGTTAATCTTTTGTTCTTCACCATTCAATTGATATTCCGCATCCATTGAGTGGTTTTTTTGATACCCGGGAATGATCTTGGACTAACAATTGGTATCAGAGCCTAAGAAGTCTTTCAAAGGCTCAGTTTCAGTATCAAAGAAAGAAGATCAACGAAGATTCTTGCTGCGAAAAAGGTTGATTTCATAGTTTTCATTCATATTGATTTTATAGCCATGTGTTTTATCACTAATCGTGTTATTTGTGCAGCCATGTCTCGCCTGTTTATTTATGTTCATCAATGGTATTGGTCAAAAGTGTGATAAATTTTTTCTAGTTTGATCTGATCTGTTTGAAGGTCAAACGTGTTTGCTAAAATTAAGGAGATAATTTGATTTCAAAAAGGAATGGTTTTTATTGATAAATAATCTCCTTAAAAGGTTTTTAAAAAAAAATTCAAAATTTTTGGAAAGTTTGTTGCTAATCCCTGCAGGTTACCATATCAAGACGCATCCGAGTTGAAGCATGTGTCCGACCTCAGCTTGTGTCCGACCTAAGCCTGTGTCCGACCTCAAAGCTGTGTCCGACCTAAGCCAGTGTCCGACCTGAAAGCTGTGTCCGACCTAAGCCAGTGTCCAACCTCAAAGTTGTGTCCGACTTCAGCCTGTGTCCGACCTCATCATTTGTGTCTGACCTCTGTGTCCGACCCACAACTGTGTCCGACCTCAAAGCTGTGTCCGACTTAAACTGTGTCCGACTGTACAACTGTGTCCGACCAACAGCCTGTGTCCGACCAATAAACTGTGTCCGACCCTAAAACTGTGTACGAGTCACATACAGCATTGCTTCAACTGAACTGGACTTTAACGGACTTTGGACTGGAATTTGGACCTTCTAAGACTGATTTAAACAATTTAAAATTGAACTAATAAATTTAAGCTTCTTTTCAGAAATGGATCAAATTGTTAACCAGGCAAATTTGAATGGACTAAATACTGACCAGCTACTTGTGGCTGCCTAAGTGGACAAAGCTATGGAATCCGTCATTGGAACTCATCAGAAAATACCTGTTCTTCAACTCGGAATGTCCTATTTTGAGTGGAAGTTCAGGTTCATTCAAGTTATGAAGATAACAGATGCAAAGGCTCTGAGATCTATCTTGAATGGACCCTGTGTTATCACTTATGTAGTTAACCAAATAACTGGGGCCACTGCTATCAAGCCAAAGAGCATGTACACTGATGAAGATCATGAAAAGACTGATATTGATGAAAGAGCAATTGCTTATCTTCATCAAGGACTTTCACATGAAGTCTCAATTGGAGTTTGTGACAATGCCACTACCAAAGAACTTTGGGAAGCTCTTGAAAATTTGTATGAGGGAAATGAAGAGATGAAAGAAAGCAGAAGGGAGATGCTGAGTCAGAAGTTTAATGCTTTCAATCATATTCCTGGAGAATCACTTGAAAGCCAGATCCAACGTTTTGTGGCTTTAGTGAGTGAGATGAAATCAAATGATATGGTGGTGGACAACTCCGTTATGAACAAAAAGCTGCTAAATACTCTTCCAAGGAGTTGGGACTCAAATGTAACCCTTATCAAGAGAACCAAAGATTTAGCGAGACTCGCTCTCTCTGAAACCATATCCTTGATCAAGTCCTATGATCTTGATGACAGGCAACGCTACATGACTCAGACTGCCAGTTACAATAATGCAATTATTGCAACTCCCACCAATGCCCTAATGTCTCAGCAAGAACCTCAGCGTCCCTCGTTGTACTCTTACCCAGCAAGTGGATCTTCGTACTCACCTATGTTTGCACCCTGTGCTTCAAAAGGGTCAGCTCTGCTAAACCTTCCTCATCTGCTTCACTTTCGTCAGCTGCACCTTTGTCAGCAGTCAAAATTCCAAAGGAGCTTGAAAGTAACTTAGGTTTATTTGCTGGATTCATGAATTGCTATAATGCTTTTCTAACAGGTCAACTTACTGCGAAAGATGTTGGAGCATGTGACTTAAATGACGTTAATCAAGATGATATTGAAGAGATGGACTTGACTTGGCAGATAGCTATGGTGGTGCATAGAGCAAATAAGATCGTGAAAAAGATTGTAAGAAATGTGTGGGAAAACCCCACAAAGAAATTGGGTTGGGATAAGATGAAGATGCGGTGTTATAACTGTGATGAACTTGGACATTTTGCTCGTGAATGCACCAAGCCGAAGAAAGAAGGAGACAACTCTACTCCTGCAACCGCTTCTCCCACTGCAACCCCGGGAAGTCAATCATCTACCACTCACATTGGATCTAAATCCTCTAATTCCAACAAAGCCATGGTCGCTCAATCAGGAGGTGGATGGGATTGGTCTTCTCAAATGGAAGATCTGAAGATTGTTGAAGATACTGTGTACAAGGCACTCATGGCACAAATGAATGACGATTATGTTCCGTCAGCGGCTTAGGTACATTCTGAAACTTTAGCTGAATCATGTTGCACTGAAAGGTGTAAACTTAAAATTTAGGGTTTTAGAGAAGAAACTCTCTCCGCATACAAACAGCTTGAATACGAAAAGATGGCCACTTGGGACATTAAAAAGAAATTTAACTCCTATAAAGAAATGGTCGAAAAACAAAAACTTGATATCAAGCGTTTGCATCAGGAAGTGAGTGATCATAAATGTCGATATTTACACTTCAAACGACTGTCTGACACTTGGACCACGGAATTGATCGACTTAAAATCAAAATTTGAAAATGCAGATTTTCATTTCAAAAAATTCAATTGTTCTAGTCCCAAAGTTGAAAAAATGATCAATACCCAGTTAAAGTTCAGACCAAAGGAAGTGAGGAATAAAGGTCTGGGGTTTGTGGAAATTCCACCACCCTTTAATGAAAATTATTCCTCAATTCCCATGTCGGATGAAGAATTGTTGGCTTTGCCTGTTAAAGGATACGGTCCTCCAATAGAAGAGCCAACCAGTCGACCATCGAGGGATCAAGCTGAAATTTCCAAACCTGAATCGGTCCTTGTAAAAATCTCTAAACCCAAGAATAAACAACATAAGCACGAGCAGGCCCCATCAAAAACTTTTGTCAAGTGTAACATCACACATTTTATATATATATATATATATATATATATATATATATATAACTCCCTCGTTTATTCATCCGATTCATGTTTACATTATCTTTCCCATCCATTTTATTAAATTTTTTTGTTTAAATAATGACTTATAATCAATATTAAATTGGATTTTATTAAAAATTCTGATTTAAAAACGTTAAAAAAGATGTTTTCCTGAGCCAGGATTCGAACCCGAGTCCCTGGCGGGCTAAACCTTAACCACACCACACAAACCATTACACCATTTGGTGTTTTGTGATGTTAATTAAAACCAATTAAACTTAAACCCTTTCAAGGTCCCTTAGTCAAAAAGTCAAACGTAGTCTCCTAGTCAAGTCAAGTCAAAGTGTTAGTAAATATGGTCTCCTAGTCAAGTCAAAGTGTTAGTAAATATGGTCTTCTAGTCAAGTCAAAGTTGTTCCTAAATTCTAGCCTAGTCAAAGTAGTCCCTAATTACAACTCCAAATTTTACACTATAAATACACTAGCCTACCATTCAACTCTTTATACCATTCAAAAAAAAAAATCATTATTATCCCATCTCCCATATACTAAAGTTTTCATCCGTCATTATCTCCTCTAGCTAGTTTCGAGTTTTCCAAGGCATTATTACTAAGTGTTTGCACGCACGAACTCATTATGCACCTAAGGTGAGTTTACATAGCCCCTTTTTCTGTTTTACATTTTGGGGTGAAACATGTTTAAACATTTTATATACTATCATTTACTCATTCTTACATTGTTGAAACTTGTTATTCAATTACACTATCATTTACTCATTCTATCATTTGACTGTAACAAAAAGACACAGTAGAATCATTAACATTGATCAAGCCGCCTGTTTAGATTATAGCGCTATAGGTCTGACAAACCCATCCCCCCGCATAAATTCAGGGATGATCGATAACAGTTACACTTTTACTAACTTGCGAGTTAGCTCTCAGTCGACACAAGGTTTGATTGTACAAAAGACGCATTGTTACATGTCGGACTCATACTATTATATTATACAACTATGATTGTTGTACAAACTACTATTATCTATCATATTCAAAAACCTATGTATTCTCACCAACTATTTATAGTTGACCCCCCATCTTTCCAACTTAACATGTTTCAGGTTTTATTTGCTATTGGAAGTTGTACAAGTTTTGGAACACATAGGAGCTTTGGACCTAGTTTATGAAATCAAGTTTATGTAATTTGTATGACAAATTGTAAATTGTTTAATATTATTCAACTTTCATTTAGTAACATGAGCTATTGAACAATCATCAATACGTGACATCCCGATGTTTCTGCCATCGGTTGGGGTGTTACAGATTGGTATCAGAGCCATGGTTATAGGGAATTAGGTTATTAGAAAAAAAAATAATCTAGTCTATAACCATCGGATTTTAACCAGTACTTGCTCCTTTTACTTGCAACCTTACTTGTTTCTATTCTCTATCCTACTTCTTATCCTTACTTTAGTCCCTATAAGAAGAGTGCTCTCCATCACAAGATCTACTCTTAGACTAGTAGGACAAATCCTCAGGTTTAGCTTGAACCACCTTGAAGATCTCGTCGAAGTTCTAAATTTTAATAACGAACACGTGCAATCTGGAAGGGTGAACGCCTGTATTCTGAGTTTTCTGTCTAGGACTGGCATTGCGCATAAATCCCAATCAGACGAGGGACCCGGATGCCTACCTGGGAATTCTCGGGATGAGTGTTCACTTATAGGCTAAAGCATGTCTTCACTATGTTATTAGAATCTAGAAGTTTTGATAAGTCAACGTTTTCATTTATTCGTTTTAATTAATGAATAAATGATTACACTCACTTTCCTTAAACTAAGCTCTAAAATCTCAAAATTTTACAGCTTAAATCAATCACACTTCACCTTACCATCTTAGCAACTTTTTAAATATTCAACACCCTACCCAAATCATATTATTTCATTTCTCCACATGTTACTTATTTTTTAAAAACTATAACCTCATACCTTAGCACAAACTAAAGATTTCTAAATCCTGTTGTATATTCATTACCTAGTAACTTTACAAAGTACATATTTTTGTCAAAAGATGTCCTCGAACTTAAATTCAATTGTTTATTTATTGACGTAACAAACAATTTTCTATATAATGCTTTAAACTATTAAAAATCACTTAATAGAACCTTGATCTTCAAAACCTAATGTCATGTTTGAAATCTCCAACTAACGGGAATATTTTAATCAAAGCCCACTTCGCTTGTACAATTTAACAACTTTTGCTTTATGTATAAAACCAATTTTGAAAATAAGATTTTTTTTTTTATCCATAGGAATAATATCTAGTCTCTAAATTCTCCATCGACACTCACTCATTTTCAACTTGTTCAAATTTTTACAATATTTGGCATATACCACAATCATGTTTTCTTATACACTTGATTATAACCTTTGATCCAAACCCCAAAATTTACACTGCTACATAATCCCCTTACTATAAAATAAACTCTTTATCAACTATCTTCACATTCACTATCTCTCACAACCTTGATTCTGCTTCAAGATTTTTCATCATCCTCTCAAGAACTAAATTCATATCCTTCACCTTCTCACACATGAGCTAGTTACCCATGATAACCAAACTATTGAAACTTGATTCTTAGTTATACATGAGGATTTGATTATCTACTTGAACATTTGATTATTCATGATACTTGAAAGCATGAATATAAACTATTTGTTGTAAACACACCTAGAGTCACTAATCTTGTCTAGGACAACTCTATTACAACTCGCATGCTATACTTGATGCATTTACAAACTTACTTACATGTATATATTACGAACTTGCAACTTATGTGTTAAATAAAAAACAATTGTTACACTTAATCAAACAACTGGTAGAGGACGAAGTACTTGCTCAACAGTTAGTAGAGTACCTAACAACCTGCTCAACGATTGGTAGAGGTCATCATGCCTGCTCAACAGTCGGTAGAGGTTCTAATAACCTGCTCAACGACTGGTAGAGGCTATCGCACCTGCTCAACAATCAGTAGAGGTTCCTACTCACTGACTGGTAGAGGTCTTTTCTTGCTCAACAGTTGGACTCATTTTTGGATACATCATACATGTAATTTGATACAAAGATTTATTACACTCATTGATACAAAGATTCAATCACAAGGTTACTTTGCATTACTTACAAATGTGTTTAGAGTCATAGAAGGACACAAAACCCTAATGTAAGGTAAATTGGTGATTGCGGTCTGGAACGTAATCATGAATTTACAGGTACGTTAAGGTAGTGTGGAATTCTATCAAGGTTTTCAGTAGATAATCAATTATAAACTCTAGTTACCTGGTAGTTCATTTAGTCTTTCTATAGTCAATCAACTCATGCATTTCTTTCCTAACACTTAAGTTTAGTGTTTTGCTAGATTCTTATTCTCCTTGCTATTTCAGACGAACCTAATCCAACCCTTAAAACTCACACATATTCAACCTTTTATCCAAATTATTCGAAATAGATTATTCTATTACCTATAAATTCATGTCGTGCCTTAACCCAAATTTTCCAAACCCCAGTTGACTTAATTTCGACCTAATCATCCTCAACCCTGTGTTTTTAATAAACTTCGAGACGAAGTTCCTAAAAGTAGGGGAGACTGTAACATCACACAATTTTATATATATATATATATATAGAACTCCCTCATTTATTCATCTGATTCATGTTTACATTATCTTTCCCATCCATTTTATTAATTTTTTTTGTTTAAATAATGACTTATAATCAATATTAAATTGGATTTTATTAAAAATTCTGATTTAAAAACGTTAAAAAAAATGTTTTCCTGAGCCAGGATTCGAACCCGAGTCCCTGGCGGGCTAAAACTTAACCACACCACACAAACCACTACACCATTTGGTGTTTTGTGATGTTAATTAAAACCAATTAAACTTAAACCCTTTCAAGGTCCCTTAGTCAAAAAGTCAAACGTAGTCTCCTAGTCAAGTCAAGTCAAAGTGTTAGTAAATATGGTCTCCTAGTCAAGTCAAAGTGTTAGTAAATATGGTCTACTAGTCAAGTCAAAGTTGTTCCTAAATTCTAGCCTAGTCAAAGTAGTCCCTAATTACAACTCCAAATTTTACACTATAAATACACTAGCCTACCATTCAACTCTTTATACCTTTCAAAAAAAAAATCATTATTATCCCATCTCCCATATACTAAAGTTTTCATCCGTCATTATCTCCTCTAGCTAGTTTCGAGTTTTCCAAGGCATTATTACTAAGTGTTTGCACGCACGAACTCATTATGCACCTAAGGTGAGTTTACATAGCCCCTTTTTCTGTTTTACATTTTGGGGTGAAACATGTTTAAACATTTTATATACTATCATTTACTCATTCTTACATTGTTGAAACTTGTGATTCAATTACACTATCATTTACTCATTCTATCATTTGACTGTAACAAAAAGACACAGTAGAATCATTAACATTGATCAAGCCGCCTGTTTAGATTATAGCGCTATAGGTCTAACAAACCCATCCCCCCGCATAAATTCAGGGATGATCGATAACAGTTACACTTTTACTAACTTGCGAGTTAGCTCTCAGTCGACACAAGGTTTGATTGTACAAAAGATGCATTGTTACATGTCGGACTCATACTATTATATTATACAACTATGATTGTTGTACAAACTACTATTATCTATCATATTCAAAAACCTATGTATTCTCACCAACTATTTATTGTTGACCCCCCCATCTTTCCAGCTTAACATGTTTCAGGTTTTATTTGCTATTGGAAGTTGTACAAGTTTTGGAACACATAGGAGCTTTGGACCTAGTTTATGAAATCAAGTTTATGTAATTTGTATGACAAATTGTAAATTGTATAATATTATTCAACTTTCATTTAGTACCATGAGCTATTGAACTATCATCAATACGTGACATCCCGATGTTTCCGCCATCGGTTGGGGTGTTACATCAAGTCTCAAGATGCTTCAAAGCAGACCGAGACGTTAAATTTTGAGAAATAAAGAGATTGACAGAGTTTTTGATGTAGAGAGAGATGAAGTTCCAGTTTCAAATGACACAACTAAATTGAATGATGTCTTAAAAGAAACCGTTTTTGAAACTGAACCGACCGGCCAATCAGACTCAAATGTGCCCTTTGAGTTTGATTTCATGAAAACATTCAAAAAGATTTATGAATAATATAGGGCACCACAGACCGTTGAACCAGCTTCCCTACCAACTTCTGAAAGTGACTCCACATGTGACTTACCTGAAGCAATTGAATCTGAGAAATCAATTTCAGTTGAATCTAGTAACTCCAGCTGTGAGTCCTCAAAAGCAGCTGATTCAACGGGGGATTCAGTAGAGCCACCACAAGTGTCTGAATCAAGTGGCTCGGTTGAATCAAATGACACACCGTTGACTGAGCCAGAATCTGAAAAATCCGCGTGCTCAAGGCCAGTCGAGACTAAACAAGAATGTGTGAATCCCTCATTCAAGACTGTTGGCACGGGTGTAGTAAAGCCAATAGTCCCTGATTTTAAATGTGTGAACGTTACTGATGCTTCTACTTCATGTGCAGATTTACTAAAGGTAGAAGTTAAGGTTGAGGGGGATGATCTTGTTTGCACTAACAATACAGGTGTTTGTGTGAAACAGTCTAATTTGTCTGCAGAAGCTATACCATATGTGCAAAAGACTGTTTCTGAGCTATCTGTTAATGGCACGACCGATAAATATGTGCCACCACATAGAAAAACTACATGTGCTGACTCTCATGAACAGGTTCCTCAAGTTAAACAGAAAGCTCAAGGACAGTCATCATCACACGCACAATCTTGTTCACACAGTTGTTCAAGATGTTCTAAGCAGAGCAGGAATACTGGGAAGCCTGCAAACAAATCATCCTACAGATCCCATCACTCACATTCATCAGTGGATCGAACAGACCGGGATCTGCTCTTTATGCTAAGAAGCAGACATGTTAAAACTGTGGAAGACCCGGTCATATTGCTCGAAACTGCACAAGTCATCCTTATATGCCCTACTACAGACAACATCAAAGGGTTATGCCTTGGGATAACTACAACTCCAAGCCAATGAAGGTTAATAAACCTAAGGCAAGGAAGAACATGGATTCCAAAGTTAAACCTTCTAATGGAGACTGGAACGCTGCCAAGAGCAAATGGAAGGTTGTTCCTCCACAGAAATCAAAACAACCTGAAAAACAGAAAGCTGCTACTCCGAAAGTAGCAAAACCAGTTCTTAAGCCTAAGCAAGCCTGGAAACCAAAGGCGGCAGCTACACCAGTCCCAAATGAGAAAAAGGACATGTGCTTGAGGGAAGTGTCCTACGTAGACGCTTCAGGAGTGCCCAGGACCACGATGGCCTGGGTACCAATGTTTAATTAATCTCCTTTCTTAGTGCATGGGACATCCAAGGAAGATTGTCGACGACCCCTGGTATGTTGATAACGGTTGTTCCACGCATATGACAGGTGACATCTCTCTGTTATACATTTATTTAAAATTTTCAAACAGTGAGTATGTTTACTTTGAAGGAGATAATGGAGGTAAAATCAGCTAGTAAGGTATGCTCAAAACCTGATGCATTAAATTTCTAAATGTAATTGGTCTTTAATTCGAGAATGGTTTTTGAGAAACACAAAAAGATTTTTCTTAGTTTTAGGTTGTAAATTTTTTCTTTAAATTTTCAATTTTAAGCACAAATTTAGGGGAATATATATCCTCAGAAAAATACAAAAACAATAGAAAATTCCGAAAATGAGATCTCATGGTGCGAAAAAGAAGAAATGATAGTACATCTGCTGTTGAGTTGTCACACTTTAAAATCAAAAAGAAAATTAAATCAAGTGTGATTGCAGCTCCATTATACGATGTACTAGCAGGCAAGCTGCACAACGAACTCAGTCCAAAATTGCATGCTAAAGATAAAGGACTGTGTAGCTTGTGGGGAACACATCATTGGCGTATGATCTTATGGTCTTAAATCTTGCGTTGATAGATTGCCAAAATCTGAGATTTCAGGTCTTTAAATTGTTGATACATCTGGGGATATTCTGGCTGCCCTTCTGCATCCAGATATATGCTGACCTAGGCACAGTCAGGACGTCTTAAAAGAGCTATAACGAAATGCCAAAACCCAAAATTCTCAAAGAAAATTCAAGCTAAAGGCACATATCAAAAGCCTAAAGCAATGATCATATTGAAACATTTGGTATTTGCCCTAACCCTGGTCGGGAATCCATTGGTCTCTCTGTTGCATCCAGATATATGCAGACCTGATCACCAATGATCTTGACCTTGTAAAAATACAGATGTCAGCAATTTACTCACCTGTTATGAAGAAGCTTTGGGCATACCTTGATCGAGGGGGTATGTCATGATGTGGGACACACAGTTATTTTGGTCTAACACACGTTAAGAAAATAAGAAAAATATCGGACTTGAGGACGTGTGTGTATGTTTGTTTAAGTGGATAAACGATGCTGGTAATCGTCTTGGACTACTTTCTGGCACTTTAATAAGTATACCAAAAACAAATATACTAACGGTGTGTTACAGGTTGACAAATCTGATATAATCTTCTTGCACATGATTCTCACAAAAAAGATGCATTGTAATTAGTTTGAATTTTTATTTGAATTTGTTTGTCTGTTAAGAAAAATTGACCATTCTTGAGGATTTGACTGATTCTCGAACAAAATTCAGGTTTTTGAGATTTAAAATTGAAGTACACTGATGTACTTGGTGTTCATGCATATACTGGACCCTCTGTTGCATAAATTATTTACTTACAAAATTATGAGAATTTGCAGAATTTATATAAATCGAGAAACAGGGGTTGATGAAGAATGAAAGAGTTCCAGTTGCTGACAAGCATGAATCACCACACTAAGAAGATGTACCTGAGTCAGAAGAACCTGAAGTGAATCATCTTTTGACAATGAAAGTACAAGTGAAGAAGTACCTGAAAAGTTGTTTGAAAGAGAAAATTGACAAAGAAAAGAGCTTCTGAGAATCCTCCTCTAACGTTCTCTTTTAGCAATATGTTCAAGCAAAAGCTGATGATGATTAAAGTTGTGAAGTTACCTCCAAGAGAACAAGAAAGAACCCAAGATTGGAAGATCAACATCTGAAGATTCTTCCTGCTAAGCCATGATAAAGACAGCATAAACCTAGGGGGGTATTGTTGGGCTAGATTTAAGTAGGTTTACGCTTGTCTTTATTAAGCCTGTTTGTGTTAATTGGGCTTAGTTTAGTTATTGGGCTTGGGTTAGGCCATGTGGGCCAAGGCTTTAGTGGACCCTATATAATGTTTTGTTTAAGTTCATTTTAGGGTTAGACCCTTCATTTGTAACAACTAGAGAAATATCTCTAGAGAGCTTCTCTAGAGATTAGTGGTGATTTTGTGTATTGTACCCGACGGTTTTCATACCGTGTGCAATACAAAGCAGCGATTTTCTTTGTGTTTTTCATCGAGTTATTCTTTTGTTCTTCACCATTCAATTGATATTCCGCATCCATTGAGTGGTTTGTTTGATACCCGGGAAAGATCTTGGACTAACAATTACAAGTACAAGAGATATATTTATAGGCTCCTAATTAGGGTTTAACCCTATGCTAAACTTGCTCAACAAGTTAATCATACTGGGTTGGGCCTATATGTAGGCTGAAAACAACATCTCCAACAATCTCCCACTTGGTGTCTTCGGTCCACGAATTGCACCATCTCTTCTGTACTTCTGTAAATAAGATCTCCCCTTGATCTTCAATGCACCTCTAGTTACCCCGATCTCCTCAACACTATTCCTGGAGACCAGCTGAAGATCCACACAGCTTCAGCTTATCCAACGTCACACATTTAGTGAACATGTCCGCTAGATTCTTAGCACATAAGACATTCTTCAAGTTGATTGTGCCATCAGCAACCAATCCTCTCACGAACAGAGGTGAAGGTTTCTTTGGGCCAGGGGTGGCCCTCCCCCCCCCCCCATTTTTTTGGCGCAGTACTGGAATTTTACGACTTTCGTAGGTAAATTAAGTCTGGGTTGAGTCCGGCCCCCGCCGATTTGCCACAGCCGATCTAAAAAAATTGCGTCCGGCCCCCACCGACTCAACTTCCAAGCTTCGCCCCTGCTCACGAAGTGATACCTTATCCCGATGTGCTTCGTCTTCTTATGATACACAGGATTCTTAGCAAGTTTCACTGCACTTTCATTATCACAATGCAACAAGTACTCAGTTTGCTTCTTCCCTAATTCTTTCGAAAAAGCTTTCAACCATACTAGCTCCTTACTAGCTTCAGCTATAGCCATGTATTATACTTTTGTATGTAGATGATATGTTGATTACAGGATCAGACATGAATGAGATCAGCAAGTTGAAGAAGCAAATGTCCAAAGAATTCGAGATGAAGGATTTGGGTGCAGCTAAATAGATACTCGGGATGAGTATCACCAAGAATAAGAAAGATGGATCTCTGATACTGTCCTAGGAGAAGTACATCAGGAAAGTGTTAGAGAAATTCGGTATTAATAGTGAGAAGACAAAGCCAAGAAACACACCCTTGGGGAGTCACCTCGAGCTTACCAAAGATCAATGTCCTAGAACTAAAGAAGAAAAGGCTGATATGGCTAGAGTTCCGTATGGATCTGATGTAGGTAGTCTGATGTACGCTATGGTGTGTACAAGACCTGACATAGCACACGCAGTCGGAGTTGTCAGTCGGTTTATATCAAATTCGGGAAGAGAACATTGGGAAGCAGTTAAATAGGTGTTTCGCTATTTGAAAGGAAGATCAAAGATGGGGTTATGTTTCAAAAGGAAGGATTCGATTAATCATATTGGGCTGGGCCTATATGTGGGCTGAAGAACACACACACACGAACACGAAGATTTACGTGGTTCGGTCTAAACTGACCTACGTCCATGAGGGCAACTGGGGTATTCATTTTATTGAGTGATACAAAAAATTACAAGTACAAGAGATATATTTATAGGCTCCTATTAAGGTTTAACCCTATGCTAAACTTGCTTAACAAGTTAATCATACTAGGCTGGGCCTATATGTGGGTTGAAGACAACATCTCCAACAATTGTGGTTTAAACGGACATGCAATATAAAAGAATATCTTAAGGCGGGCGGTCTAGTGTTGTGTCAGCGGTTCATAGAAAATAAGAGTAGAACCGTTTATTTAATGAAATTCAAACATTGATTTTATTACAGATGAATAATTTTAAAAAAACTATGAATAAGCAATGAAAATATTTTTCTACTAAAATTATTTGTTTTGATAATTCGTTATTTAGGACCAACACATCAATAGAAATAATTTTTAAGGTTAATGGCGTACTTAATTAACAAACTTTGTGCCTTAAAAGCTATAAATCTAAACTTTAGGGATCAACTTAGCCACATAGAAAACTTACCAACTATGGAAACAACTTCTTTATTACACGCTTGAAATTTAAAAAAAAAAAAAACTACATATCCTATGTGTTTTTAAAACCGGACCGGATAGCGAACCGGCCACCTTACCGGTTCACTAGTCGAAACGGTTTGACCGGTCGGACCGGAATTAAGAACCGTAAAGATAATAAATAATTAATTAACTTTTATATAAAAATGGCAAAACTTTAGAATATACTTTTGAATTTTGTATATGTTAGATAAAAAATAAATATAAAAAAATATTGTTCGATAAAAAAAACTCATTCTTTGTTTAAAGGTTTTAATTGTTAACATTTCAAGGCCTTTTGTTTGATGTTAAATTGTTGATGGATTAAATTGAAGCAAAATAAAATAATGGGGGACTAGATTGTAATGTATAGACAAGAAATAATTAAAAGTTCTACAAGTAACACTCTTGAAGGATGTGAATGAAACTTTTTATTAGCTCTAAACTATTACTTGAACCATTTCTTTTATCAGCCGTCGTTCTCAAGAGTCTCAACAGTCAAGACTCAAACCACTCTAAACTCAAAAATCCTTTATATATTCTTTCAATGTCGTCGGACACCTCGCCCCCGACAACCCTGCAGCAGCCCAACAACCTCTCTTCTTCTTGTTTCAGCCTCTACGTCAGACTAAGATCTGCTTCTTTCCAACTCATGATGTCTAGATAACGAAATCATTTAAACCTACCGGTCCGACCACCGATTCGGCCAAACCAGCGGACCGCTCAATAATTTCGAATCGGATGGTTTTTTCAGGGATGTACGAACCATTAGGACCGGATCGCCCTCATTGTCGAATCCCGGTTGAACCGGCCGGTCCGATCCGGTCCCCAAAACATTGTGTGTATGTATCTAGAGTGAAGAAGAAGGGGGTTCCAAATTTCAACAAAACTGAAGATAATGAGTTTATAATTCAAGGATTTACCTCATAAAGTGTTTAAAATCAAAAGGGAAGCTCTTATCCAATTTACAATGGACAAGGAATTAAGAGTAGGTAAGCTCTTAGACATTAAGATTTTGTTGAAGGTCAGATTAAAAGGATATTGTATATGCTCAAAACAGTGGGATGTTATGGTTATGAGTTATAGAATGCTTGATATGTTCTATATAACTTATACATATGAACATGTGTTATATAGTTGGATTTAAGCCTCTCTATTACCTTAAAGGACTAAAGATGTCCAATAAGGTATAATTTCAAACATTTTTAAGATAGGAGTTGAAGTGTCCCTTCATAAGTCTTCAATTTTCGGTCATTTTCTTCCCTTTATGCCCCTCATGTACAACCTATAATGCACATTGTATAATTGTCTAATGCACACTCAATATAGCTTCCGATATATTACCATCACTCATAAACACCCAATTCAATACATGAGTTACAAATCTCTTCATTCATCATCCACAATAGTGAATGCGAATGAACGCTACAGTTGAAGTGTTGGTGGTGGAGATAAAACCCTCACTTCTTAATAAATACTCCATCTCTCTGTATCTTTATCTCTCTCTCTCTCCCTCTCTCCTTCACTTGTGTGTGAATAGTTTTCTGTTTTGATTAGTATAATTTAGTACGATTCTGTTTTGTAGCTGAGTTTAGTTACCAGCTGAAGGATGGTTGAAACCCTGTTTGAAGACATATGTAGGGTTGTTCGGCTTGATCTAGATGGCCAGAAGTTTGACAAAGGTAATTATTTGTTCCTACTTCAAGTTATTTATCTTTGTGTTTTTTTCCCAATTCGAATATTGAGTAGTTAAGATAGTGGTGTGTTTAGAAGGCAAAGTTCTGAATAAAGGTACAAACAAGTTTTAAGTTTATATGTGCAGAGTGAGTCTTAAAATCAAGAAAACACTCGATTGATAAGGAGAATAGGGGACGGGAGGGTTTTGTTGTTTTTTTCTATATGGGGGTTGTTATTTAGTTGACTATGTGAAAAAGGCTCAAATAAAGAAAGTTCTTAGAATCGACAGTTTGAATCGATCAAAATGAATTGTGTATATGACGCCCATTAAAATCATTTTTTTCTTTTGTTTTGTTTTTCTTTATGTATATTTTACATAACATTGGTGATGTGGGATCAAATTTGAGGATCTTGGCTCCCAACCAGGGTTATTAAAGTTCTCATCATGGGTTCTGTTTGTTGTTGCTTGCATTAAGATTGTGAAGATGGCTTATTGTTAATTACAGGGCAAAGTGTAGAACGGATGAGATGTGTAGAGATGAGTGGAATTAGGTCGGTAAGAACCCATACAGTTATCTAACAAAAGAGAAAGCCTAGCAAAGAAAATAAAGGAAATTGGTTGGTTTTCCATTCATGTTGTATGCGATATTTATTTGGTTACTATAAATCATGCATCATCGGCATACTTGAGAAAGTTGTTAGTTTTAAGTCCTTTGAGATAGCATTAGAAACGAGTATCACGTTGCAAATGATCGTCCCCACAGCATCGTGCGAGGTATCCTACTAGTTTGATGTTAAAGAAAAATTGAACATCACTACATCGATCAAGAGGATATGAGTGGTCATTGAGGCTATGAGTATCGCCTTAGGAGGATTTTGAACTTGACCCACAAGATTAAAAATTTTAAATCAAGGGATTCATTAATCCATACCAAGTTAAAATTTACATGCAATTGAAGTTAATGAACTTATATAGAAAATTGAAGGGAAGGGTGGAGGTAGTGTTATGTCACCTTGTCAAAGGATCGAAATAGTTTTACCATTACCAACAATAATATTACGAATAATGCTAGAATTAAAAAAAGACGGAAATTTGTCAGATTGAGGAGACATTGTACCTGAGGCGTCCGTGTCCATTGTCCAAGATGAGTCGTTGTGATGCAGTGCCAAGTTGTAAAGCGCCTGGGCTATGTCGGTTGGAGAATATGACTGGGCCGAATAAGATTGGGCCGCATTAGCACCTGATGGTCTCGGGCCGAGGACCCAGGGTCGGATGATGATGTGGGATTTGGTCCATGAGCAGGAGTTGAAGGATATGGGTATGGGGGAGGATTATGGGCCCAATTATTGTATGGTTGCTGTTCGGTATTGGCCGAGGCCCAAGGAGGAGGAGTAGGGGCCCAATAGTAGTAACCTCCATTGTATTGTTGTTGTGTCCGACCACGTCCATAGTTCGGACGGCCGCGGCCTCTGCCATGCGGCCGGGTGTCATAGTTGGTTCGGTTCTGTGATGTGGATCGAGAGGAGTTGTCGGTAGTGGTGTTTAGTGCGGTGTCGGCGGTTTGAGAGGAGAGTTTTGCCTGGTTATTTTTGTGTTCTTCCACTTGACAAAGACGGGATCTGGTGTTGTAGAAGTCAGGTAATGGTTGAGTGTTTTGAAGGATGAGATGAATGTTTTCGTACTGGTCGGTTAAGCCGGTAAGGATTTGTAGGATAAGTTGGTTTAGGGTAATGGTTGATCCAAGGCTAGTTAACTGATCATAAATAAGTTTCATGGTTTGGCAATAGGTAGACATATTGGGAAATTGTTCAAGGTGGATATTGAAGAATTTGTTTTGGAGGGTTATGGTGCGGGCAGCTTGGTTGTCAAGGAATAGGTTCTTTAGGCGACACCACGCATCATGAGCGGTAGTGTTGGTAATCATGATAGTGTGGACGAGATCTTGAGTTATGGTACCGTAGATCCATTGTAGTACAATGGAGTCACTAGGTTCACATGACTCAAGATTGGTTGATTTTGGTGGTTCTTTGTCTTTGTCAGTGGAAGAGGAGGAAGAGACGGTGGTACGTGGTAGTAGATTACCATAAACATCATAGGCTTGGCAATGGATGGTGAATAACTCGGCCCAAGTATTATATTGTTCGATTTGGGTGTCTAGGATAATGGGGATAAAGTTCTTGATATGGGTTACAGTGACTGCAGGGTGAAGGGTAGTCATTGTTGAAGGAAAAGAGTAAGAATCGGATGACAAACTTAAAGAAAGTCGGTTATCAGAACCGAAGGATAAGAAGAAAAAGTGCGACGGTGGGAGAAGAAAAAAATAGGGTACTTAGGCTTTTGATACCATGAAGAATAGTATGGATCAATGCTTGATCATCTTTGTCACACCCTCAAAATCCACTTGCGGAGTTTTACCGCGAGGAGCATGACAAACCAGGATCCAAACCAACGATCACAATAAACAAGTCTAAATGAAAATAAATGCAATTTCAAAACATAGTTTAAAATCCCGTTTACAGCGGAAGCTTATTCAAAAACAGTATCTCAACAATGAAACAATAGTTCAACGTTCATAAGACCATGCAACCCTAGTTAGACGCCGTGCAGACGCGTGCGCCCTAGTCCAGTCGTGCTACCTTAGCGACCTGAGAAAACATGTAAAAGTTTACGTCAGCACAAAAATGCTGGTGAGTTTACAGGTTTTGTATCCAAGTACCAAGTCCACCTGTCCATACTACAACAAATCGAAAACCAGTATACGCTAGCTAGGCGTACGTTTTGTTACTACCACGATTGGAAAACCATTACTAACTCGAATACCAGATGTTGTGCCCGAAAAGTACCAATTGTTCCTGTTGTTCCTGTTTGAGACAATATGCACTCGCCCGGCCCTCCAAGCCGACGAGCGGGGTTGGTCACTCCCAATAGCGCTATTCACATTTCCCCGTTGTGCAAACCCGCACATTCATGGTTCCCCCCGGGACTTCCAAAGATCGTGTAGTACACAATAGAAACCCATAGTATGACAGTAGTTACCAAATAATCGTTTTAACACATGTTTTTCTCCCCCGAAAGTATAAAACCAGTTTAAAAGAGGGGCCGTAAACTCACCTTAAGTTGCGTTACTCCTTAACCCGAGTAAACTCAGCTGCTATGCTAGTCCCGTAAAGCGGCGACCTAACATATGACAGTTACAAGTACTTAGACTAATAACCCGCAGGTTCATTAGTCCCTAGATGTCCAGACCATAACCAAGTTCGTTTGAAAACACCGTGACTGTTTAACTGACCCAAAGTACAAGACTCGACATCCCATTGGTGACCCGAGACTCCCCGTGTTATGTTTACGCTCTTAAACAAACAATCATGCAATCACACTTAACATACGTTAACGCACAACAAGTTATAGCACATAGTTCACGTATCACCGAATTACATCCAAACATATGTTACCAAGTTATCATATATGTTACGAGGTTCCTAGCATGTTACTACATGTCAAATCGGGTCTCGGAATGCTAATTTACACTTACAACAGTAGTACACGCGATTAGGAAACGTAAACTAGCAATTAGGACTGATTGCATATAAGTTCATGTGATTAGGGCTGATTGCATATAAGTTCATGTGATTAGGGCTGATTTCATATAAGTTCACGTGATTAGGGCTGGTTGCATATAAGTTCATGTGATTAGGGCTGATTGCATATAAGTTCACGTGATTAGGGCTGATTGCATATAAGTTCATGTGATTAGGGCTGATTGCATATAAGTTCACGTGATTAGGGCTGATCGCATGTAAGTTCATGCGATTTGGGGCTGATCGCATGTATGTTCATGCGATTTGGCCCTGATTGCATGTAAAACTGGCGATTAGCAATCCTAATCGCCTGTAACCTTGCTGTTCCAGTTTTTCGCGCGTTTAACGCTCCAAATCAGATCCAGAACGTGTGTAACTACCCAATATCATCCCAAACACTATCCTAAACATGTTTCAACCAAAACTCTTCGTTTTGCCTCGTATTATCAGCCCTGCATGCAATCACTTAATCCAAATACCATTCACATAGCATGCAATCATCATACTAACATGCATAACAATAACCCTAATAATCAATTACTCAGATATCATCATCATAACATTAATATTATTCTGATTTAACCTAATAACATGTTAATCCATCATTATGAATCATAAAAACCCTAGCTTTCTAATCATAAACACCCATAACACATGTATACTAGTTAGAATCCGATTAACAACCCTTATTAACGATTTTCAGAAAGCTTTTTCGTTTTAGAACAGGTCTGGACCATTAGGGATTGATTAAAAACGTTTAAAAAGATTCATGGATGGAAACCAAACCTTAGAATTGTGAAAGAATGAAGGATTATGCTTGAATCCTTGTGTTTTGATCAAAAATCGCGTTCCAGAGGTTGTGTGTGTGTTGGGGCAGGTTATGGGACGACTAGGGTTTGTATAATGAAGTTTATGAGGTCAAGTATGGTATTTATAGTCGTTTTTAGTCGTCCAGCACGTAACATGCGATTATGCAGCTTTACACGCGATCAGGAAGCCTAATCGCATGTAATTTCATGCGATCGGGGCCTAATCGCATGAACAGTCATGCGATCAGTCCCCTGATCGCCCCTAAGGTCCCCAGTCGCCCCTCCTATAGGCGATTGGGCTATCCTGATCGCCTATAGGGGCCTGTTTCGTGTGTTTTGCGCGTTAAACCCCGTTTTAACATATGTTAACACATATTAACGTACCGACAAGTCACATAATGATTATAAACACATAACACAAGTAAATACACATATTCACACACGTTCACCAATTCCCGGGACTCGAGACTCGTATGTTCCGTATGCCCTGACGATCCTATCGATCGTCACCGTTTGTACACTTGGTTAAGGACCGACATCTAATGAACCTCTAGACCAACATCCAATGATCCTCTAGACTAAACCGATAGTTCCCGAACCATCACCCGACTTAACTAACCCAGTTAAGTACAATATACGCGTGACTCGCTAAGGTAGACTTTCATCTAGACAACGTTGTTAACCAGAATTTGCCGGGTGTCACAATCTTCCCATTGATATGCCCAATATCTAGAGATTACAATCCCTTATTTTAGGGAATACTTAATACAAAAGAAACATAATACACAAAACTATCCATATATACAAATTGGAATATTCTAGAGTTTATTCTATTAGAAGGTTGCTAGTGTCGAATCTAAGAACATCTATAACTATTAATAAAAGAATTGACTTATGATGATGTGGCATTCAATGGAGGGCTCAACCCCTCTTTGAATTTGCCACGTGACACGTTTAGGTGAGAGTGTTTATTTTTTTTTCTTTTTAAATAATTAGATTTAGATAAAATCTATTTAAAATTTAAAGATTGTTTATGATTATAGTATACTTAAATATATTTAGATAAAATCTATTTAAATTTTAAAGATTATTTTCGGTATATAATATTTTTAGATATATTGTATTTGATATTATATATATATATATATATAATGAAAACCCGATTGAGTTGAGAAAATCTTCGAAAACCCATGTAAAAAAACATTTTTTTCTTTGAAAAAAATAACCAATGTAAAATACATGTTTGTAAGCGTTTTGGACCAAAAAATAAAAAAAGCGCCGATGGGATTTTTTTTAAAAAAAAATAAACAAAGTTGCTAAAAACATAGGTAAATAGCTGTAAACATATGTTTTTTTAACCAACTTTGTTTATTTTTTAAAAAAAAAATCCCATTGGCGCTTTTGTTATTTTTTTGCCCAAAATGCTTAAAAACATGTATTTTACATTGGTTATTTTTTTTTCAAAAAATAAATAATGGTATTTTACATGGGTTTTCAAAGGTTTTCTCAACTTAAAAGGGTTTTCATTTTATTCTTCCCCTATAATATATATATATATATATATATTGGGTCAGGATCCTGTACAAAGTGTTTTTTTTTGTGAGAAGTGTGAGAAGGATTAAAAATTGATACTTAGGCATTATTTTTTGAACTTATTCGTGATGTTTTGGATTGTTTTGCCTATAAAAACACCAAACATAACAATTAAAAACCAAAAACAATGTATTTTAGGCTTAAAACTTAAAACACCATGCTAAGAACATTAGCAGTGTGTTTTAAGTGTTAAGTAGTGTGTTTTAGCTGTTTTTTAAATTTAATGACTATGATACATTGTATTGTGTTTTAGATTGTTGTGTTTGGTGTTTTTCAAGTTAAAACAACCTAAAAAATCATTTCTAAATCCAAAACATGATGTCTACATGTTAATTCTTAGTTCTTCTCACACTTCTCACGAAAAATGTACTTTGTACAGGATCCTAAACCTATATATATATATATATATATATATATATATACAGATTAACATAAAAATTCTAATACAAATCGTCTTAAGAAATGTCATGTCATGTATATAATAGATTGTATTTTAATTTTTAACACCAATTAAATGGTTTTATATGCTCTTTAATTGGTCATACAATAAATTTTTTATGCACATGTTGATTGGGTGATGGATAAATATCAGAAGACGCATGGTGATTAATGTGTACAAGAAGATAAAACCGATCAAGGTCCGTATCTTAGTGATGTTTTAATAAAGTTTTCTTCTTTTATCATTTTTTATTAAGTCATATTAGATTTTTTAACCTCGGGACATTCCCTGGGTAATCAGCTAGTATAATATATTGTTAAACGCTTCCAATAAATGTATTGATAAATATGGAAAATGTTGTGACCATTTTGTATATATACTTTTAGCTAGAAAAATATTATGAAATTGGCTTAAAAATACGTGGTTGCTGCACATTATATTGCAAACTTTCTTAAAGTAAGAAAAAAAATACAAAATACAATTGAAAAATGTCTAGTTTTCAATTATACCGGACAACCGCTCATTGAAAAACATTTAATGTGAAAATCTATATATATATATATATATATATATAGATAGGGTGGATTAAATAAAAACCACCTAAATTGAAGAAACCCATTAAACCCTCTCTCAACCATTGATCAAACTAGATCAATGGTGTGGATCAAATGTTTAATATTATAATTGTGAGAAGTACAAAAAAGGGCATATGGGTAATTTGGCATTACAAGAGTGTTGGTAACTGCATGATTCTGCAAGCATGGCATTTCATAACCTCTCTCCATCAATAACCTCTTTCCCTCTCTCTTACTCGTATACTATCTTCCCAAATTCAAATTTCATCCCTGTTCTTTCTCTCTGTGGAGCATCAACATAGTACCTTCTTCATGAAACCTTCAACCCTGTTCTCTGTCTATGTAAACCATCAACAGTGGAGCGTCTCCCGTAACGATGAAATCGTTCATATGGAGCTTATCTTCATTTAGCCGACGATTGGGGTCGAAGAAATCATCTAAAAGGTACGTGCTTCGTTGTTTTCTGTCCTATTACTCTAAAAAATTGGGGTTTCTCAAATTTGGTACAAGGTATTCGTGAATAATCAAGGCAAACAGTACATTGATAATGTAAAGAGATAAAAATGGGGATTTTGTCGAGTTTGCTATGTAGCGTTTGTAGTATTTATATTTTACGGAGTGGATAAGTAGATGGTAGTTTATGAAATGTGATATCCCTCATGAAAGCCTAATCAATATAATGTTTGAGACAGAAGGAAAAGAAAATTGGTCGTTTTGTCTAATGACACAGCAGCAACCAGGCATAGTAAGGACATTAGATTATCAACTAGTGAGTTTGAAGAGGTAAAACGTCATCTAGGTAGGTGTTATAGGCACTTTTGGATAGTAATGAAGATATATTTTTTTAAATCTTAGTAATGTAATTTTAGGCTCCTGTAAATTTATTTAAAGTGGCATTTTTTATGAATATGTAGACTATGATTCGGATACGCCACTTATCAACTTAAAGAGGCTGCGTAAAAGAATCGGCAAAGCTTCAGATCATAATGATCCAGGGCCATCGATGGTGCAAACTTCATATAATGAGGATGCAGGACCATCATTGAATGAAGGTTCTGATAATGATGATGCAGGACTGTCAACAGGGGGGGTCTGATGATGATGATTCAAGTGTGAGGCCACAGAAGGATAACGTGTCCTTTTTTTGTAACCGACGTCTTCGTCAAGCGGCCAAAAGCAAAGGTGAGGTGTTTTGTTTTTTTCAATAGTTTTGGTGTTACATGTGTAAAATCAAGTGTTATCATCTGGTTAAGCGATTAGTTGCTTACATTGGGTGTTTGTATTTTTTGTAAAAACAGACAAAAATATAGCAATTGGTGCAGTTCAGACAAGAAATAAAAAAAGTGCGATGATACAACATAATAAAGAGTTATTTACACTGATATCAGGATAAAGTTAGTTTGAACTAATAATTGTTACATGTGTAACAGCTAAGCAAGCCATCCCTGTGTATGATGTCTCTTCATCTTCACCGGTTAGGATAACACGAGCAAAAGCACGAGCGATAGAAGTTTCAGCGAAAACAGACAGGGGGGGGAAAGAGAGACCATTGAAGGCGAAAAAATGGAAGAGGGTAGACAAGACATGGAATGATGCCCTTAAGCCTCGTAGGCAACGCAAAACGTCAAAGTTGAACGAGTGGCTGGGGATACGTACTAGATCATCACCAACACAGTTAACAAGGTGCATAAAAATACTAAGTGACGAACAACGTTTAGCATTGAAGGATATGGGGTTGGGCAGGCTGCTCAATCTTAAAATGGATGGGATACCAGCGAAGTTAGGGCATTATGTTCTAGATAACTTCAACCCGGAAAGTTTAGAGTTGACTGTACCATATGGAACACTTCGCATTAATGCTGAGGTCGTGCACAAGGTCCTCGGTATTCCTATTGGAGGGGTGTCTTTCAATGCGTTTGAGCGTAGGGAATCGCATGATGAAGACATAGCCAGATGGAAAAGGAGGTACCCACCTAGCAGATTTATATCTGCTAAGCAAATGGTGGACATGATTGAGAAAGAGTCAAATGGTGAGGATGATTTTAATTTCCGTATGGATTTTATAATGTGCTTCTATACTATTATGGTTGACTGTCACAAACAAGGCAGTCTGAAGGATAACATACTCGAGTATATTATGGATGACTTGGATTTTGCTGGTATGGACTGGTGTGAGTTGGTACTTAAGGTACTAAAGAGTTGTAAAAATGGTTGGAGACGAGATTGTTTGGATCCACCTTTTACCGGGCCACTTACGTTTTTAACGGTATGTTGCTATTTACGTATGTTAAGTTTTAATTAGATGGTTATTAGTGACACTAATTGTTTACTTGTTACTAACCACGTATGCGACTTTCTATTTCTAGCTTTTATACGTGGATAGTTTTAAATGCAAAGGGCTTGATGTTGATACTTCGATGTATCCTATGACTATCTGGACATTCCAAAGGTTAAGAGACCGAGAAAAGATTGAAATAAAGGGAGGGGGTTTCGGAAGGGGAACGCTAAAAGCTTTGTCTTCATACGACGATGTGAAGGTTGGATTAGATCAACCAAGCGTCCAGGTTGGTAACATTTATTGTATTCCAAAAAGATAATTCATGAACTACATTTAATGGTATCCTAATCTCAATTCATAAACAGGAAAGGGTAGCAGCTGTTGGGGATTTGGTAGATGTGATGATTAGAACTAAAAAGAGGGTTGAATTTGCCATCGGTAAGTTATGTGAGGATTATCCAGGTAGAGAAGAAGTTGTTGCAGTCAAGTCAAGGTACGATGCTTTGATTAACGAAATGGTGAAGGCGAATGAGGATGCATCTGTTGAGCGTGTAACAGCTGATGCACAAATCGGCAATGTGTTAGAAGCAATAAGTAAATGCAAAAGCATTGCAGTAGGTAAGTCAATTGTTTATGTCCTAAAATTAAATTGAATGCTCTTGTGTAGAGGAGGATGATTGTTTGAAGTTGGGTGATTCGGCGCTGGACAAGTCCCCATTGACACGGTAAAAAAGGAGCACAATTCAGGGCACGTCGGACGAGGGCGGGGCGTTTGACAGTCCAATTCTTAGCCAATATAGGAAGAATCTGCATGACAGTGCTAAGCACAATACTGGTGGTATGTCAGAACTTGGTAAGATGAAACTTGTGAAAAAAATTTACATTTAATTAACATGTGTTAACAGGAGATGCTTATGTAATTAATATGTGTTAACAGGAAATGAAGATCTTGCCCAGAATTTAACCAGCAAATTTGCAGAGGTGTGTAAAAATAGAACACATGAAAATAATATAGCACGACAAGATGGAACACAACAAAGAGGTAATCAGACCACACACCGTAAAGATCTGTTACATACGGACAGTGTGAACCCAAGTCAAAGTGGGGGGTATTTACTAATACTATTTTCTTATATGTGCACGATGAGTTAGATGATCTGGTACCCAATGCTACTGAAGAGGAGTTAGTGAGCACACAATCATTGGTAGCAACAAAAAACGATCAACTAGGTATACCTGATTTGTTTTTTATAGACCTGTAGATCATATACAACAAATCACAGGAAAAAACTGTTTTCTCATGTGTTACTTATGTTTTAGGACAGGAAGTTGAGGTGCCCACCAACAACGAGGGGCCAGGTGTCCAATTATAAAATTCTTAAATATTTAAGGGTGTGTTTTTCTTTTGTTGTGACGTATGTTACATTATGTTAAGGCAGGAATCTAAACGAGGAAGGGACTGTTGAAGAAATGCAAAAGGATAGTATTGTTAGGGTCACACCGGCAGATGAACAAATGGAAGATGACAAAACAGGTATTGTTCTGACGTTTCAATATCCAGTAGTAAAAATGATCAAATAATCAGCAGATTCTAGCGGGAGTCTAACCTTAAGTTTCAGGATGTGAGGGGATTTGCACAGTAGAGGCAGAAGTGTCCACATACAAGAATGATGAGCGAGGTATGAGATGATAGAGTCCGTAAGTACAGACATTCATATATAATAATTGTAACCTTACCTATGTTGTTACATGATGTGAAGCAGACTCCCAGGCAAACGCAGAGGCTGCGCCCAACACCATGGATGCACCAAGGCAGATTTTTGATGCAGTGAAAAAACGATGAACAAGCACACAAAACAGGTATTGTAATGTCGTTTCGATGTAAAATATAAAACTTGTAAGATAGACAATCGTGAACGGGGACTTTTTTTTGCAGGCCTTGTGGGGATATGTCCTACAGAAGTGCAACCGGATAGGGCAGAGTTTAGAGATGGGGGGTCACAGGTTAATGAAGCGGGTCAAGATACAAGCGCGTGTACGCTAAAGACAAATGAAATATATTTAAACTCCACAAGTGTCAACTAATGTGGTTTTAATTTACATTTACAAGATGCTCCTGGATACTTCCATATATGACAAAATCAGATGGCAATGATGCACCAAGTTTTAGCTTTGGCCTAACACAGCCAGAAAAAGCATGTCAGCAGGGTTCAAGTTTGAGTTCTGTTTTTAAAATAATTATATAAAAATGTTAGGTTGCCTTCAACATATTCCAAAACACTTGGTAATGCGTATGATACAGAATTTATGCCAAATTCTCCAAAAATGGGATCCGGTATGAACAAGTTACCAGATGAATCAGGTACAGCGTCCCAGATTGTGATAGGATGATTCAAACCTGGGAACGGATACACAGTTATGTCTAACAATGGTTGTGACGTATGTTACAGAGTCTGCCGGTGTGGGCCCGTAGGCAGAATCACATGTCAAAGATTTGCCTGCAAAGCCAGGTAGGGGTTGGGTTGTTTTTCAAACCATACAAATGGTAACATGCATAATAATTTCCCTGTTGCATGTGTTATAGAGTCTGCGGATAAATCTCTGGAGCAAGGATTGGCTGCCAGCAAGGCGCGTGGAAAGGAGAAGGTCGATGATAGTATAGGTAAGTCCACACCGCTAATTGTAATTTAATACTCTCTTTCCTATACATCGGCTGAAAATAGAAAATGTCGCATATGAAGTAGCGGGCGGATTTGGTGCATCAGTAAGGGATAACACACCGGTGTATCCAATGGTGTCCCCTATTAGTTCATATGACGCGCAAAAGAATATATACAATGAGTATGGTTTGGGTGGAAATATGGATTGTGATGATGACCACATGACGTTGGCGATGCGTCAACAGCTGATTGCAAAGATGGATGCAACCAAGCGAAACCCCCTACACTAAAGGAATGTGACTTATGTTCATAAGTCACCTATTCACATAAGGGAGGTCGATTTAGCAGAGGGGGTGACAAAGGATGACGATGCTATGTGGAAGTATGTTTACATGGATGAGAATCCGCTGAATATGTTGTGTGGTGATGATGCCAGAAGGAGGGTGGCGAAACAAAATAGGTAAGGTTATTGATCAATATGCTTACCAACGATGTGTATCTTCTGTAACATGTGTAACATATAATTTCTGTTTGTGTTTCTCCAGGCTAGAGCGCGGGGAAGCCATAGACAACGTAGAAATACCTCAAGAAGAAGTAGATAACGCACTTGCCAAGTAAGACCATTTTTAATTTTTAAGTCAGATATAATTGTTTGTAAAGAGGTAAAAACTGCCTTCTAACATTGTCTTTGTGGTTGCATTTATAGTGAGGTGTTATTTAGAAGCTTATCTAATGTGGAGGCAACGCGTAGCATGTTCAAATCTTTGAAGTCGGGTATGCAGGTGTTAGATGGGATAGTAGATTGTTGGGTTGATGTATTAAACTATGAGGAGAGGTTGAAATCGGAAGGAGCATCTCTTCGCTTGTTTGTGAGCACAAAGGCAGTGGTATGTTACTTTTAAAACATGAAGGTTTGCATGATTATTATTTTTTTACGCTTGTTATATTTATGTATTTATTGTTGATTTTAAAAAACAAAAATAGTTTCCATGGATGCTTAATGATACCGAGTGTGATGAGAATAGACGGATGACAAGGTTTTCGGCAGCTATGGTCGCTTCGGTCCCATCTTATGAGAAGAACCATGACTTTAAGAAATTTGATATCGTGTTTTTCCCTATACTTGAAAGGGCCCACTTCTAGTTGTTGGTATTCGAGCTGAAAAACATTGCCATAATGCTCATTGATAGTGACAAAAAGCGAGGGAGGCGTAGCTGCAAGGATCACATAGATTTCCACAAGAAAGATACGGCGCATAAATACGTAAGTTGTTTTTGTGACCTGCCCCTTTTTTTCTTACTTTTGGTATCTCTAACAACCTATTATTTTATTGCAGAAGCACATGTTTGTGCAGTTTCTTAAAAACATGAATCATCCGAAAGCAGCTGCGCTTGGAGGGGCAGAAATACACAGGTTGGATGTAGAATGGGCTACGGCTAGCAATGGCACAGATTGTGGTGTCTACCTCATGAGACACATGGAGAAGTTCATGGGGCTTAATGTGCCTTTTGACTGCAATTTTAGTAAACATTGGCGCGCAAAGGACGGGGATATCAAGAAGTTGCGGACAAAGTATGTGGCACATATTTTGCGTTCGGCGGCACATATTTTGGGTGACATGTATGACATTTATTTTGTTACTACCCTACAGCGTCTTTTGTCGATGGTACACCTATTAAGTCTGCTAATATACTAGCCAGACGAACATGTAACTGCGTATCCATAATTTAACACTACTAACCTGCTAGGTAGATGTACATTTTACTGTTTTGTTGGGTATACTATCTATGAATGTTACATATGTTAATATGAATAACATTGTCTATCCGTAATTTAAGACTACTGAATATGCTACCCGGCCGAACAATTTACTGTTTTCCATATACTATGTATGAATGTTACGTATGTTAATGTGTTCAAAATATTACCCCTATTTTGAGTAGGGTTGTATATGGGTTTTCAGATACTACATAACACACAGTTAAAGATATTATGAAGATGGCAAACATCTTGTTACATACATAACACATAGTTCGGGGGTCATACAGTTTACAGGGGGCACTTACATATTGTGCCTATGTTAAAGAAACACAAAATTAAACTGTCTTGACCCTAGAAAGTATATAAATAACAACACATACACTGAAACAGCGAAGAGAAACTTTATTAAGTTGGCCCCAATCATGGCGAGAACGTACCGTACTGGCCTCCCAAGCTCAGCTCTGACTGTTCACTATCCTCACCTTCCACGGATTGTGGCTTGCCCACCAAGCGAGAGTATTTGGGGAATTTGGACACAAAGGACAACCACAATACTTGTGGTCGTACTCAGCTCCTGTACATTGCCAATCCGATCCTTTTACGTCCTCTTTGGTTACCGAGTACGCAGTCCTGCTTGACCCTTCGCCATCAATCTCCATATCTGCATCACGTTTGTAGGTCACGTTGTTGTTAGAACCATCTACCATCATTGCGTCGTCGACGCCTTTGTTGGGTAGTTTCCTATCTTTGGAACTAGCACCATGTTGGCCACCATAAGCGGCTACTTCTTCGATGTGTTCCAGTAAGCCATGCACATCAGTTTTTTTTGAAGTTACCTCCTCTTCGTCTTCGATATTTTGGCGTTTTGCTGCACGAGTGTTTGAAGGGCTCTCCATTTGATTTGCCAATTTTGTAAAACTATTTGTTATGCAAATGGAGTGTAAGGGGTGGAATGTAGAATAGGGATGGATATAAATAGTATATTTAAGGGTGGGTAGGTGGGGTAGTTGGTAAGAATTAAATTTATGGTTAGTGGTGTATTTTACTTTATGTCAAATCACTATTTAAAAAGGTGATGGTGATAAAAGTTCAATTGATATTTTATTCTCTTCTTTTTGTACTTTGTACTTGTCAAATATTATTATTTTAGTACACTTAAGAAAAAAATCTTCCATACCACAACTACCCAATGTAATGCACAGGTGGTGGGCCCGGGGTACTACTCTATGCAACAACTTTTGTAAAAAAATTAATTTAACCACAACACACACCATTTGTGTGTTGCGTATGCTTACAGTGTAAGGCAGATAAAACACACAACATAATAATTAAAACCACATTACATGCTATATTATAAAACAAAAAACGGCATGTCTAGTGGATAAACAAGACAACATAACCAGAACTTAAAAAAAAACATATAAGTAGCTGGGGGTGCAGGATTGAAAATGACAACCATGTTACACACGTAACAAACAGTGACTGCATCGGTTTCTAATTGTTACCAGTGTATAACCTGGTTCAAAAAGCAGAGATCATTTATGCTTTCCCCGTAGCACCATAAACCATGTAATAGGGTTTCCGGCCGTGTGTCGCCTCCTCCTTGGCCCTTTTCATTGCAGCAACCTTCTCGCAGTTCCTTGCATCATGATCCATGACATATTGGTGGCAGTTGTTGCATAGACGCGGGGCTTTGGGCATTTTGGGACGCTTTGATATGGCCTTCTCACCAGGTCTGGCCAGCCTGCGATTTTTCCCACAACCCTTATTGCGTGCAACATCAGGATTGGCAACCACAACGGCAACATCAGCCGGTTGGCCAATTATGTCCTCCACTACCGCTTCATTAGGTTCATTGGGAATAACAGAAATAGATTTTCTTGATAACAAGTTGAGTTTGATTGATTTGAGCTGCTCAACCAAGTCCGCCAACGTGGTTTCATATGTTCTAGCAACATCGACACATTCAGTTACGAGTTCAAGAATCTCATTTCTCAGCACAGAACCTGGATGGGTGTCAACACCATAACGGCTGCAAATGGAGAACACTTTCTTCGGTAGAATATCACGTAACCATCTGTCAGAAACGTATTGTTGAGGGATGCGGTCAACTTTCTTAATCATGTAAACCGCAAAGACATGGCGGCAAAGGTAGCCAAGACGGGTAAAACCTCTACAGGAACATTCGGCTGTTGCATCCAAGCTATTGAATCGCACCTATTTCAACAAATATATTTAACATATGTAACAAGGGCTGTTGTGTAACTGAATTAACAGAATAAAAAAGCTAGTCTGGGTAAAAAAACAAGTTATAACCAAAAATTTTTTTACAGTTTGTATAAATGTTATGGTTTTTAAAGCTATAAACTTAACTCTGTAACAGATGTAACAGCCTATTTTAACATATGCAACAAACAATATTTTCATAATGGTCAGTAAACTAACTACCAGGAGCTTCAAAATGGAGTACCTGATAAACATTGGTGACATCACAACGCTTGTCAAGTTGTGTGACAGAGATTACGGCAGGCATGTTGTCTTGTTCGTCGACATTTGATATGTAGCAGGAAAACTTCCCCTTCACTAGCTCCTTCTTTACTTCATGGAATACATTATTTGTGTATAGAGTAAAGGCATGATGCTCAATTGCTAAGTCAGTAGACCCAACAAAAACCGTCGAGGAGGTTTTGTACTCAGCAATCCGCTGACGGTAGCGCTGACTATCTAGACGAGATTCATAACACAACATAAACTGAACAAGTGTGTTTGCACTGGTTGAATTGACTTTAAACGAACTATTGGAGCTCTCGCTTTTTGATGTTGTTTTCATCAAGCAAGACATTGGAATTTCCGTAAAATACGTCGCACCCATAATTCCTTGATTGCAAACATATCGTTCAACCACTGATTTTCTTGAAGTCCAAATGTCTCTAGCAGCGCATGTCAGCGAGCTTCAAACGTCGTCGGTTTTATGAACATGTTCCACACCGGTTTGTGAATACAAGACCGAAACTCAGTGTTCTCTAAAACAACTCTAGAAATCTAGGTGCAAGCATAAACAAAAAAAAAAAATAAGACTGACACATTAGTACCCGACTACATGTGTATCTAGATCTAAAATAAAGGCAATAATAAAATACAAAACATTACCTTTGTGGGTAGTTTTTTCATTATATGCCACATACATAGCCTATGGCGAGCCTTAGTGAACACTTGTGGTACAACCTGCATCATTGAAGGGTCTTGATCACTCAACACTAGCCGAGGCTGTGAACCATGAGCTTTTAAAAAGCTTTCAAGCAACCACACATACGAATCTATGGTTTCATTAATTATCAATCCTGCACCAAAGGTAACACACTGTTTATGGTGGTCCACACCAGTGAAAGGCACAAACACCATGTTGTACCTGCACATTATATAAAGATACGTATGTTAAGAAGTCACAAACATTGACTGCCAAAACGTTGTAACACACGTTAAGCTAGTGAAAAATAACTTACTTGTTTGTGTTGTATGTTGCATCAAAGGCTAAAACATCACCGAACGCCTTATAGTTCAGTTTCGAAATTTCATCCGCCCAGAAAACAGAGTGTAATTTACCATCGCGCACAACAAAGTCGTAAAAAAAATCTGGCAAATTTTCAAGCCGATCACGCAAGCGATCAAGGATTAATGACGAATCCCTTTCGCCGATAAAAATTCTCAGTTTGTTACTAAAATTCTTGAAGTCAACCGCAGTACCATTGACATTATGGTGGCCGCCTTTAAGAGACACTAAGTACCTATGAGCTTTCACGGGTCCAACACGGTTTAGACTCATATTATGAATAAACTGTTTTGTCAAGAAAGAAAGTTTCCGAGAAATCTTAGCAAGATCAAGGTTATTTTTATCCCAAAGCTGATGATTATGAACATCATTGAAATGAATAACTTTAAAACACGAACCACCACAAGTGATTGACACTAACACATGGGCTTGGCAGTTTGATAGGCTGAATGAAGTTTTACGCGGTTTAACAAAAGATTCGTCTAGAGTGTCAAAGGTTTTCTTAACCTGAGGTTTACCGTATTTTCAACAACGCAGGTACTTGTGTGTCGAGGTACCCAACCACCCCTTCTTAACTGAAAAACCAGCTTGTTGCGCATATTCCTTGTACATGGCCATTACTGCCTCAAACGTGGGGAAACTCTGATCAACAACGGGCAAATACCGGGGGCTCACATTCGGGATCCAGAATTGGGTCCCATTGGGCGTAGTGATAACATAGTACGGCTCGCTATCTTGAGCTTCACCTGTACAAAAAAGTTAAGTTAATAGCTTTAAAAGTCAATTCGTTTATACAAACTGTTAAAAAAACAGTAAACAACAAAAACAAAAGTTACATCAAAACACCTAAAAAATATAATATTAACAACTACTGTGCGAGGGGTGCTAAGGCAAACGTGTGTTACGTACGTTAACTTTGGATATTCTACATGTAAGTTTGTGGGTAAAATAGGTAAGACAAAAAACGATAATGATTAGGTTAAAAAACATTCATCAACACACAAGTCTCCATAAAAAGTCTCCATAAAAAACATTCATCAGCACAAAAGTCTCCATAAAAAACGTAACGATTTTGTTAAAACATTCATCAACAAAAGCTAATGCATGCTAAAGAAAACTACCAACAACACACAAACTATTTATAGTCCCATGTTTTCCAAAAATAACTTACCAATTCCATCCCCTGCTTCATACTGATTTTCATCAATGTTCATTAAGACGAATGACGACCCAACATTAAGTCCTATACAAAGAAACAAAAATAACTAATTATCATATATAAAAAACTACATCCATGTTTTAGCCTAAAATAACTCTGATAAGCCTACTCGAAAACATATCAGCATAACTAATGATCATGATCAGACAAGAACTTCTGTCTGTATCTTATCAGAGACGAATAAAAATAAAAAAAAGTTAACCGATGTTAAGAAAATATGTACAAACCTTCTGATCCATCATCGTCACTTTGTTGGTCTGTTTCTCATGCAATAGGAGAATCTGGTAGAAAATCAGGCGGTGCATGGTTATTCCCTTTATCAGGGTTTAATAAATGAGGCGTAATTCCTTCATTTGATTCCATAACATGAGAAGTTAATGAGGGAGAAGAAGATTCAGAGAAGTTAATGAGGGTTGAAGAAGAAGTAAAAAATGGTTAATAGATAATTTAGAAATGGGGGAAAATATATGGGGTTGTGTGAAGTAATAATGAATATGCAACTTGGATGGACTATCAAAGAAGAGAAGTACAATATGGCAGGTGATTTGAAGATCTTGCAAGAAAGGTAAATGACATCTCTACCCTTTCCCTCAATAAATTAATGTTAAAAATCATGGTGATTTGTAACAATGAGGGCCACAAAAAGGGTTTGTGGGGGTTTCTTCATTTTAAGAGGTTTTTGTAGATACTTAGCCTATATATATATATATATAACGTATAATAAAAGAATTCAATATTGATAAGGTGGCATTCAATGGAGGCCTAAAAAAGCCATTTTAATGACATGGCATTCAATGAGGCATTCTCCTCCTTGAGTGTGCCATGTGTCATGCCATGTGGCAAATTAAAAATAAATAAATAATAATATAAAACCTAATCTACTAAATTTAAATTGAGTTATTTTAGGAAAAAAAAATTAAAAACAAATTTAATTTTTTCTCTCTTATTTTCCTCCCATAATTTTTAAACGTTAAAATCTTTTATATACGATATTTTTTAAAGAAAAAAGTTACACCAAATTAACGAGCGTTTTATTATGTTTCCAACGAGTACCATAGTTCTATATAAAAAAACGGAGAAAAAAACAACTATTTTTTGTGGGGTTTCGTTCATACAGGAAAAAAAAACACAAAGTGTTCAGGTTATTCATTAATAATGTTTTTTCCTTTAAACCAGGTTCTTATCTACGATGCTGAAATTCAGCTCAATCGCCATGCTTTCATTGGAATTTTACTCTTTTAAAGATGCATAGGTATACTTCATCAAGAGAAGCTAAGAGAAAGAATCGCTCAACACTGCAACACATGGTGTCACCTTATAGCAAGGTTATTTTTTTATTATTTAATTATAAGGGTAATAATTATTACTATTAGTATTATTAGAATTGTTATATTTTTCAACCCCGGGACTCTCCTGAGGTAAAAGCTTGTGTGTGTGTGTGTGTATTGCAAACGGATTAATACTCTTATGCAATCTCTCATTTGAGAGATGCCACATAAGATGTGATGTGGCATGTAACGACCAAACGAAATAAAATTATTAAAATAATATTGGGCCACCTTAAGGTGTAGCCCAATATATTTACCCGGATATAACACTTAAAAGCCCACTTAGCCCAATTAGGGCCCAACTAATATCTGGCTCATTAATAAACCCGATTTAATGGGCCAAGTATTTGGGCTCGAATATTGACCTTGTTAAGCTAGTCAGTGGGCCGATATAAAAGTTTTAAGTGGGCCGATATATTAAACCAATTAGTGATTATTAGTGGGCCGATGCATACATAGGATATAATAGTTTTGCTTACACTCTAAGCCCATTATTGGTATGGTTGGCCGGCCCATCTAGATAGTTGAAAGAGTGCCGCCATTCTTCAAGGGAGTTCCACCTAAGCACTCCAAATTACTTACACACTCACACCTATCTAACCTACAAACCTAGATCATCATTGCATGCATGGATTAAAGCAAACCCACTCCCTCAAAACCGGCCAAACCATTCGGAAACCACAACCCACCATTCACCTCTTCATCTTCAACATGCAATCCACTCATCCTTCATCCCTAGCAATCGGCAACTATCACTCCTAATTATTATCCTTTTCCTTTTGATCTTCTATCGTATGCAAGCTTATTTACTATAACTAGCCACGGCTACGGTGTTAAACCGGCCGATTAGATTCATCCGGGTAAGTTCTAAATCTTTAACTTGTAGAAATCACGAGCGCCAAGCTGTAATGGCCAGCTTATCTACGTATTTATATACCTAAGCTGTAATGGTCAGCTAACTAACATATATGTGTGTGTTTGTAATCGTGTTTATATGATAAACAGGTAGTCCGCATAATTTCCGAGCAAGTTATCAATCTTAGAAATCAAGTGGAAGAACAACAAGTGAGTGTTTGCACCCCATAATAGCTTTTAAATGATTTGGGGTAGATGTATGTTTGTTTGTCTTTGAAAATCATTGCTTGATCATGATCCAATAGAAATAATAGAAACCGGTCGGATAGAAACTACGTAGAGTGGATCCATTCGGTATCAAAGAGTATAGACCCGGGCCGATTAGAGGCTACGGGACCATGCATAATCGATCTATACTCGAAAATAGAATGACCGGACGATTACATGCATGTGTCTAAAAGATTGTTAAAGTCTTGGCATCACTCACTAGTTTCGACTAACGTATTTTAAACATACATTTCAGGAGATTATCATGGAACCCGAGCTCAGTTATGGTGTTAGTGAACTTGTCGAATGAAGTTTGATGTTTATAAATAAAGTAGAATCGTGTTGTAGTGTGACGTTTTCAAAAACGAAGGTTGTAAGGGCTTCGGCCTAAACATGGTTTGGAAAGTATGGTTTAATGTATAATATAATGATGTTTTGAGTTAAAAATGTTGGTTGTGATACGAGTACAAGAAACCGGTTTTAAAAGTGGGAAATTAAAACTATAAAACTAGTTAGGAAACTAACTACCAATCGGTAACGACTCGGTGAAAATCGGGTCGTTACAGGTTGGTATCAGAGCTCGGGTTCGGGAAGTAGTGGAATTTTTATAGAATTAACTTGAAATTTGATTGATATGATTGTGTGTAATAGAATGTCGAGCACCGGAGAACAAGCCGAAGTGGAAATGGAAATTGAAGAAGGGGAGATACCCAACCAAGAGGAAGTGATGGATAACGAGTCACAAGAATTTCCGAGTACTCAAGACTTGTTAGCCGAGATACCGGGTTTGAGGTGGACGAGTAACGGGTGGGATTTTAATTTGGAAAACATAGGGGTAGTCGGCCCTTTACCCGAGCCCGTGTTCACGCCATCCGAAACCATCCACTCCTACCCTCAAGTTGATCCAATACCCCACTACTATTATCCGAACCCATCTCCTAGTGAATGTTTTGGTACTTCTAGCAATATCTCAATAGAAGAATCTAGTTATAATCCATTTACTATGGCTTATCCGATCCCTCCAACCATACCACCCATGACCCCGGCGATTGACCCATATCTTGAAGCTACTTTGATTAACCGGGCAAATGGAGCGCTATCACAATCGGAGTATGTGAGCCGGAAAGATTACTTGGAATTGGTAGAAAGTTATTATCAAATGAAAACCCAACGTGATCAAGCTCGCAACATGGTGGATGAGTTAAGGAAGTTGGTGAGGAGGTTCGCGTATCAATCAAGACAAGTCCTTGAGGAGTCCAAGTATCCTCTAATGTTGTAGAGTGGTGGGTATGGAAGCCAAGATGATGGGAAGGTTGAAGTGAAGGTAGAAGGCTAGTATTAAATAAAAGGTGGTGAAGTAGTAGTTAAAATGTTATGTGTTGTAAAAACTTATGTGGTAGTATTGTGTGGTAGTATGTTAACTTATGTGATTAGTAGTAATTGTGTATTAAACATCTAGAAATTTTCCTATGATATAAATATATCTAGATGTTTTGGTTAACTAATTAGATTAAAGTAAAAAGGTTATAAAATAAATTATTACTAACCAAAATGAAAATTTTTAAATATAGAAAATGCCGAGACCATCTGAAAGAAATACGGGAAAAGAACCAGAAATAGAACAGACCAAGAAAAATAAAGCTTTTTCCTCGAAACCAACTGAAACGGTTGAAGAACCCATGAATGAAGAAACCCCCGTAGAAGAAGACATTCCTGTAACAAATGATATGAGCGAACTAGAAGAGAAAATGAGGAAGTTAGTTTTAGATAGTCTTCAAGACTCGATACCAACTATTATGACAATGTTAGAAAAACCATCAGGTTCCAAAAGTGTAGAGAAAAACCAAGACGAGGTCATAGTTAACTTAGAAGATAATACTATAAGATCTCGATACTGTGACTACAAAACCTTTATGGCCTGTAGACCTGAATCTTTCGATGGTAGTACGGGTGCAGCTGGAGCTACCCGCTGGTTAGAAGAGATGGAATCTATATTAGAAATAAGTAATTGTGCCCCTAGTGACCAGGTGAAATTTGTAACCCACTCGTTAAAAGCAGAAGCCTTAAATTGGTGGAATATGATAAGACAGGTAAGAGGAAGGGAAGTGGTAGTTACTATGACATGGTTAGAGTTTCGAACACTTATTACTGAGAAATACTGCCCCATGAATGAGATTGAAAAGATAGAAATGGAATTCCTAGGAATGGAAATGAAGGGCCTAGACTGTATAGGCTATATAAACCGATTTAATCAACTTGCCCGTTTAGTACCTCATCAAGTAAACCCTGAACCTAAAAGAATTAGAAGGTTTATCTGGGGATTAAACCCCAAATTCAGGGAATAGTTAGAGGGGCAAAACCAGCAAAATTTGATACTGCCTGTGAATTAGCTTTAAGCTTGACTGATGACATAATAAGGCATAAAGAACGGGAAAGAATAGCGGTACGTAGTAAAAGGGGGTGGAATGAAACCTTTAAAACTATAAATTTCAATACTTCTGGTAAAAGTCAAGAAAACCCAGGAGACCAGGGAAACCCCGAAAAGCGACCCTACCGTGGAAATAGCCCTTTTTGTTCGAAATGCAAATATTACCACACTGGTGAATGTCGAAGAAAATGTGATCAATGCGGCCGATTTCACCTCGGCAATTGCAAGGGACCCCATTGCCAGAACTGTAAGAAAGTAGGACATGTGGCAAGAGATTGCAGATTTGACCCAGACCGTCCCAGAACATGTTATGAATGCAAAGAACCTGGTCATTACAAAGCTGACTGTCCTAAACTGAGAAATTCGTCCAAAGGAGAACAAGGAAGAGGAAGGGCATTTGTGATCAATGCGGAGGAAGCCCGAGATGAACCCGATTTAGTCACGGGTATGTTCTATATTAACCAATTACCCGCTTATGTCTTATTTGATATTGGAGCTAATCTTAGCTTCATTTCAAAGACCTTTATAGAAAAGATAAACATACTCCCAGAACCCATGAATAAAATATATGAAATCGAGATAGCCGATGGAAAAATTTTAAAAGCTACCGAAGTTTTTAAAAATTTGACATTGACTATCGAAAATCAAGAATTTCTGATAAATCTCATTCCTATGAGCTTAGGAGAATTTGACGTTATAGTCGGAATGGATTGGTTAGCATCAAATCAGGTTGAAATAGTTTGCAAAGAAAAGATAATAAAGATACCTCTTCTAACACAGGAGACTTTAATCGTGTATGGGGAGAAACCAAAAGGGACCTTAAATTTAGTTTCCAGCTTAAAAATGATAAAGTTCTAGAGAAAGGGACACCAACTCTTTTTGATACACCTGAATTCAGAAAAAGAAAACAAAGAAGAAATAGATACAATTAAAATAGTATCTGAATTCAAAGACGTTTTCCCAGAAGAATTACCAGGATTACCCCCACCTCGCCAAGTAGAATTTTCAATTGACCTAATTCCTGGAGCTGCACCAGTTGCTAGAGCTCCATATAGGTTAGCTACAAATGAAATGAGAGAACTTACGAAACAATTAGAAGAACTCATAAATCTAGGATTCATTAGATCAAGTACCTCCCCTTGGGGAGCACCGGTACTTTTTGTTAAGAAAAAGGATGGAACCATGAGAATGTGCATAGATTATAGGGAGCTTAATAAGCTAACTATTAAGAACAAATACCCATTACCTAGGATCGATGATCTTTTTGATCAATTACAGGGTGCCAAATATTTTTCCAAAATTGATCTTAGGTCAGGTTATCATCAGATAAGAATAAAAGATGAAGATGTTTTAAAAACTGCTTTTAGAACCAGATATGGCCACTATGAATTCTTAGTCATGCCATTTGGGCTAACCAATGCCCCTGCAGTATTTATGGATCTGATGAATAGAATTTGTAGACCTTACTTAGATAAGTTTGTGATCGTCTTTTTAGATGACATTTTTAATTTATTCTAATAATGAAGAAGATCATCAACAACATTTAAGAGAAATTCTGGAAACCCTTAGAAAAGAAAAGCTATATGCAAAACTTACTAAGTGTGAATTCTGGGTGAAACAAATTAAATTCTTAGGACATGTGATCAATAAAGAAGGAATACAAGTAGATCCTATCAAAATAGAAGCCATTCAAAAATGGGAACAGCCTAAGAATCCTACAGAAATTAGGCAATTTTTAGGGCTAGCAGGTTATTACAGAAGATTTATTAGAAACTTTGCTAAATTAGCCCTACCCCTTACCACTCTAACTAAGAAAACTTCTAAGTTTGAATGGAAGGAAAAACAGGAACAAGCCTTTCAGAATCTAAAGAATAAATTAAGTGAAGCCCCAGTATTAACCCTACCAGAAGAAGGAAAAACATTCATAGTATACTGTGATGCTTCTCAACAAGGCTTAGGATGTGTTCTAATGCAAGAACATCAAGCAATAGCTTATGCCTCAAGACAATTGAAGAAACACGAACAGAATTATGTTACACACGATTTAGAACTTGGGGCCATCATATTTGCTTTAAAAATATGGAGGCATTATTTATATGGAACAAAGTGTACCATCTACACTGATCATAAAGGCCTTCAACATATTTTTGACCAAAAACTTTTAAACATGCGACAAAGAAGATGGATAGAAATCCTAAGCGATTACGAGTGTGACATAAGATACCATCCAGGAAAACCAAACATTGTGGCTGATGCCTTAAGTCGGAAAGAAAAACCTCTAGGAGCTAAAGCTTTTAAGATTACTCTAGTAAATGAATTCTTAAGTCATTTGAGGAATTATCAAAGAAAAGCTTTAGAACCTACCTTAATAGAACAAGAAGATCTTAATAGAGAAGAAGAAAGATTAATAGAAGGTGCAGACGGAATTTTAAGGCACGATGCCAGAATATGGATACCTCGATATGGTGATCAAAGAGAAGTTATTCTAAAAGAAATTCATCATTCGAAATATTCAATCCACCCTGGTAATCATAAGATGTACAAAGATCTTAGAAAGAACTTTTGGTGGCCAAGTATGAAAAGAAGTATTGGAGAATTTGTTGTAAAATGTATAACCTGTACTAAGGTGAAAGCAGAGCACCAAAAACCTAGCGGGTTACTGATACAACCCGAAATTCCTCTTTGGAAATGGGATCAACTTACCATGGATTTGGTAACTAAATTACCAAGATCTACAAGTGGTAATGATGCCATTTGGGTGATAGTAGATAGGCTAACCAAATCAGCCCATTTTCTACCCATACAAGAAAATTTTGGAGAAGAAAAATTAGCAAAAATATATATACGGGAGATAGTAACAAGGCATGGAATTCCCCTCTCTATTATCTCAGATCGTGATGGCCGTTTCACTTCTAGATTTTGGGGAAAGTTTCAAGATGCCTTAGGATCTCAAATCAGGCTTAGTACTGCATATCACCCACAAACAGATGGACAAAGTGAAAGAACCATTCGAACACTAGAAGATATGTTACGAGCTTGTGTTTTGGAATTTAGGGGAAGTTGGGACACTCATCTACCATTAGTAGAATTCTCGTACAATAATAGTTATCACGCTTCTATACAAGCTGCGCCCTTTGAAGCACTATATGGCAGAAAAGTGTAGATCTCCAATTTGTTGGAATGAAATTGGAGAAAACCAACTTACCGGTCCACAAATTATTCAAGAAACCACAGACAAGATAGTTCAAATCAAGAAGAAATTAGAGGAAGCCAGGAGTCGCCAGAAAAGCTATGCAGATAATCGGAGAAAACCATTAGAATTCCAGATAGGAGACTACGTCCTATTGAAAGTATCCCCATGGAAAGGTGTCATACGATTTCAAAAACGGGGAAAACTTAACCCACGATATATAGGACCGTATCAAATAAAGGAAAGAATTGGACAGGTAGCCTATCGTCTAGAGTTACCTCCGGAATTAGACGGGATCCATGATGTTTTTCATATCTCCAACCTCCGAAAATGTGTAGTGAATACACAAGCTATCATTCCTTTAGATGATATTCAAGTAAATCCCCAATTACGATTCACAGAGGAACCTATAGAAATTGTATCACAACAAGAAAGAAGACTAAGAAGGGGAAAGATACCGATAGTACAAGTTAAGTGGAATTCTAGACGAGGTCCTGAATTCACATTTGAACGTGAGGATATGATGAGAGCAAAATACCCTCACCTATTTATGAATCAGGTACAATATAAAAACAATTTCGGGGACGAAATTTTCTAAGGGGGGGAAGAATGTAACGACCAAACGAAATAAAATTATTAAAATAATATTGGGCCACCTTAAGGTGTAGCCCAATATACTTACCCGGATATAACACTTAAAAGCCCACTTAGCCCAATTAGGGCCCAACTAATATCTGGCTCATTAATAAACCCGATTTAATGGGCCAAGTATTTGGGCTCGAATATTGACCTTGTTAAGCTAGTCAGTGGGCCGATATAAAAGTTTTAAGTGGGCCGATATATTAAACCAATTAGTGATTATTAGTGGGCCGATGCATACATAGGATATAATAGTTTTGCTTACACTCTAAGCCCATTATTGGTATGGTTGGCCGGCCCATCTAGATAGTTGAAAGAGTGCCGCCATTCTTCAAGGGAGTTCCACCTAAGCACTCCAAATTACTTACACACTCACACCTATCTAACCTACAAACCTAGATCATCATTGCATGCATGGATTAAAGCAAACCCACTCCCTCAAAACCGGCCAAACCATTCGGAAACCACAACCCACCATTCACCTCTTCATCTTCAACATGCAATCCACTCATCCTTCATCCCTAGCAATCGGCAACTATCACTCCTAATTATTATCCTTTTCCTTTTTGATCTTCTATCGTATGCAAGCTTATTTACTATAACTAGCCACGGCTACGGTGTTAAACCGGCCGATTAGATTCATCCGGGTAAGTTCTAAATCTTTAACTTGTAGAAATCACGAGCGCCAAGCTGTAATGGCCAGCTTATCTACGTATTTATATACCTAAGCTGTAATGGTCAGCTAACTAACATATATGTGTGTGTTTGTAATCGTGTTTATATGATAAACAGGTAGTCCGCATAATTTCCGAGCAAGTTATCAATCTTAGAAATCAAGTGGAAGAACAACAAGTGAGTGTTTGCACCCCATAATAGCTTTTAAATGATTTGGGGTAGATGTATGTTTGTTTGTCTTTGAAAATCATTGCTTGATCATGATCCAATAGAAATAATAGAAACCGGTCGGATAGAAACTACGTAGAGTGGATCCATTCGGTATCAAAGAGTATAGACCCGGGCCGATTAGAGGCTACGGGACCATGCATAATCGATCTATACTCGAAAATAGAATGACCGGACGATTACATGCATGTGTCTAAAAGATTGTTAAAGTCTTGGCATCACTCACTAGTTTCGACTAACGTATTTTAAACATACATTTCAGGAGATTATCATGAAACCCGAGCTCAGTTATGGTGTTAGTGAACTTGTCGAATGAAGTTTGATGTTTATAAATAAAGTAGAATCGTGTTGTAGTGTGACGTTTTCAAAAACGAAGGTTGTAAGGGCTTCGGCCTAAACATGGTTTGGAAAGTATGGTTTAATGTATAATATAATGATGTTTTGAGTTAAAAATGTTGGTTGTGATACGAGTACAAGAAACCGGTTTTAAAAGTGGGAAATTAAAACTATAAAACTAGTTAGGAAACTAACTACCAATCGGTAACGACTCGGTGAAAATCGGGTCGTTACATGGCAAACTCTAAACCAATTAAAAAAAAGAAATAAATATGATTTAACTTAATCTATTATAATCTTTAACCTAATCTATTAAATACCTAATCTACTAAATCTAAATATTAAACCTTTATTATTTTATCTCTCGTGTTTTCTCCCATAACTTTTAAACATTAATATCTTTTATATACGAGATTTTTTAAAGACCAAAAATTACACCAAATTAATGAGCGCTTTATTATCTTTCCAACGAGTACCATAGTGCTATATAAAAATCGGAGAAAAAATGACTATTTTTTGTAACCCGACAGGTATTCTGTCAGGTTTGGGATTAGTTCAAAAAAAATTGTGGGTTTGGGTCGGGTCTGGATTAGGTGATACCCGACCCGATTACCCGAAACAACATACCCAAATACCCGAACTACATACCCGATCATATACCCAAGAATTTTTTAACGCATCACATAACCCTTAGATTAATGTGTTCGATATTTCAATAATTAACTTTTTTTTCTTATTTTATGTTAGTTCTTTTTAGAATGATCGATTACAAACTTCCGAATTCATTTGTAATGGCACTAGATTTATACCCCGGCGCAGAGATTCATTTTTTTTTTTTATATATTTGAATATGATAACTTATAGCAGAGATTTGTTTAAAATAATAATAATAATAATAATAAAATAATAATAATAATATATTTTATTATGTTATATTAGATATTTCAATCCAGGACGCTCCCAGAATAAAAACTAGTTTAGATATAAATACATCCACAGACCACAAAGGAAGGTTAAAATATAAAATATGTAATAATTTTAATATTTTTTACCTATGAAGCATATTCTGCATAGTAACCAGATCTAATATAATTAATGTATACTTTAAAAAATCACTTATGCCCTACAATAAAATGCCAAAAGAATCATTTCTAAATTCAACTTTGCATGCATTATATCATTTGACTGTATACAAATATACAATGAAGAAGTCATGTGTCCAACACCAAGACCAAGATGTATGAACGTACACTATCATGGCATGTTTTGACCATTTATATCATATATATCGTGCTTATGGTTGGCACTATTACTGACCCCAAATAGGCATTTTTAATTCAGGAAAAGAATATAGAGTCAAAAGGTTTATAATCATGTTTGGTACTTAAATTATATCACTGAAGGGATATGGTATTAAAACATTACAAATACCATACCATCGCCCACTTAGAACAGGCTTCGCCAGACGCTTACCCGCACGTTCTACGTCAGCGGATCGCTTTGCGCCCATCCTCCCGTTTTACGTCAGCGGAACGTCTGGCGACCACAAACCCGTTCTACGTCAGCGATGCTCCTGCCGCCCGACGCGTGCATTTATATTCACGATCCACGTCGGCGGAACACCTGGCGTCCACCCGCCCGTTTTACGTCAGCGGTGTACCCGACGCCAGGCGTACGAACTCCCGCCCCTTTCACAGGGGCGGGCCAAATGTACCTCAAGGCTTCCTTGACAAGCGTCATTACAAGTGGAAGATACCTTTTGGGGCAGCCTTGGGACTCACCCCTGCCCCAAGCAAATATCTCTGACACGACAGACGGCCCGTCAGAGTTTCTCTCCAACCAGAGACTTTCCCCAGTCTGACGAGCAGAAAAGGCGATGACGTGGCAGCCTCTCAACCAAGATATCTTCCTGACAGAGCAGGCTTTTCTCTGTCCGTCTTGAAATCCTGGAAAGGTATAAAGTATCTACCGCCCGGATGCACCAATGGGCGAGCACCACGTGTCAACCGCCCATCAGCGTCCACTTACTGGGCGCCACGTGTACATGCGTCAGGACGGTAACATCTCCCCTAGCTTCCTACTTTACCAAAACCCACTTGCACCAAATGGGCCTAAAGGCTTGGGCCGGATTATGGAGACTCCTCTACCTGGGCCGGGCCCCATTAAAGGTAGAGGATGGGCTGAGAAAGTAGGGCAGCTCGGTACTATAAAAGGAGGACTCTCTTCTCCTTTTATTGGCATCGAATACCCAATACACTTTCACTCAAGAAGAATACGAGCTCTCGTACCTTCTTCACCCCCCCTGTTTATTATACTAACGATTAGAGGCTCGGCTCTTCTAATTGGTAGTCTCGTAAATCCCTGGTCTTGCCTACAGACCCACACGTATTTTATAATCACACTCTCTTTAGAAAATACAGTAGAATCACCGTACAGATAGTTCTCTTTTCAACTATCCTTACATTCGTGTTTCTTCATTGGCGCCATCCGTGGCCTTACCACAACCGCTCCAACCCAATAAACTTTTAGGGCCAGAATTGTAAAAATGACCTCACCCCCACGAGCGTTCACTCCATCCGGGGCCGTCGAAGATATCACCGACGCCACCCCATCCCACCCAACATCAGGGGAGCATAACAACCAACAACAACCACTCATAACCCCCAGAAACCTCGAGCCCCAGCTCGTAGATATAACCCCTCCAACGGAGGAGGAAATCGAGGCACTAAACAATGACTGGTATGACCGCCAGCGACAAATCCTCGACGCACAACTAGAACGCCGCCGGCGCACCGGTAAAACAATAATGGGCTCCTCCTCTAGACAACCTGCAAAAACAGCAGCACCCGCCCGTCACGGGGAAGGTCCAGGGCAAACCCCTGAAGACCAGGCCCGTGCAGAGCACAATCGGTTCGACGCCGAAGACTATGACGAAAGCTCGTGGGAGGATGACGCCTCCCGCGACTATCGTCATAGCCCATATTACAGGCGCGAGCGATTAAACAGCTACAACAACGACGCCACCACCGACCTATCACTCCCATACAGACCAGCCGCATTCGCGGATAGGTCTAAATTTACCAGGCGCATTTCTGAGGCACCAATCCCACCAAGACAACGCCTACCGGCCAACGTCAAAATCTACGACGGACTATCCGACCCAGATGACCACCTGGGCATATTCAATCAAGCCGGGGCCGTCATCGGTTGGACCCTACCTGTTTGGTGCCACATGTTCGCCCAGACACTCACCGGAGCCGCCAGGGTCTGGTTCGATAACCTCCCCATCGGCAGCATCGACAGCTACGACCAGCTGATCGAAAAATTTTCTCTCCACTTCAGCCAACAGCGCCGCCACAAGCGCGACAAAAGCCAAATCTCCCTGTGCAAACGCAGAGACACTGAACCTCTCGAGGACTTCATCGTACGGTTCAACAAGGAGGCCCTCCAGTTAGGAACCGGCGACGAAGCAACACGAACCTCCTTTTTATCTAACGTCAACGATGACGGCCTACAACACACACTGCAAGGGAAAGATGGCGTCCCAGACGCTTGGGAAGAGGTTGTCCGCATCTCAAAACTCTACGCGGGCAACCAGAAAACCATGCGCCAGAACCAGAGAGGGAGTTCCAGCAACAACCGCAGCCGCGGCAACAACCGATCATCCGTCTGGAACCGCATCTCCGGCTCCACCGACGAAGGACGATACTCAACTTCCGGCGACGCCAGAAACATCATCGGCAACAAACAAAACCGCGAACAGCGGAACAGCGGCCGCCGAAACCAAGATTGGACACCCCTCACCAAAACGCCATCTCAAGTCTTATCACAAGTCCTCTCCACCGGAGAGGTAACCTTTAAAATCCCCAAGCCCATGGGGGCAAAACGAAAAAATATCGACACCACCAGGTTCTGCGAGTTCCACAAAGACGTGGGCCACGATACCGACAACTGTTATAGCCTCAAAATGGAAATAGAAGCGGCCCTACGCTCCGGGAAGCTCGCCAACCTGGTAAAAAACGTCCGCGCAGGGGCCCGCCGACAAGACGAACCGGAAAAAGCCATCAAAGACATCAGGACACACTACATCCGCGGTACCCACAGCAGACAGATCAACATGACGAGAAGCACTAAACGAAAAACCAGCTTCCCTAATACCGCAACTACATCTGAAGCCTCAAATTGGCGAGAGGCCCAAGTCCTCCTCCCGATAATCCCAGGGGGCGCTCAATCAACGACCCCCCTCACCATCACAGCATTGTTCGGACACTATCGAACTTATAAAATGATGTGCGACGGCGGCAGTAGCTTCGACATCATGTACCAACAATGCTTTGACCAGCTAGACAAAGAAGACAAGGCACGCCTACAGCCAGACGCGCCTATCGCTGGCTTCTTCAACGAGATAATCCATCCCATCGGCAAGTTCGACTTTACGGTCACACTTGACGACGGCATTCACAGCCGCTCCGAGGTATGCACCTTCCACGTCATCCCAGCCACCTCCTCATATGATATACTGTTAGGAAGACAGGGCCTGGCGAACTTCAACTCCACCGCCTCAACCCCTCACCAAACCATGGGCTTCCCAACGCCCACCGGGATCGCATACATCCGAGGCAATCAAGAATGCCTCATAACAAGCCACCCACCAGACGACTCGACGGCGCTCCCGTCAAGCCCACCAACTGACGAAAGCTGGATCCTCAACCCAGCCTTCCCTGAACAGACCATCACCTTGGGCCGAACCCTATCCCCCCAGGTGAAAACACACCTAAAACAGCTACTGGTGGCAAACAAAGACATCTTCGCATGGCAATCGTCAGACATGGTCGGCGTCCCAAGACACATCGCTGAGCACCGCCTCAATACATACAAAGACTCACGCCCAGTGGCCCAAAAGAAGCGGCCACTCGGCCCCGACAGAGTCAAAGCCATGAATGAACAAGTTGACGACCTACTAGAGGCGGGCATCATCAGAAAATGCAATCACCAAACCTGGGTGGCCAACCCAGTAATGGTGCTAAAAAAGAATGGGTCCTGGCGCATGTGCGTCGACTACAAGGACCTAAACAAAGCATGCCCCAAAGATCACTACCCTCTCCCAGAGATCGATTTGAAGGTCGACTCACTCGCGCCATTCAAATACAAGTGTTTTCTCGACGCATATCGAGGATACCATCAAATCCAAATGGCTTACGAAGACGAGGATCGAACGGCGTTCAGAACAGATCGAGGGGTGTACTGCTACACCAAAATGCCCTTCGGACTCAAGAACGCCGGCGCGACCTACCAACGCCTCATGGACCAGGCGTTCATCAACCAGATAGGCGTCAACCTCGAAGTCTACGTCGACGATCTAGTCATCAAAAGCACCCAGGAAGACACAATGCTCATGGACATCAAGCGCACCTTCGAACAGTTGCGCAGCATCCAAATGAAACTGAATCCAGGCAAATGCTCCTTCGGAGCAGAAGAAGGAAAATTCCTAGGCGTCATCGTCACCAATGGCGGCTTCAAACCCAACCCTGAAAAAATCCAAGCAATCCAGCGGATGCCGTCACCAAACTCGATAAAAGACGTGCAGACTCTGATGGGACGTTTGGTTGCTCTCAACCGCTTCCTATCAAACTACGCCTCCAAGTCTTTTCCTTTTGTTCACACTTTACGAAATGTACTCAAAAAAACACAGTTTCGCTGGACACCGGAGGCAGAAGTGGCATTTCGTGAAATGAAACAATGTTTAACCTACTTGCCAACTTTAACAGCACCGCTTCCAATGGAGCCCCTCACACTATATCTATCTGCATCAGAAACGGCAATCGGCGCCGTCCTATTAGTAGAACGCAACAAAGTACAAACACCGATCTACTATATCAGCCGAACTCTAGCAGACGCAGAAACCAGATATTCGACAATGGAAAAACTTGTCCTAGCATTAGTCCACGCGTCAAGACGCCTGCGACGATACTTTCAAGGACACCCAATCAACGTCCTCACAGACTACCGAATAAATACAGTACTATCCAAACCAGAACTCTCCGGCCGCCTGGCCAAATGGGCAATCGAATTAGGCGCACACACCATCGTCTACAAACCAAGACCCGCGATAAAAGGGCAGGTCCTGGCAGACTTCATCGCAGAAATCCCCACCGATAAAATCCAAGACTGCAAAGACGAACAAGACCCCAAGCCCATCCCAGACGACCGAATCACCTGGTCATTATACACCGACGGAGCTTCCAATGATCAAGGCTCGGGCGCCGGACTCCGCCTCGTCAGCCCCGACAAGACAGAATTCACGTACGCCGTGCGCCTAGAGTTTCCAAGCACAAACAACGAGGCCGAATACGAAGCATTCTTGGCAGGCCTACGGCTGGCGCACAAAATGGGCGCCAGACACCTCAACGCTCATGTAGACTCCATGCTGATAGCAGGCCACATGAACGGCGTTTACGACGCCAAGGACCCCGTCATGGCCCAGTACGTCGACCAAGCCAAGCTCCTCACCAAGAAATTCGTCACTTGCACCATCCTCCATATAAACCGAAGCGGCAACAAGGAAGCTGATGCACTCAGCAAAATGGCCTCCACCGCCTGGCCACATATGGCCAAGGAGGTACGTATCGAAACCCTACCTCAACCTTCGGTACCACTCAGACAGGTCAACATAACGCAGACAGGCGTCGGGTCATGGATGACCCCTATTCAAGCCTACCTAGCAACAGGCACGTTGCCACCTCAAAAAGCGGAAGCTCGAAAAATCCAATACAAATCCCAACATTACCAATTAATGAACGGGATCCTATACCGACGCTCGTACTTGGGGCCGTTATTAAAATGCATGGACGTCGCGACAGCCACCTCACTTATCAGAGAAATACACGAAGGCATATGCGGGATCCATGCAGGACCGAGAATGGTCGTCGCCAAAGTCATGAACGCTGGATATTATTGGCCGGGTATGCATCAAGACGCCGTCAAAATTCTACGCACCTGCTTCAACTGCCAACAACACGCGCCAAATACCCTGCGCCCCAAAAACGATCTGGTACCAGTTACGGCCGCCTGGCCATTTCAAAAGTGGGCCATGGACCTGGTCGGCCCGTTTCCAATGGCCCCCGGAAAGATACAGTACCTAGTCGTTGCCGTCGACTACTTCACAAAATGGGTAGAGGCCAAGCCACTTGCGTCGATAAGCGCAGAACAGATAAAAAAATTCATCTGGGAATTCATCATCTGCCGCTTTGGCTTACCCATGGAAATCGTCACCGACAACGGCACACAATTCACCGACAAAAAACTACAAGCTTGGCTAACGCAACTAGGCGTCAGCCAGATCTTCTCATCCGTTGCTCATCCGCAAGGCAATGGCCAGGTGGAGCGCATCAACAGATCCCTAGTCGAAGGCATCAAGACACGCCTAGGATCAAAACGAACGGGCTGGGTGGAAGAGCTACCACACGTACTATGGGCACATCGCACCCTCACAAAGACCAGCACCGGCGAAACTCCATTTAGCCTAACCTACGGATCCGAGGCCGTAATACCCGCGGAGATAACATTCCCGTCACCACGGGTCCTCAATACAGACAACACGGACAATGACAAAGAGCTACGCCTCAATCTAGACCTCCTAGATGACAGGCGCGATATCGCCGCCATACGCGAAGCAAACTACAAAAAACAATTGGAACGTTACTACAATTCGAAGGTCAAGGTTTGCGAATTCGACATCGGCGACTATGTCCTTAGGGACAACTATGCCTCCCACGCAGAACGCCCGGGAAAGTTAGCACCTAACTGGGAAGGGCCTTACAAAGTCCAACAAGTACTAGGAAAAGGGGCATATGCGCTCGAAAAACTCGATGGAACACCCATACCCAGATCATGGAATGTAGCGCAATTGCGCAAGTGCTACTTGTAAAAAAGTTTCAGTTTTTTATTCTTTCCTCTAAACTTATGAAGTTAATCCACTCTTCACAAGTGGCTCGGCGCACTAATCACTCGTGAAAACAAAACACCTCACTTACTCATTGGGCGCACTCCTCACTTGTTAATCTACTCAGCAAACGACACACAAACACATCAAACAAGATCAACAAGACGCAGAACAAAAGGAAACTTCATTTCATTTCATCAAACAACATTTACAAGAAAGAGAAAGTTACAAAATGATCTACTGAGGAGGCTCATGAGCCGTCCCCGAGCTACCCGCCCCGGACCTTTCCTTCTCCGCTCGCTCTTTCTCTGCGCGCTCACGGCCTACGCGATCAGATTCCTCTACCCACCGCTTAAATTTGGCGATAGGATCGGGATCGGCCAGGCATTGCCGCACAACCTGCAGCACGGGGAACTCAATCTGCTCCAACTTCTGAAGCTGCTCCATCAGCAGCTGGTCCGTGTTAACGTCGCCAAAGGGCTGCTCCTCCACAGGCGCGCCATCCTTAGCGGCCAAGTATCCCTCCAACCAGCCGCTGTGGACGCCCGTGGTGCGAGCAGCATCAACCACTTCGGCAATCTGCTCGCCCATCTTGGGCGCATTCCAACAGCGTTCATATACCTGCACATCAAATAGAGGTTAGAACAAACAAGAAACAAAAAGCGAAGGAAAAACTTAGAAAAAGATCCGGAAACTTACCGCGGAGATCCCGTCGGACATTACCCACAGCGACTTCTCAACATACCCCCTTTGGGCATCAAGCAGAAGCGTCTTCTCCAACCCCCACGCTTCCCGCTCCCTCGCCATCGCCGCAACCTGCTCCTCCAGCTCGGACACTTGAGTGGTCATCCTCACCACATCGGCGTCCTTCGCCTTCAGATCACCAACGGCGGTGGCATACTTCGAGGACAGTTCCTCCAACTCCTTGCCCCTAGCTGCCGAGACCTTCTTCTCCTCAGCCAGGGCAACCTCGGCCTTTTGTATCAGTTGACGACGGCGCTCCAACTCCGTGTTGACAACCGCCGACGACTTGGCCCATGCCTTCTGCTTTTCAGCAGCATCAGCGTCCTTCTGGCGCAAGTCGGACTCCAACTTCCGAACCTGCTCCAGAAGACGTACACGAGCCGTCTCGTATACCTCCTTCTCCCTAGCAAGACGTTCGGCCTCACCAGCAACCGACGCCCGCTCATCCAGAAATTCACCCTCTCCTCTGTGCAAGGCATAAAGATTGCCTAAGGTCTGCGTTAGGTTCATGCACATCTCAGAGAAAAGGGTGCCACGGTCCTGAGCCCGATGATGGGCACGCTCCGCCGGAGGGAGCGCATAGCTCACAAACTCCTCAGCCACGAAGGGATTGAGGAACCTGCAGCTCTCAGTTATACGCCACCCAGGCGTATAAACCGGAGAATCAAGACGGAAGGCAGGTCCGCTAGAGGACGCAACCATGCCTTCGGCCCTTTGTGATTTTGGGGCCCCCATCCCACCACCAGGAAGTGGAACCTCAGCGACATCCTGCTCGCTCAGGTCCACAAACACGGGCCCGCCCCGCTGGCCCTCTCCACCCTGAGCACCCACACCCTCGGCCTGCTCCTTCTTCATATGCACCAAATCCTCGTGCTGCTTCAGCAACACGAGGCGGCGCTCCTCCGCCTCCTTCTCCACCGCCAGCTCGGCCAAGCGAGCCTCCTCAGCCCGCTTCCGTTCAGCCTCAGCTAAACGGGCATCTTCTGCCCGTTTACGCTCCAGCTCCAACTGGCGAGCGGCAGACTCCTCCTCCTCCTTCCTCTTCAGCTCAGCTTCGGCCACGCGCCTGTCCTCCTCCTCCTTGCGCGCAGCCTCAGACATTTGCGCCCCCTCAGCTAGGAGGCGCTCTTCCTCGAGCTTCTTCTTCCGCTCCTCCTGATACTGTCGAACAGAAGGAGGGATGGAACCTACAAGGAAAAACGAACACCAAAGTTAAAAAAGGAAGAAGGAACAGAAAAGGCATGATAGACACTCACTGCTAAGCTTCTTCAACGCCTTCATATAAAAAGGCTGACGCACCGGCGGCGGCTCAAGCTCCAGGTCACCACCAAGAGCCGCCCGCTTTGGCGACGATCCACCAGCCACGGTCTCCTCAACCATCTCTGGCTCCTTGCGCTTGCGTGCTGCAAACAACATCAGACGTCAACAAAACAATAAATACAAAAAAAAAAAAGAAAAGGGAGGTAAGAACAAAAATACTTACTGTCAACAGGCGCCTCCCCTGTCGGGCGACCTTCAGCAGTCGCAGCACCCCCTTGCGCCGTTGCCGAAGAAGACCCGTCTCCGGCACCACCTGTAGAGCGACGCGAACGATGGGCCAGATCAGATGAGGGATCACTCAGCTCATCATCAGATAAGAACACATAATCAACCCCCTCCGCCGTCTTGACGGACAGCGGATCAGGGTTGATCAAAAAACCTACTTCAAGGTTAGAGCGCGCACCTTGAACAGGGGCGGGGAACAGGAAGTTCTCCGCCAAAGCCTCCATCTCCCAGACACCGCCCTCTGGCACGGCCACATACACGGTCTTTACAGCCCGAGCGGCAAAGTAGTCGAAGAGTAGATCACCTGCGACGACATGCAAAGATATGAGACGCAAGACAACATAGCAATAATAGAAAAATAAATAAAGGAAACTACTACTCACCCTCCACAGAAAGCGCACCACCATCACCGGCAGGCGCTACATTGTACCCCTCCCTAACGCCCAGACGGCTGAGCCCCAGCAAACGCATAATACCCTCATCCAGTTTGTCCAAGTCATCTAGACGACTTGGATGCGCAGAAAGCTCCTGGAACCACGCCTCCTCTTGGAAGTCCTTCATAACTTCAAAGGACGGCACCTTCTGCCCAGGGCGCAGCTCCAACGTCGTCATCTCCACTGGGATGACCTCCTTCTTCACAAAGAAGAAGCACCTCTTCCACTCCCGAAGAGTTTTTGGAGAACTCTTCGGTATGATCAGGCTCACGCTCTTGGATCTCTCCACAAAAGAGACCCAGCCCGACTCCTTCACCTCCAGCTTGTAGAACACATTGAAGTGCTCAAACACCGGCTGCCTCCTCAGGGCCCGACAAGTGGCCTCGAAGTGCATCACCCTCATCACCCCAAAGGGGCTCATCTGAGAAACGTGCACCCCGTATCTCTGAAGCACAGAGATGAAGAAACGAGACACCGGCAACCGGAATAACCCCTTCTGAAAATATGCCTCATATAGGCATATTTTCCCTTCCGGGCAATCTACCGGAGTTTGCCCTTTCTCCGGCAACTCCGGGTCCCACTCACGAAGAATACCAAATCTCTTGACCAAAGACCTGAATTTGTCTTTGGACCAGGAGATTTGGGCGTCTTTCATAGACAGCTCCGCCTTCTTATCTTCAGAAGACATCTTCAAACAACGAATCAGAAAAACCTAACTTTTTGATCGGAGAAATAGAAAGAACGAAGGGAATTCAGGAGAAAATCTCGAAAGAAGAAGAAGATGAAAGAAATCCAAAGGAGGTGGACGACTATTTATACCCATCGCATTTAATGCAGGTAATTATGACGGGCAGGCTTTCCAGCATGAAGGTCCAATCACAGGCAAACACGTCACTCTGCCCATGTGCCAAGACGGCCCACGCGCCGCGCGTGTCTCACTCGCGAGACGGTCCTCCTACCCCAGCTGCCGATGACCGACACGTGTACACCCACGTCCAAAAAAGGATGACGATGACTGACACGTGTACGCCCACGTTCAAAAAACCGCCACCAACAGCTGTCAACACCCATCAGATGTACAACACGTGTCCACCTAGCAACTCAACAGTCGTACTGGCTGTCAGACACGATCTCCAAAGCAGGTCTACCAACCGTCAGGCACGTCTTTTCAAATTCAAAACATTCCCGCCTTTAATTTACACGAATCCCAAAGAGACAAATTCAATGCGGAGTAAATGCAGGCGCAGACGGCGACAAAAAATGAGTTTTCACAACCTTTGGCCGCGCAAACAGGGCCAACGCCTATCTTGGGTCAACGCCTGCGCGCCAGAGAGAAAATTTTGAAAAAAATCAAATTTCACAACCTTTGGCCGCGCAAACAGGCCCAACGCCTATCTCGGCTCAACGCCTGCCCGCCATAGCGAAAATTTTGAAAAAAATCAAATTTCACAACCTTTGGCCGCGCAAACAGGCCCAACGCCTATCTCGGCTCAACGCCTGCCCGCCATAGCGAAAATTTTGAAAAAAATCAAATTTCACAACCTTTGGCCGCGCAAACAGGCCCAACGCCTATCTCGGCTCAACGCCTGCCCGCCATAGCGAAAATTTTGAAAAAAATCAAATTTCATAACTTTTGGCCGCGCAAACAGGCCCAACGCCCATCTGGGCCCAACGGCTGCGCACCAAACACAATCCATGCGCACCCCGTCATACGCCCACAGCTTGATCTCTGTGCGCGCACCAGTTGACGAAGAATAAACGAAAACACACGTCCACTTCGGTACATGAAAACCCAGTGACGACTGGATGTCACTGATAGTACACATGTGAAATCAAGTCCAGCACTCCCCAAAAATACAGGCCAGCACTGGACTGGGGGGACTTGAAGGGATATGGTATTAAAACATTACAAATACCATACCATCGCCCACTTAGAACAGGCTTCGCCAGACGCTTACCCGCACGTTCTACGTCAGCGGATCGCTTTGCGCCCATCCTCCCGTTTTACGTCAGCGGAACGTCTGGCGACCACAAACCCGTTCTACGTCAGCGATGCTCCTGCCGCCCGACGCGTGCATTTATATTCACGATCCACGTCGGCGGAACACCTGGCGTCCACCCGCCCGTTTTACGTCAGCGGTGTACCCGACGCCAGGCGCACGAACTCCCGCCCCTTTCACAGGGGCGGGCCAAATGTACCTCAAGGCTTCCTTGACAAGCGTCATTACAAGTGGAAGATACCTTTTGGGGCAGCCTTGGGACTCACCCCTGCCCCAAGCAAATATCTCTGACACGACAGACGGCCCGTCAGAGTTTCTCTCCAACCAGAGACTTTCCCCAGTCTGACGAGCAGAAAAGGCGATGACGTGGCAGCCTCTCAACCAAGATATCTTCCTGACAGAGCAGGCTTTTCTCTGTCCGTCTTGAAATCCTGGAAAGGTATAAAGTATCTACCGCCCGGATGCACCAATGGGCGAGCACCACGTGTCAACCGCCCATCAGCGTCCACTTACTGGGCGCCACGTGTACATGCGTCAGGACGGTAACATCTCCCCTAGCTTCCTACTTTACCAAAACCCACTTGCACCAAATGGGCCTAAAGGCTTGGGCCGGATTATGGAGACTCCTCTACCTGGGCCGGGCCCCATTAAAGGTAGAGGATGGGCTGAGAAAGTAGGGCAGCTCGGTACTATAAAAGGAGGACTCTCTTCTCCTTTTATTGGCATCGAATACCCAATACACTTTCACTCAAGAAGAATACGAGCTCTCGTACCTTCTTCACCCCCCCTGTTTATTATACTAACGATTAGAGGCTCGGCTCTTCTAATTGGTAGTCTCGTAAATCCCTGGTCTTGCCTACAGACCCACACGTATTTTATAATCACACTCTCTTTAGAAAATACAGTAGAATCACCGTACAGATAGTTCTCTTTTCAACTATCCTTACATTCGTGTTTCTTCAATCACATTTTTAATACCTCATTTATATATGTGGTTTGGTTTAGAGGAAGGGAAAAACTGTATTCAAGTTTGCGCTTGAATATAAAATCAAAAGAGCGACATGACGTATTAGCACATAGTTCTTAGTTCTTATCTATAATCTAAAAGTTTTATTTTATTTGATTTCATATCTATATATATTATAATATATATATAAGGAGAACGAAAATATAATCCAGTGTTATATAATTTTTAAATTATTACAACTTTTAAACTAACTTTTCCCATGAATGATTTGTAAATGGTCATAACTTTTTTCATACTTTAAAATTATACTACAAAAATAAATATTTTATTCTCTTTAATTTGACTATGATGTTGGTATAGCGTTTTTAACTTTAATAATTACATATTACGTGATTAACAGTGCATGTGTTATCCATCACATCATGCGGACAACCTCCTGTGTGTGTGACAACCATTAAATATAAATAAAGTGGGAAAATGGTGTGAAGTGTGCTAAGTAAATATGCACTATTGATAAATACCTATATACTACCTTATTAAGGAGGAGAGATGGGTAAGAAGGTAATTTCACCATCATTTTAAGATGGCATACAAAAGGTCCCATGCATAAATCTCTAACTTTTACCATTTTCTTCCATCTATGCCCTTATGTACAAGTCACTAATACAAATCAATTGCACCATTCAATACATTTAATTCATGTATTAACTTTTTGTTACTAGAACCATTACCAAGTAATAGATTAATTCATGTAACTTTTTTTTTAATGGATTAACTTTTTGACAAATCAATTGCACCATTCAATACATTAAATTCATGTATTAACTTTTTGTTACCTAGAACCATTACCAAGTAATAGATTAATTCATGTAACTTTTTTTTAATGGATTAACTTTTTGTTACCAATGGAATTTGAATTATCACCACAAGAAAAGGCTAAGCCTTATTTAACACTTTGTAACCAGTAGGCTAAAGGCTCTTTGGTTCATGTGTGTAACTAAATGTTGCAAATAAAAATCAAGCACGGATCGGATTGGATAAATTACAGTATGGTGTATAAAGTTTTGGCAATTTAAAATGTGAATAAAAATACATACCCGCGGCAACGCGCGAGCATTCCACTAATACCTATTAGTGACTGAGATTAGATGGATGGTACTTTCGTAATTAGTTGGGCGTAATAAGGCAACAAAAAAGACACTAGTTTGGTTCTACACATACTATAGCCTCCATAATTAATCTATAAGTTGTCCACTACAACGATACTCTAACATTTCCTCTTGCTAGTAAACTCACATGCTTCACAATGAGCACTTATTTATCAAAGATTAATGAAGACATTATGCGCTGCATTAATTAAAAATAAAATGTACTAACATTCAACAATAAATTCGAGTACGGTATTTTTGCATATCTTTACTAAAATAATAATTTATATAGTTGGTTTATACTGTGCGTATATATAAACACACACATGTATATCATTTCGCCTTACGTAATACATATTTGGCATTCTTTTATACATATTTAATATTTGTGCTTATTTATAAACATAAGATCTGTAATTACGTACTCACTTCCTGTATTTCTAATAAATTTTTCATTTTAAATAGTATCAACTATCTCTCCCTCCCTAGCTTTCTATATAATATAGACACGTACACGTACACGTACACGTACACATACGCATACGCATACGCACGTTAGACGATAATATCACTTATTCTAGACTTTATAAGTAACAATACCATAACCAAGAGATGTGGGTGCAGTGGTGGATCTAGACCAATATTTCAGAGGTGACGTTACATAATTTTCAATAACGTAATACAAAAAAACGTAAAAAAATTAAAAATACACTACGCCAAAAAAGTTGAGGGGTAACGTGGGGTAACGAACTTTACCCCTGCTCCTTTTCTAGATCCGCCAGTGTGAGTGGGTGTGTTTCTGGTGGACGAACACGATGTTTTGATTTGATTTAAAATATTGTGTTTAATCAACAAATCTTTTTGTTACGAATGTGGTGGCCGGATAAATACAGTGGCATTTTGTTTATTGACCGGCAAAGTGTGTAGATTGTGTTGGATTGACACGTTAAAAATTTTTCAAATAATAATTTATAAACAATTAACATGTGATTCACGTTTTTAAGATAAAATAATATATAAACCAAATACTTTTAAACCCACTCATTTTATGCATTTAATTATTTGAAGTCCACTAACCTGTACTCCAGCTTTTAGTAATTTTATTGATTAAGACTGTAATATTGCTTAGTGACATATTATAAGTTTTTCGATGACGAACAAAAATGGATTCATGAAGGTTTAATTACGGAATCGCTTCTCAACGGGATGTTCCGGGTTCGTTTAGATAATGAAGATATGATTCTAGGTTATGTTATGTTTCAGGAAAGATCCGACGTAGTTTTATACGAATATTGCCAGGAGATAGAGTCAAAATTGAAGTAAGTCGTTATGATTCAACCAGAGGTTGTATAATTTATCGACTCCGCAACAAAGATTCGAAAGATTAGGTGTTTTTCAACATCACTATTTCTTTCGCAGGAATACGATTCGAAATCAAAAATTTCAATAAACTTATTTTCTTCCAAGAAATTGATTCAAAATTAAAATAAGGAGTGGCAAATAAGAAAATAAGAGCTTATGTTCGTAAAATTTGTAAAAAATGTCGACTAATCCGCATTGTCCCACCATTTGATGAATTGGCATGAGAAAACGAAGATAATAACTTGATACTAGTTGTTTTTTAAGTTTGAATTTGATCCAAATATGCTTTACGTAGTGGGCTTTCGGACGATGGGTTTTCCCTTAAATTGGTGACTTGGTGGACTTAGCCTAGCTAGTGAGCAATCATTTGTTCGGTGCTAACTCACTGGTAGTTCAGATGATATTTAGTTGGTCGTTAAAAAAATGACTTGTATATTCATTTAGTTATACTTTGTCAAATTATAAACCATTTAATCTACTTAAATAAGTTTAAATGATTAACTATAGTTTTATTTATTTATTACTATAGATAATTGGATTTTAATAACCCAAACTATTCAAAATTGGTCGTTAGCACCCCTGACTAAAAAATTTGCCATATATAACTTGAACTATTAACATGTTGCATTTTAACACCCAATTTGGGTTAAGTCACTAACGTCGTGAGGGTGTTGGCTAACGCGGCACCAGTTGCTTACTTGACATGATGATGTGTCACTCCACGTGTACATTTCATTTTTTTTATTTAAACAATTGCTCTTCTCTTTCCTTTCCATCTTTATCCCATGCACACTCCCCCCCCCCCCTCCTCTCTCTCTCTCTCTCTCTCTCTCTCTCTCTCTCTCTTTCTCTCTCTCTCTCTCTCGTCCCAATTCACCGATGATGTCTTCTCTCATTTCCTAGCAGCTAACACGAAGCTGACACATACTCAAGAATAGATGATATGCCAGCCGTCTTCATTGAACATGGGTCCTGTCAAAGCTTTTAATATCATGAAGACTAAGTATGGAGGGTTTGAGAATGGTGGTGCAGCGGCTACTGATTGCAAGAATTTTAAAGGTAACTTTCATTTATGAGTTTGATGCTGATATGATAGTGTCTAGGCTTAGGGATAAGAAGAAGTTCTTGCCAGATTTTTCTTTTGAGTTTTCTGGGAATGAAAAGAATGCACTCCCCAGTTTATTTTGGGCTGATGTGTTAGCAAGAAAAACTATATGGAATTTGGAGATGTGATTTCCTTTGATGCAACATTTAACACCAACAAGTATGTTTTTAATTTTTAAAGTTTGATATCCAACTATTATATGTTCATAGTTTATTTAAAAAATCTTCTAATGTGTTTGTAGGTATAAGATGGTTTTTGTACCATTTACCGGAATTGATAACCACTGCCGGAATGTCACCCTTGGGGCAGGATTGTTGTCATCTGAGACAACTGAATCATACACATCGTTGTTACGATCATTTTCCAAATCTTTTGAAAATCATCCAAAAGTGGTTGTAACCGATCAAGACCCTGCCATGAAAAATGCTATCCAGTTGGTTTTTCAAAATAGCAGACACATATTATGCATGTGGCACATCATGAAGAAGGTTTCTGATAAGGTCAGTATGAATTTTGCATAAAATTAAACTGTGTGTTTGTTTATTTGATTCGTGCGTTTAAATAGCAGCATAGTAGTTTAGGATGTAGTGCATGCGTCCAAATTTTTATAACGTGCGTTTGTTGCTTTTCTTTACATGCATTCAAAGATGACCCACATGCGTTTGTTTATCTGTTTTTGTTTTTAGGTGGGTAGTGCATTATGCAGTGATGCTGAGTTTAAAAGGAGAATTTGTGCAATTGTATGGACGGACTCAATTAGTCCAGAGACGTTTGATTTCGAGTGGGGTGTAGTTATGGTCGATTACAAACTAACTGAGAACAATTGGTTGACTGACATGTTCAACATGAGATTAATGTGGATCCCTGCTTTTTACCGGATAGAACCTATGTCGGGCCTAATGAGGACAACATCAAGATCTGAGAGTGTAAATCATTTTTTACAAGGTTGTAAATTCTTAGTTGACTCTTGTTAAGTTTTTCAACCATTTTGAAATTTCACTTGAAGCTCAGAGATTCAACCATATGAAGAATGACCATAATTCAAGACATACAGTTACTGATTTTTGGACTAGGAATCCTATTGAGGAAGAGGCATCCAAAATATTTACAAGGACTATCTTCTTTGATATTCAGAAAGAAATATATGCCACATATGAAGGGTTAATAGGTGTTAACACCAAAAAGGCCTGATGAAGGTTTTTTAAAGATTTTTGTTGAAGATCCAAAAACACATGGTCAAGGTTTTATTGAGGTATCTAGAAAAGTCAACATTTCTTAATGTGTGCATTTATATCTGATAGATCGTGTCTCCAAAATCAGCAAATGTTTCTTTTTTAACATTTTTACAAGTGCTTTTCAAGAAGGAAGTTCATGAGGGTGAAGAAGATGTTATTTCATTATGTACATGTAGGAGGTTTGAGCAGTATGGGCTGCTTTGTAGGCATATATTTTTTAAACTAGCTTTTATCCCGGGAGTGTTCCGAGGTTGAAATATCTAATATAACATAATAAAATATCTAATATGACAACATAATTAATAATTTGCCAATACATGATTAATAAATAATAATAATAATAATAATAATAAAATTATTATTATTATTTATTTTAAACAAATCTCTGCCATAAGTTATCATATTCAAATATATAAAAAAAAAAAAAAGAATCTTTGCCTATGAAGTTATGTTTATCGTTTGTGATTTATTAGTAGAGTAAAATATATTTGAAAACAAAACCCCACAAAAATAGTCGATTTTTTCTCCGTTTTTTATATAGCACTATGGTACTCGTTGGAAAGATAATAAAACGCTCGTTAATTTGGTGTAATTTTTTTCTTTAAAAAATCCCGTATATAAAAGATATTAACGTTTAAAAGTTATGGGATGAAACATTAGAGGGAAAATTTAATTTTTTTTTTAAATTCTTATCTTTTCCTAAAATAATTATAATACATATAGATTTATTAAAAAAACTCAAAAATTAAAAAATCTCACATGATGCCACGTGGCACATTCAATGAGGGGTTGAGGCCTCCAATGAATGCCACATCATCAAAGTTCAATTCTTTTATTATAAGTTATAGATTAAGGATGTTCAAAATTAATAGATTCCCAAAGAGATACATTATGAAGAGGTGGACAAAAGATGTTGTTCCAACTGAAATCAAGTACTCATTTGAAATAGGAGAGTTTGGTGATGACAAGACTAAACAAGCTAGAAGTATTGCAAGGGAGATAGTGTTGGCTGGTGAATATCTTGCAAACACTTTAATTACAGATTTATCTGAGTTAACTTTGGTTAATGATCAAATGAAAGAGATGGTTAAGAAGGTTTATGAGGGCAGGTTTAAGAGACCAAGCCAAAAGAAGTATGACAAATATACTTCTCTTTTAGGTTATGAGAAACCATCTGAGGCCCAGCCCACTATTTGACTACTTAATGGGATCAAGAACAAAGGTCGTGGTAAACAGAAGCGTATCAAGTCTAGCAAGGAAAAACAAGTTAGCCGAGTGGGTAAAAGGAAGAGAACGTGCAAGATATGCGGAGAGAAAGGTCACGATCGACGTAAACATCAGAGGGATGGTGGTTCAACCCAGCCACAAGTTGAACAAGAGGATCAGAATGTTGAAGATGGCATTGAAGATGATGAAGATGTTGAATTGGAAGATTCCGATAATCAATAGTAGTTGTGGTTTCATTTATTATACACGTGCGTCTAAACCATATATAGTGCGTTTAATGTTTGTTTTTGATACACAGTTGTTTTTGTAAATGTTCATACGTGCGTTTGAATGTATACAATGTGCATTTACAGAACTAGGACAAGTGCGTTTAAATTAGTAATATAGTCCGTGTATATCATTTGATTCATAATATGAACTTACATATCAATCACCATCATCACTACCACCATCACACCACGACCATCATAAACCACCACCAAAAAACAACCACAACAAACCATCACCCAACCACCACTATAATAAAATAAATAAAGTATTTACAAACTTAAACCACCACCACAAAAACCACCCCAACCCATCCATCATTTGCCACCCAAGATGTTGTCCCTAGCCTTCTGTTTTGCTGCCATATTCCCCATAATGCATCTCTCCATGTTGCTTAGTGTCTGACAGATGTGATTATCAAAAGCTGCCTGGGTCTAGAGTTGCTCTATTGCTGCATCCCTGAATGGTAATTTTTCTTCACTCAGTAGATTCTCAAGGAGATCCAAGTTCTTCATAGAATCCCTTTGGACCTCACTTTGCACTCCTAAAACTACACACAAAGAGTTGATGTCATCTCTAACCTCAGAGATGGAATCCACCATGATCAGAGTTTGTACCTGAATACTGTTGATCGCATTTGTGTAGTTCTTTGCCTTTTTTTTTTTTTTTTTTTTTTGAGTTTCTTAGTTGGTATATGAGTCTTATGTATTGATAGTATTTATTTATAGACCAAAAAGGTTAAAAAGTTAATTACATATGATATGTGGTAGTTGAATCTTGAATTTCAAGAATTAACTATATTTATTACCAATCAAATCATATTTAGTAGTTAGTAAGATATTTTGAGTTTTTACCATTTAAATATTCATGTAACTACATATGTTGATGTTTTTTTACCATAAATAAGCTATACCACTTGCATTTTTCATCATTACATGAACGAAAACAATAAAAAAAACATATTATGTGTATTTGTAATTCACGTGCGTTTGGATCTTACACTATGTGCGTTTAAATTTTTGAAACGTGCGTTTAAACATATGAACGTGCGTTTGTTTGGTTGTTTCACCTTTTGAACTTTAAACGCACGTTACCTATTAACATAGCTATAACGTGCGTTTAAATACCCCTGTTATCATATATATCTTCTTCTTCGTCTGCAATTTTTTTAACCCATTTTTTATCTTTAATTCTTCTTTTAGAATCAAAATCGAGTGCTTCTGACAAATAATATGTGCGGTTTTATTCATAATACATATGATTTCGACTGATTTATCGTCCCATATATAATACTTTGTTTTTCTGATCTTTAATTTCAAATACTGATATTGTGTTTTCGTTCAACGTAATCGACTTTTTTTTTGTTATTTTGATGTGTAATCATTCAGATTGGTTAATCGATTTCAATCGTTGTAAAATTTTGTTTCGATTGATTCTGTTGTTACGATTTGAAAAAAAATTAAACGATTTTTTCTAATTTACTCTTGGTTAGATCAACCCAGAGATGATTATGGTTGTTAATTACCATCTTGCCACCATCTTAATCTAATGTTTGAGAATACTTTCTACGCTTCTCACGTTAAGAAGCTTTGTACGATATCACTTCCTAGGTTGAAATTCGTTTGACGATACTTTCCTTTGCTAATTGCAACAAGTTAAATCACTTTAATTAGCTCATTAGAATTGATAAGATTTATACGTTTACTTTTATTTAAAATTATGAATTTTACTGTATAATTATGTTTACATACGGTAAAACAATTCAATACACCATATATATAAGAATATTATATATCATCTATTTTCTATGATAAATAAAAATAAGGGAAGACACGGTCAACTTTGCAAGTCACTTAAAATTTTGTTTTCCTGCCTCTCTTACTTAATATTAGATGTTACTTGTCGACTTCTGATAAACTATAGATTTTGAGAAATATGACATGTTAATTAAGTCCAACACTTAGGTGATCATGGGTTCAATTCCCACTTCTAACATTTATGGTTTGGCATTCGGGTAAAGATCGAATACGGGTGGCGTCGGTTCGAATCTGACGGGCGGCGAGGTTTTACTGAGTTCTATAACACTGTCGTGCCTTCGGGCGGGTGGGGCTCGGGTTTCCGCGCATCGGGAGAAGGCGGGGGCTGCTGGAGGTCGAGTAGTCGATTCTTGGGCACGACGCCCCGCAAGGGTGGTTGCCACACAGTTGTTCGCCGATCAAAAAAAAAATTAAGTCCAACACTTGTAGCCTAGTTGGTTGAGGGCCTAAAGTTTCTTATGGGAGGCTTGGGTTCAATTCCCACTAACTACATTTGGAGGACATTGGTGGAGGGGAAATGAGGGATGACCCAGCCATTGGTTTGGGTTCGAGTCCTGATCCCGACCGGTTTTACCGATTATTTCACTGTCGTGCCTTCGGGCGGGTGAGTGGTCGGGTTTTCCCGGGAATTGGTGACAATTGGTGGCCCGGGTACTCTCGAGTACCTGATTCGCCAAAAGGGTGTCCGAGAGTGCTCGGAAATTAATTCGTTGGCCGTTAAAAAAAAATGACATGTTAATTAAAACGAATATTTAAAAAAAAAAATATTTATTAAACTTGTATAATATACATGTCTCTAACGTGTTTATAAATATAAATAAATAAATAAACATACCACCTGTAGTAGTGAACTTAATGGTTCACCTTCACATAAGGTGAAAGTCTTGATGATTGACATTATTACCATTCCACTAAACATGGAAGATAGGGCAGATCAAACTACTATATAAACCAACCAAAAGCCTCCCATTGAAAGCCACAAACTCTTCCCAATATTTGAACTTTAAGCCATAGTTTGCAAGTGATCCTACATATGGAGCATCTTGAAAAAGGTCAAGTAGAAATTGATGAACAAAAATGGGTTTATGATTCTTCACTTGATCATAGAGGCCGAACACCTCTTCGCGCTTCCACTGGGGCTTGGAAAGCGTCCTTGTTTATTATCGGTAATGATCCTGATTTTCTACATCTTTTTCTCTAATCACATATAAAAATATGTTACTGGCTGAGGTTAAATGTTTAATTGATGTGTTTTGAAGTTATTATTCGTATCTTAAAAGTTAAAACTTTACATGTGAAGTAAGTTGTTTTGGAACATTCACTTGTATTTTAACGTTTAATTGTCATTTTTGTTAGTGAAATGTTGTTATTAACTGTTTAATTAGACTCACTTTAGGATTAGCCATAAAATGATATCTTCTTTTTACGTTAAATTGGTTGAAACATAACTAAATAGTTCTATGAAACAAGTCGAGTTATCATCAACCTAATTGAAACTGGCATGTGAAAAACTCAAGTCAAGTCAGGCTTGGACCTTGATTGGAGTGTATTAATAATAACGAGCTCGAATCCAAAGTTCACACACCAAATTCTATTAGGTTTGCAAGCTTATTGTAATAAAATATATATAATTATATAATAAGTAAGTGAGGATAAATTGAAAACCCCATTAAGTTAACAAAATCCATGTAAACTTAAGTTACAAAAGGGTTTTTTTTTTTTTTTTTTTTTATTTTTTTTATTTTAATACACAATGTAACAAACATGTTTTTAAGCATTTTGAGTAAAAAAAAAAAGAGCCAAAGAAATTAAAAAAAACAAAATTGTTGTATTACATATGTAACTTGTCGGTTACAAGTATGTTACAGCAAAGTTACAATTTTTTTTTTAAAAAAAAACATCTAGTCGGCGCTTTTTTATTATTTTTGTCTCAAAACTTTTAAAAACATGTTTGTTACATCATGTAATTTTTTCAAAAAGAAAAAAAATTGCAACTTGAGTTTTCATGAGTTTTCTTAACTCAATAGGGTTTTCAATTCATACTTTCCCATAATGAGTATTGCTATATATAACTAGGGTACAAAATATAACTGGTTATAGCATTGTGTCCTTTTTTTACGGTGTATAGTATTCTATCTAATGTTAACCTTTTTTCAGTAATCGAGTTTGCGGAGAGGTTAAGTTACTTCGGAATAGCAACAAGTTTAATCATATATCTTACTAAAGTTCTCCATCAAGACGTGAAGACATCGGCTAAGAGCGCTAATCAATGGATCGGTGTAACAACTCTAATGCCACTTTTTGGAGGATTTCTAGCCGATGCTTACTTGGGACGTTTCTACACTGTTCTTTTATCGTCAATTGTCTATCTAATGGTACCTCCAACTTCTAAGTTATTGTAACATGACATACTATAACTATATAATATACCATCTTTTAGGTTATTTGTTTGTAACATAGTGTGTAAAGAAATAATCCAACCTACGTTACATATAACAAAAACAAACAACACAAGTATTATCAAACTATATCTGATCTACTATATTCAATGATTGAGTGCAGGGTCTGATTCTCTTGATGATGACTAGCATAATTCCGAGCTTAAAACCGTGTGCGAGTAATGGGCTTTGTTTAGAACCAAGGAAGATCCACGAAATCGTGTTCTTTGTTGCAATATATTTGGTATCCGTGGGCACGGGTGGCCACAAACCGTCTCTGGAAAGTTTTGGAGCCGATCAGTTTGATGATGATCATTCGGAAGAACGCAAAATGAAGATGTCGTTCTTCAATTACTGGAACGCAGCCCTTTGCGCTGGAGTGCTGCTAGGCGTAACTCTTATCGTCTATGTGCAAGATCAAGTAGGTTGGGGTCAAGCATATATGATTCTCGCCATAGTATTGGCTTGTTCGATTGTGATCTTTGTCATTGGTAGGCCGTTTTATCGATATCGAAAGCCGGGAAGCCCGTTAAAGCCAATGGTCCAAGTATGTGTTGCAGCCTTTGTTAAGAGAAATCTACCTAGCCCTTCTAACCCAAATGAGTTGCATGAGGTGTCCAAGGCAGAAGAGGTTCAAGAAAGGCTACTTTGCCACACAGAGACCTTCAAGTAAGCAAATTTCATATTTCATTTTGTAAGTCCCAAATACTAGATCTTGATAGTGCAAGAGATTGTTATCACCTAGAAACACCTATTGATTAGGTGTTTTAAGTGATTAATCTTGAACAAATAAGAAACTAGATAAATCTTATAAAACCGACACACAAGATGAATATAAACATGATTCCATTACAGATATAACATTGAAACACAATGGAAATACAGATAAGTACGCACCAAATAATCTTGTGCTAACTAAGATGACCAAAAACCCTAACCCTAGAGCTGCAACAAACATGCTATATATATAGACAGGACTGATGGGCCTGCGCACTTAGCTAAGTGCGCAGGGCCCGTCTACAAGTGCACAGACTCTAGGGTTTGCTTAATAACTTTGCTTAATTACATATTCAGCCCCTCAACTTACAAAACTACATTATAGGCTATCAAAAGTGTTCGTTCTGGTAACTGTGGTCTCAGCTAAACCCAACACATTTGTTACATTTGTTACTTTTACCGAATAAACAATTTCAGATTCAGGATTTTTAACTCGCTGTTAGTATACATTTTATCACAACATACTCTTTTTAGGCTCCAAAACTTGTTTAATCAATGATGGAACTAGAACTTTCCAATAAGTTTTTTTCTTTATTCGTTTCAACTACCCCACATACGACTATATCGGGGGGGGGGGGGTTAGACTATTAGAAAGCAACAACGTTAAATACATCTTTAAATAGTAAATTTTGTCCGTCAAAGGGTCAATGGACGCTGACCCCCTTTGGTTTTTCCCATGGTTCAGTGTTTTATTTAGATTATCCGGTCTTACTAACGCTTTTTCCTTTTAAAGGTTTCTTGATAAAGCCGCGATAATAGAAGGACAAGATTACTCCGACGAGAAACAACACAATCCATGGAGACTTTCGACCGTAACAAGGGTAGAGGAAATGAAGCTACTTTTGAACATGATCCCAATTTGGCTAACCTCACTACCATTCGGTATATGTGTAGCACAATCCACAACATTCTTCATCAAACAAGGCGCGTTACTGAATCGCGAGATCACCCCTCAGTTCATCCTCCCACCAGCCTCGATCTTTAGTTTGGCTGCCTGCGGAATGATACTTTCAGTAATAGTATATGATAGAATACTAGCCCCCTTATCAAGAAGGATAACCCGAACCGAAAGAGGGATCACTATCCTTCAAAGAATAGGAATCGGAATGGTATTCTCCGTCACATCAATGATCATTTCTGCCATTGTTGAAAAAAAGCGGCTAACCGTTGTGCAAAACAGTCCATTACATATCTCGGCCACCATGAGCGTGTTCTGGTTAGCACCACAGTTCATAATTATTGGAATCGCGGACGGGTTCACTTTGGTCGGACTTCAAGAGTACTTCTATGATCAAGTCCCCGACTCATTACGAAGCTTAGGAATTGCATTGTACCTAAGCGTGATTGGGGCTGCAAACTTCTTGAGTAGTTTCTTGATCACGATTGTCGATCACGTGACTACAAAAGCATCGGGAAAGAGTTGGTTTGGAAAAAATTTGAACACTAGCCGTCTTGACCACTTCTATCTACTCCTGGCTGTGATCACTGCATCGAACCTGTGTGTTTATGTGTTTGTAACTAGCCGGTACTCGTATAAGAATGTGCAAAAGAAGACTCAGGTGGCCGTGGCCGATTGCTACCAAGCTGAAGAACATGGCACAAGAGCTTGATACATATAAAGTTGCAGTCCTTTACAGTATAATTCTATATGGTTTGGTATGTTCTAATGTACTATTAAAAAGATTGTTATCATGGAGTGGAGTGTAAGACAAGCTTAACTAGTATTTTAAACATATTAATAAATTGTCTATTTATCATCTTGATAAAGATTAGTTCATTGAATATAACACATTTAATTTAAAGGCATGTTAAAAAAAAAAAAATAGAGAGAGCCGGTCGTTTTACACGACCGGTTCCAGGCCGTCAGCCGAACACAACATACTATCAAACCCAGGATATAACAATGCTTCAGAATTGACACCTCTACACAGAAAAATATATATATAACTCTGGGCAAGATAGCCTGCCTGTATAACAAGCAAACCTGAAAAAAACGATAAGAATTTCCCGAGCTCGTGTCATTATGAAAAACCAGTTCGTCTTCATGGGTTGACCGAAGAGATTTGAAGGCTCGCAAAAAAAAAAAAGACATTGGAATAAACACCAAAGCTCTCACCTAGAAAGAAGGCGGATCAGATAGAAGCTTCTTCAGTGTCTCATATGTCATAAAAACGATTCCTACACCGGGGACAACTTTGTAATACTCTGGAAGAATCCCTCTATATAGACCACGTAAACCTTCGGTTCGCATGATGTGGCTGAGTGTCCCAAGTAAGCCGCTGTTATAAACACGTGCCCGTCCACCCACTCCTTCCAACTGTTTTCGCCTCCTCACAAGATCCAAAGGAAATGTGGCTGTTGAAGGAAAATAGGTTTACCAAAAGCAGGTTAATCAAGATTTATCAAAACGATCACCCCACCATTATCCTCTAGTAGCCTAGTTGTGCTTAGTGTTACACAAGCTCACCTGTTGATGAAGCGATGCCGGAAAGACTGCCACAGGCGAGACTGACCATGACAGTTGAATCATTCGGCCTATCATAGGATATATGAAGGTATTAACATAGAGTTGCAAAAACTGAGATGTCATTCAGGGGATAATCACAACAGTGTGCGGCTTACTTTCACCTTTTTGTTGTGGTATAAACGAAAAAATGTTTTTCTTTTCTCATTGTATGCAAACTTACTTGAGCTTTTTTACCGGATAAATGGTTATGTTGAACCAGTTTCGTGATGATGTAGCGGTGTGCCAATTGCCATTTTTTAAAATTATGTCACATACAACAGAAAACAAAAATTTTGTGCAAATAACCCATTTAATTTCTTGGTTGACGAGCATGAATGCACGTACCTATGAGATTTCCAATATGACCGCAAGGTTTCATAAACAGAAAAGCTAATAGCAATGCTTGGCCCAACACCCTGCATGAATTACAAATAAAAGTAAGTGGATGTAATGAAGAACAGAAAAGGAGAAGCTGCAAGGTGGCGGGTTGGGCAACGGCCCGGGTTGATCGTCAAAACATTTTCTTGACCACTTTGTTGAAAATGTACAGATACTCAGATAGTTATGGTAATTAAAATAACAAAAACACTAATACAAGAAAAACTTAACATAACAACAATCTTAATCTTAAACAATAATGAAATAGTGGATTGTAAACGTTAAATTCGGCTTCGGACGACTTATAGCCACCCTTTTAGTTAAGTTATTTATTTGATCCGTTTAAAATAAAGCACAACTAGAATTGACCCAGTCATAAGTAAAAGATTAAAAATAGAAGTACGGTGAAACAAATTACCAATAAGGTTGCTCCAAGTCCCTTATACAAGCCAAAAACACCCTCATCTCTACAAATTGTACCCAAGGCATGCCAAATTCCATTGTAGTATATTGTGCTTCTCTGCGGTATAATAAACAGATGTAAGATTGTAGTTTAACAAGAGTTAAGAGTAGATAAGATGCAAGAGGAAACATACCAACATAATTAGATAAAATCAGTGTTCTAAAAATCAGAGTAAGCGGATGGGAGGAGGCAGAGTGCCCTAATTATGATCAAATTGGAAAAATTAAGTGGTTTAACTCAGGCAAGTGGAACTTACCTGCAGCAACCAATAACATTTTGCAAACTCCAAGTTGTGACTTCATCTTCTGAGTACCAATCTCATCGTCCATGTTTCAGTTTTGCCTTGCGAATTATGATTTCAAGTGGCCGCTGGAAAATCATTGGCTATTGTACAGCTCAAATCATGTGTGAATGAGAGCTGAGAAATATAAAACCAACATTGTGCTAGCACATAACATGAGTATATGACAACTTGTTAAACAAATTGTCTGCTTGTTCTGTTCAGCACTAAAATTATTTAACTCACTATTTCACAAGCTGAAACAATCCTTGGTTAACAAATTTAGCGCTCAATTATCCAAATGATCCTTGCTTAACAAATTAAGCGCTGGGCAATTGATCAACCGCCTAGATTTGCCAATTAAGCACTAAACATATGATCGACCACCTAGATCCGCCTAACGCTTTTTAGAACACTGATAAAATATACATCTGCCTGTGAATAACAGAATATATATATATACTAAAAACTTAATGCATATTCCTCTACAGAAACAGTATATAATCTTAAATTGACTGCAATAAAGAAAAAAAATAGTAATAGGAAATTTTGAAGCAATTATTTTACACCTGTGCTGCAAGACGCGTCCTGATGAGATCTAGAGGGTACGTGGCAGTAGCAGCTGTTATGCCAGCCATTCCACCACCTACAAAGTGCATACACGCATCTGAAGCAGCAGTTCCAGTGTTTTTTTCTATACTTGGGATTGACTTTAGCAACTGTAAATATTAAACAGGAACATGTTAACAGTTATACATCATAATCTATAATATACACATAAACTTGATAGCACCATCATACACGGCACGGTTCATTATCGTACTAAAAACCTAATAAACAAAGAACACTCACTTTTTTGTACTGCTCATATGAATAGAAGTTAACTGCTGTGTAAGGAAGGCGATGAACAATAGTAACCAGATTTCCTTTCCAAAAGGCTCTAAGACCCTCTTCATTAACAATGCGCGACGCCTCGTTCCATATACAAGGCCTGCTCAGTAACGCCCCCTCAGAATGCATACCTTGCACCTGCAGAACGTAATCAAAAATCAACCATCAATTAATATATTACTAGACCTGGCAAAACAACCCCATTTATTAAATTTTGCATCATTATGGGTGTCTTATCATAACATTTTGGTTTATAATTATTTTGTATAATAAGTAATTTTTAGTGGGTCTATGTGGACTGAAGTAAAGAGAACAGAAAAAATGGCAGGTTAAAATGGGCAAAATCATATGATTGTGCGGGTCAGAGGTGCGCCCTGAAACATGTTTCACTACATTGTTAACTGTCTTCTTTTTCACAACTCCACTTTACCAGAGTAAATCACTATCACAACGTCTTCTTCGGCTACCCACAGTGTTGTGAAAATCGGGACTAGTCGGCGATTAATCCATGATTAATTACTAGTCGATTGGTCACTGCGTAATTTTTCATTAATCGGTAGTAGGCCCTAATCACTTAATCAGCTCTAGTAGGCCCTAGACGGCCGGCCAAAAATTAGCGATTCCAGTCAAAACCTATTAATTCCGGCAAGTTTCCAACCAAACCATGTAGATTCCGGCAACTAATCATGTATACTTAAAAAAATTAGGTCGAGTAGGAGTTAAAACCTCATCATCATCATCATACTCAGTTAATCCCACCCATAGCGAAAGCTAAGGTAGGGTCTGAGGAGGGTAAGATGTAGACAGCCTTACCTCTACCCCGTAGGAATAGAGAGGCTGCTTCCAGTGAGACTAGGGCTGTTCACGAGCCGAGCCAATCCGAACGGAGCTTTGCTCATGCTTGGCTCGTTTACAAACCGAACCGAGCGGAGCGGCTCGTTTACAATCGAGCCGAAAACCGAACGAGCATTCTTCGAGCGCAAATTTTTCGAGCGAGCGCCGAGCGAGAATCGAGCGGAGAGTAATATGGACGGTCATAAAATTGCGATATTTCCTTCGATGTTTTCATTGTCGGGTGACAACTAAGGTCGAAATGTCCAATGATAACACTAATATTGAGATCCTAGTTCCAAGGATAAGGTTTAAATTTAGGCTGGTGAGGTGATGAGCATACGTCAGAGAACATTTGTTGCATTATGACGTAGGGGTAATATCAATCGATAATTAGCAATAGACGACTAACAATATAAAGAAGTCAAGACTGTCACCTCATGACTTGTTGTTTTATAATTAAATCTAGTGTTAAATTGTTTTATTGAGTTAAGTGGGCTATTATATTTTGTTTGCCTATACTAAGCCAAATCCAATAGAATATTATATATAAAGCCATAAATTTATCTGTAAATTGTGTGTATATCTATTATAAAATAAATAAAAAATTGTTCGAGCCGAACCGAGCCGAGCGTACCTTTGCTCGTGCTTGGCTCATTTACAAACCGAACCGAGCTGATCGGCTCATATACAACCGAGCGGAAGATCGAGCGAGCGTTTTCCGAGCAAATTCCGAACGAGCGGCGAGCGATCGGCGAGCGCCGAGCCTTTTGAACAGCCCTAAGTGAGACCCCCCCCCCAGCTCAATAGTGGTTTTGTATCATGCCCTAGACATAAGGCACATAACACTTAGCAATCGAGACAAACCCGATTGGTGCATGTATCAGTTAAAACATGTCTACTTAAAATATTTACCTATAAAAATGTGTGTGTGTGTGTGTGTGTATAGAAAACTGAAATTTCATATAAATATACCAATCCGATTAATCTAAATTTAGATTAATCCTGATTAATCCCGATTAATCGCTATTCAGTACCCCACCGGCCAACTAGCGTCTAGCCATTTGTTCAACCACGGCTAACAGATAGGTTTCCGATAGGGCCGGCCCTGAGGGGGTGCGGGGAGGACTCCCGGCCCGGGCCCAATTTTTGAAGGGGCACTTTAAGCGGCGACAAGTGTAGAGTGTATTTTTTCTGCAAGTATTTTCTTTCTGTTTTCAACCCAAAAAAAGATCTCATCTTAAACATCATTGGTTATAAACGCAAGAAGGTGAAGAGTAGATAAGGAAGAAGATGACTCATCTTCTTTTTTGAAGGATACGACAAAATTAAAAAAAAAAAAGTTGAAGTGTGTTACTTGAGATTTGTATTTTGGTACAGTAATTGTGCAGCCTTTGCAGTAAATTCTAATATATAGTAGTACTACAAAACAGTAATTGTCTCATGCTTATACACATGATTCAGGTCAAATTCATTTCATTAAAAAACTTTTGAAGTCTACACATAAATAATGGCCCTTCAAATTATTATGGAATTTTAAGAAATTGTGGTTTTTTTATGATCCAATTAGCCAAACATATTAATTTTTATAATTATTACGACACTTTCAGTTCTATATCTGGTTCGACGAGTCCGACTAGGGAACCGGTAAGGACACCGGTTCAACGTCCGCTTCGGTTATGAAAACATTGCTTAAAAGACCTTAGACCAAGGGGCACATATTTCTCGGCTCGGCCCGGGCACCCGAATTTTCAGGGCCGGCCCTGGTTTCCGACCTGTTACGCTCTCTTCTTGCACATCACGTACGAAAATATTGCCACACCTAGCTAACCTGATCCCATTTCTTTATAATTCAAAGATGTTTGTTAATTATAGGAAACAGAAAGAAAGTTAGACTGCTATTCTTGTTTCATTCGCAACTATAATCACTCACTCAATTTTTACTTCAATCTATTTGCGTTTAGCTCAATTTGCTTTCTGGCACTGTAATTTTCACCTCAAATTGTACTTGATTTATTTTCTTTCTTTGTAGTATTATATAATAATTGTTATTACTTATTAATGTTCGGTGCTAAATGTAGCTCAATTATATACAAATAATAATAATAATAATAATAATAATAATAATAATACAAATTAAAAAATAATAATAATAATCATTACCTGAAACAGAATAGTGAGACGAGCGAGTGGAGCCGTACATGTTTTGCTAAAAGCTCCGGCAATACCTCCAGCGAGAAGCTGCGACACCGTACCTAATTCTGCAGACTTTTGATGACGTGGCGGAGGAGACGGCGACACCGACACCGTTACTGGCTGTTGCAAAAACTTAACGGCGTTGTTGCCGTCAACGACTCCTCCGTGAGCTTCCATTAACGGAAAATTGTGCGATGAAAATTTGGAATAATAATAATAATATTGTTGCAGAGGAGAAGAAACCCCTGAAAACCCCTAATGTTATTGTTGCGTGCGAATGAGGTTATGTTTTTATGTTATGTTTGTTTGTTTAATTTTATAGAGTCCACTAACTTTTTAACGGTGGCCCGACGACAACCACACCCCGTTATATATAAATAGAAAATATTTAATTATTTTTTTTAAATAAAAAATTATTTATTTATTGTGTGTAACTTTGTAATTTACATGTACAAGTGCTTTTCATCGTCGCATTGTGCGAGGCCGGCCCTGAAAATTCAGATACTAGTGTTTTTCAAAAGGTAATAGATTGGTTGCATCATATGATATGAGTTTCCAAATGTTTTTGCGCAAATTGTTTGTTACAATGGAGTAAGTAGCATGGGGTTAATGTTTACCTTATGGATTACAAAAGTTGTTGAGTCCTGGTAGTTCTTAATTTTTGAAAATAGGCGGTTGGTGCGTTAGTTGACGGTGTTGTGGTTTTTGCCTTTTTTCGATGCCGCATTTTTAGAATTTGCAGATGGTGGGTCGTTTAGTTGACTTCTTTCCATTTAAGAGATGTAATCATAATAGGAGACAATGTATTACTTTAAATCAAAAGAAAGTATCATGCTTTACTAAATCTCAACTCATCCTTGTAAAGTAAACATTTAAGATTGAGGGGTTGGGTATGAATAATTTGAAAACTCTAGATCAAAGTTATGGTTGTGAAAAAGGTGTTGCATGCCATTTATAGTCGTTGTACAACGCTTAAGAGTTATTAACCGGTCAAAAGCCAAACTTGATGATCCCCAGTTTGTGGTATCGACCGTCGAGGTGGCAATAGACAACTCGTTGACTATTATGGTTTAAAACAAACTTGTTGAACGTTTCATGTCGTATGTGATTTCTACCCGACCCATTTTGACCCTGCTCACGAATATTTCCCTAGATCTGCCCTGCTCATAATTCATGAAATAATTATCAACCGCCACTCATATTCTTCAATTGAACTCATTTGAATTTTTTGCACAATAATAATTTCTTTTTTTACTTTTTAATTTGTTTGCTCAAATAACATTAATGATGTTAATTTGTTGATAAACAATCACATAATCTTGTGGTGGAAACAACTAAGGCTAAACACTAATAATACTAATTTATTTAACAAATTATCAATCTAAACATGATACAAGCAATTTCAAGCATATTTGTACAGGATTACTAATGGTTACTCAAATATACTCAAAATCATATGTTAGAAACTTCCTGAATAATGAACATACCAACTTCAAACCAAGAATTCAATCTCCCAATTTTCTTTTCCTTTTTTTTTTCTTTTCTGCTATCATCAATTTAAATTACAGAAGTGTTGAATACGAACAAACCCGTAGAGGGAGTCCATAAACACCATATTCGAATCAAAGTCACACAAAGAATTGCTTACTGTACAAGAAAGAATTTTACAAACCATGGTGTAAATATGAACACTCAGCTCAGGTGATCATGACCGCGGCCACCACTCTTGAGGAGTGTTATCCTTTGAGATCTTGAATGGCTTTGTCGGTTGTTAAGAACGTCTATGTATGTTCTAAGCCTATAACGATCTGAATTTGTGATTGAGAATGGAGGATTGAGAATCAGTGAAGGTGCTTCCACTAGAAGAAAGGTTAACAAACCCACAGCTTTTGAATAGAACCCTGCTGCATTGTCGGTAAATCCCATGCACTCGTCCACCTGCCAAATGCACGCGATACCCATATATGAAAGGTTCAAGTGCCATTGCAAAGTTGACCTCAAAATAAAATTATTATTTTGTGACAAAAATATCTGATATCTTTGGCCCCGGTCAGTCATCCACATAAATTTAAGTTCGTTTAAAAATTGCTTGTTTCCAGAGAGGTTAAGTGATTGAGTCTAGAGCTGTAGAGCAAGGTACAACTTTCTTTCTATGGGTTACAATCCCTACGGCACAACTCATGTAGACTCGGTCACTATATAGAGTTTTGGCATAAAATACCAGCGCTTGTCATTGTACTTCCTATGTACATTTGAGTAACTAAAAGATAGCGTTTTGCCCCTTCCGGTCATTATAAGGTATTTTCATGAGGACCCAAATGGTCAATGACTTCAGCAAGCCTATACGATAATCGAGGTGGTACAAAAAAGCCTCATGATGACCCAAAAAGAACAAAAAAAAAAAATTTAATTACTCAAAACGGCATAAAAAGAGTAGACTGACCAAAACGGAACAGAAGTGGAAGTATGCAAAAAAACATTGTTTTCAAAATGGTAAGTAATTTTAAATGAAGCAAACAGATGAGACTTACAGCCCCACGTCTGCCAAAATCAAGGGCAGCCTGAAATATTGTTTCCATTGCATCCGGCATCCCGACATCTCCTGAGAAGAGAAAACAATCAACTTCTCCTTCTCAAAATGCTTAATATTTACTTGTATCTTCTTAAGATCAATTACATAAATACATACATTTTTCCTAGTTATCAATTATCTTCTTTTAATCTATAATATATCGTAAAATTAAGGCGTACCAGACTCTATAACCTTGGCAAGTTGTTCAGCATTATCAACTTCATTAAGAAATATTCTCTCAATATGACAGCAAACATCCTGTGGTGACTTGGCAGTTTCCAGACATTCTTGGATATCAAGACTACCAAGTTCTTTCATGGTGGTCGTGTTGAAATTTGTAGTTTCAGGGCTTGGACTTCCTTTTATAGCTGAAGCAGCCTGTGTGTGACATATATCCAGTGCTTGCTTCCATATTGCAAGGATCACAAGCTGAATTGAGAATGCTTCCAGTCGATGTCCTGCCTCAATCTGTTTTTGATCAGAAATCAAAGCTATTAATAACTGGATGTAAAATATAGTCAAATTACTTGAATATAACGTGCAGAAAGGAAGCTTAAAACATACTTTGTCATTGACCAGCCCAGAGACGGCAGAAGCACAATCATGCAACGATTTGATTCTTGCCATGCTGTCAGTTGGTGGTTGTTCTATTATATCAATCGATCCATGGGACGTCCCAGAGGGTGCAGAGCATTGACTTTCAAAGCTCCCAGTGGGGCAGATTGTACTTGTACCACCACCAACGATGGGCAGAGGTGCAGTAGATGTTGAATGGATGTCTCTAGAAGGTGATTTGGGCGCAGTTATTTGGCTCACCTTAGAAACACCTGCCAAAGAAGATGCATCCGCAAGGGGACCCGATACAAGAACATAATCTTGATCAATCAACTCTAACGAGTCCACTACTGTTCAATGCAAGATAGTGATGGGGGTTGAGATCAAATAAAACAATAGTTAAGAGTGGAAGAAGGGGGAAATATACAGTAGTTTACACACATAGAACCAAGAGATGGAAGATGCACTGGTCAAGTTGGGTTGACCGACCCGAAACATGTTCGGTCCAAAGTCTTGAATTTTTTCATGAATAACTAATGTGAAATATGACTCCAATTTGTCTTATTTCATTGATAGTCTAATTTTCTTAATAAAATAATTTGGGAGGTTTTATACATTAGATACAATACAATTTGGGCAACTTTTGACTAGTTTCGTACCTTTTTTAACTTAGTTTACTCGTTTGATCTGCTAGAGATAAAACATAACCCAAAGTGACCCGTTCATAATTATATGGGTCAGTAAAACTAACATCCAATCGGAGAGGTGGCAATTCGACCAATTACTCCTAATGTATATAAATATTAGCTAAAGATGGTATGGGTTAAATGGCTCCTCCAAAGAAAGTCACCCAAAGTGTATATATCATACTTAAAACCTCTTAATTCATTTTATTCATATAGGTATATTGTTATAGTGTTATTGAATAAATATCGTTTTTGTAATCATATTTGACCCACATAAAATTTATAAAAAACATTTGGACAGAAATTGGTCGGGCCAACCAGTACCAAGATTACATGTTACTCAGCCCAACGACCTGCTCATCTTGCCACCTCTTTACATCCACAGAAACCAATGACTGAGATTTCGTTTGAAGATAATATGAAAACATACCTTTGGAATGTGTAGGCAAAGGCCTATGGTCAACTGATCTCAAAGAATCTTTCAGATTTCCTTCTGATGATCTACGATTTCCAAGTGGAAATCCATTATTATCTGGTTTTTGTCTAATACTGCTATACCTAGAAGAAAATTCCATGTTTTTTGAAAGGCCTCCTTTATCAACTTCGGTTTCTAGGGAAAACCCATACGTAGTTGGAGGTGACCTCTTAATAAGGTGTGGACTTCCAACAGGACCAGTTGAATCATAATCAAAACTAAATGGCAGATTATCTTCTTGGCTATTTTCTTCGGTCTTGAAAGCTTGCCCTTTAGGATATGAAAACCTATCTGTTGTTCTTCGCGGCCTCCTATCTCTGCATATACACCATTCGATTATTTAGCATGCAGAAGTGATCCAGTAAGAGAATGCCTTTATAAATGAAGAAAGCACTTCAACTTATAGTATACCTTGACAATTCATCAGGTTTTGTTTGGATGAAAAAAGGGTGTGTAAAGAACTCCTCAAAAGTCAACCTTTCAACTGTGAATCAAAGTAATCAAGATCAGAACGAAAGGTATTAAGCCTGTATGAATTGACTGCAACGAAAATGATTATCTTCTGTTGCCTTTGACATTTAATCCATATTACCAATCATAATAAAAAGGTGGACTTCTCTGATTCTATATTTTAGCAAATCTCTTATATGAAAGGCACTGAATCCATAATTTTGCTGATGTTTAGCATGTAATATATTTTGAACTTGCAACAAATAAAATATGCTGCAAAGAAATTCTGGCATCTTTCAAAATGCTGCACCCAAGCAGCTGATACAAAGCATACATGAGAGGTGGCAATTATCAACCCATTTAATTATAAATACACGAATGGGTGGTCAATTTGGGTTGTGTATTATCTACATCAGACCAAATGATCATAGAAAAGTAGCTACATGGGGAAAATGTCAAAATCAGAATGGGTAAAACAAATAGCTAAATAGGCAGGTCAAATAGAAAAAATGAGTCAAACAGGTTAAAAATCAGCCCAACTATAATTAAGTTGCATACAACCAATAGCACTTTATTTGAAGATTTGTGACAACAATGTTTTTGTAACTCCGTAATCTTAATTAACACATAATTGATTTAGTTAATTTTTAAAAGGACAAAAGAGTGTTTGTGCCTCAACCCAAGCCCAACTCAAGTCGACACTTGTTGCCCACCCGACACCCCGCCTATCTTGCCACCTCTAAATACACCATTCATTACCTCTGTAATTTCTGTTATATTTTAAAGCATAAGTTGCAAATACCTGGATTTTGTCGAAGTAATTTTCTACACAGATCAATGCACTCAGGACTTAAGTCCTTTACATCTGAAGGAAACTGCAATTCCGTTGATTTCATTATGTTTTGAAGCAACTGTGTGAAAGGATAAATATGAACAAGGCATAAGAAATATTAGATTAGAATGTTAACAAAAATCATTATGGGAAATATATAGTGTCCTTAAAACCCTTACACCTAATGGTTATAACGTTATACAAGATTTAATAACCTGAAGTTGATTGTTTCCGGTGAATGGCGTTCTCCCAGTTACAAGTTGATAAAGAATGGCACCAACACTCCATAAATCTGCCTGTGTTTCCATTTCTATGTTATTTAAGAAATATATCATAATAAAAACTAAACTAAGGTATCTCTTTCGCTTTTAAAGAAAATATCACCTTGGCATCATACTTATGAAGTTGCATAATTTCTGGTGCCATATAAAGTGGTGAGCCACATAAGGTTTCTGCAAGGTTTCTAGGTTGCAAAGACCTGCAAACATACATAAATGCTTTTTGTTTTCATTAACAAGCTACAAGGCATGACTCATGGATACATAATGCTGAAATTATTTTACCTTGCAAAGCCAAAATCAGCAATCTTTAATGTTGAATTGTCATCATTTGTAGACAGTAGGAGATTCTGTTCAACAGATAAGATATATACGAAATAAACATATATACTAAAGTTGAAATAGATATGTGAGGCAACTTTAGGTATCCTGAAATAATTTAACTGTTAACTATATCCCCATAAACATTTATTCGGGCTAAGATATGAATTCATGATACCAATTTGATAATTTGACATTTGAGTTGGAATAAATTTTAAAAAAATCTCTTAAATGTAAATCATTAAAAAGTGTCAACATTAGTAGCTCCAAGACTTTTAAAAGAATGTGCTAACTGCTAATTCAAATCATCCAACCACAAAGGACACAGTATGATTAATTAGTGCCATCTTGGTTAAAAATCTGCTCGATCAGTTACCATAGATCATGTTTTCATACATAGAAGTAGATATTTGTGACCATGTGTTAAAAAATAAACAAGATGCAAATAATAAACCAACACCAACCTGTGGTTTTAGGTCTCTATGAATGATTTGATTATCACGAAGGACTTTCAAACCAGCCGCTGCAAGTGAAACAATCATATGCAACTCAATCACTCGCCAATACCAGCATGGCAGCATGTGAAATGAGAAAAGAAAAAACACTCTTGACAGATACCTAACTGCTGCATGAAGTGCGCTGATGTTGATTTGGAAATTCTACCTTGACGTCTTTGAATAAACATAGATAGATCACCTCCTTTGCAGTATTCAAGCACAAGATGTATTTTGCCAGGCTCCTAATTTCATACAAATGAAGCATCATGAACAATATCAAAAATATTTTAAGCAACAGAAAAGTATCAATATTTTGCCCATCTCATTTTATTCTACAATTTCATTTAGGGGTCTTCTTTCAGTTTAATATAGTGGCTGGGAAGATCAGAAAGAATTATTAATTCATCAGATGTTACAATTTAAGAGAATATACTATGGAGGAAAAGTTTATCACCTTAAGAAAAACAGATGAGCAAAAACAAAAACAATGTCATCCAAAAGAAAGAGTAGAATAAAAAGGAAGACAGGTTTAAACAGCTTTGATATAATAAATCAAGATACATCCTTTCTGATGTCTCATGTTGGTGCCCTACAAGCTTACAACTTTTCTCAACAGTTAATAAACTATGTTTCGGTTTTTTAGTGCTACTGAGCTTATAACCCTCAATCTCCAAGATAACTCTATGCAGACAGCCAAACATGACACGACAATAGCACATAATTCATCCCCAAACCGTAACATGATTTGTCACTTGGGACTTTACTTTTTTAGTTTTTTTCACCCAAACCCTTTTCAATACATTCCCTCTTTCTAGCCATTTAGTACTAACTACTAAGTACCTTAAAAATACCTATTATCTTCACTTATATACCTCTATCTATCATAAACCATATATTTTTTCAACAACAGATCATCAAGCATGAAACTTGACAAAAAGTCAAGTGTTTGATTGTATTATTCACAATCCATGCTTAGAGACTCACTCCAAGAACTTCACTCTATCACACGTAAACTAACCACAACTCTATACACATCAAATATCCATATAAAATAGACTAATGTACTCCACTAGACTACTAGTCCACTTTTCTCACGTGTATTGCATTTCTAAAATTCAGTAACGCTATTGCCTCACCTACCCTTAGGCTTTATCTCATGAGTTAAGTTACGCTTCATTTTAAATATCACAACATAGAACTTAGGTTTTAAAAAGTGTGCCTCGCCTTTGGCGCCTCAGGGCTCTGCACTTGCACAATTTCCCAAAAGCGCCAAAAAGGCGCATTTTTCAGGTTTTTTTTGTATTTTCAGGCCTGAGGTGCGCGCCTCACGTACCTGGGATATTTTTCTGCATAAAAGCGTTGTACATTGGGTTTTTGGGCTTGTACATGTAGGTAAAATGATATAAAAACTTTATTTATAGCTATGTTTTGGGTAAAAGAAGCAGAATACCTAAAGGATATATGTGAGATACATAAAAAAAATTATATAATTAGCTTGCGCCTCAGGTACCAAAAGGCCACCGCTTTTGCACTTGGCGCGTCGCACCTCGCCCCTAGACCTTGTCGGTTTTGAGCGCCTATCGCTTCCTAAAACCAAGCATAGAACCAAATCCTAAATCGAGCAGCACACTTCCACAGCTCCTCAAACAAACAACCCAATCGTATCAACAAGCACCATCGCTTAAAAGCGACATACACACCACTTCCAAACTACACCAAACAGCAGACTAACCTTAAAACACCTAAACAAACTACTTTAAAATCCTAATATAATCTATCCAAACACCAATAATAAAACAGAACACACATTAATTATCACCTAATCTTATAAACCTTAATTACAACATTAAATAATTAAATAATTCAATTAGTAATAACAATAACTACCTTGATCATCTCGTGCAGACGAATAATATTAGGATGATTAATATTCCTCAAAATATCAATCTCAGACATGAGACTCTCCTCCAACTTTTTATTCAACTTGCCAGTAAGAATCTCCTTAATTGCAACTTCAGTTCCATGGATCTTATGCCTCGCATGCCACACTGTAGAAAACGAACCCGACCCGATCTGTTTCCCCACAACGTAATCCCCAACCGATCGAGCTCTGTACGAAGACTGAGACATGATTTGTTTAAAGTTTTTTTTTTTTAAAGTGGAAAAAAAAGTGAAAATAAACCCTAGGTTTGGAAGTATTTGAAGTCAACAAGATGAGCTACTGGTTTTGTGATGAGTGTGTGTGTATATGTACAGGGGATTTATAGATTAGAGATTATTATTATTAAGTTATTGAATTAGTTTTTGATGATTTTGAGTGATATGATTGATTAATGTTGGTGTGATTAGATGATGATAAGGTTAAATAAAAAAAAAAAGGTTTTGAATTAATGTGTTGTGTGTCTTGGAAGGTTTTTTCAGGTGGTGTAAGCTATTGTGCGCCGTGGGGGCTATGTGCACAATGTGGTGTTCTTAGACTAGACGGAGTGGGGGCGGGAGAGGGGGCGTGAAGGGCCTGAACACCGCCGCTTATAGGCGTGGAGAGGGGCGGGAGGAAGCTCACCGGCGTGGGGGAGGGTTTATTGCCACGTGGCACCATTGTATTGGGTGATGCATTTGTTTATTAAAAAAAATAATAATACCCACAATAATAATACCCCCAATAAAAAAATAATATACCGGTTTTTTAATAAAAAAAAAAAAAGAAATTAAATAAAAAAAATAAAAAACAATAACATAATTAAATTACTTAATAACCATTACATAAATAACCATTACATAATCCTAATAATTCCTAAATTACTTATTTAAACATAAATAAATCCTAGATTACTTATTTAATCCTAAATCTCTCCACTATGGAGAGTAGTTGTCCCATTCCCAGGGGAGAGTGACGTACTCGGGTGAGAGGGAACGTGAGCTATCCCGTCCATCGGATCTCGCATCCGACGGGAAGTAGTAGTACTCACTAGGAGGGGTGGGTCGGCTCCAGTAGAGTTCCTCCTCCTCAATCTCCCGGAGGGCTTCCAAGTCCCCCTCAGTTGGGGAAGTCTCGTGTTGGGGGGTGGGGGTAGCCTGGTGTTGGGGGATGGGGATGGGGGTAGTCTGGTGTTGGGGGATGGGGGTGGAGGTAGCCTGAACTGAAGCAGCCCAGGTGGTAGGGGGAAGCAACCTTAGTCGCTCCATACCTGTCTGGGCCATTACATACTCCATGGCCCAGACTAATTCCTCATCCGTCCAGTCATCATCGGCTGGAGGAGGGGGAGATGTTGGTTGTGCAGCAGCAGCAGGAGGAGGAGGAGGAGGGGGATATAACCAATGTTGAGGAGGAGGAGGAAGGGGAAATAACCAATGTTGTGGAGGAGGAGGAAGAAGAGAAAGTGGAGGTTGTGCAGCAGTAGGAGGAGGAGAGGAGGTGAATGGTAGTCTCTGAGGGCGGCCCCGTCCCCGGACCCGGCGAGAGTACTGCAGGAGAGGAGGTTGAAAACCGTCACCCATGTTATTCATTGCTTTAGGGAAGAGGAATAGGTGTGAATGAGAATTTGGTTAGGGGTTGTATTTATAGGGTTAGAAGTATGAAGCAGTGGGGGGGAAACTTTGAAATTCAAAGTTTCAAATTTAAAATTTCAAATTCAAACGTATGGGTGGGAAAAATTAATGTTTGTACTGTGTGGAGCAGTGGGGGAAAATTTGAAATTCAAAGTTTCAAATTAAATATTAATTAAAATTTTATTAATTTAATATTAATTATTTTTTTATTAATTTAATATTAATTATTTTTTTATTAATTTAATATATTTTTCGGTTTATATTATTATTATTATTATTATTATTATAAAAAGAAAAAAAAAGAAAAAAAAAGAAAAAAGAAATGCCAAGTGTCACTTCCCCCCACCTCTCCCCCCCCCCCCTTCCACTCCCCACAATTATCCCCCCCCCCCCCACAAGTGCCACATGGCGCTTCATCCCCCTCTCCCCCCCCCCCCCCCCCCCCCCCCACCACCCCTTATAGTCTTATGCAAACCAAACTAGTTTTATATAGGCTCAAAACTTATAATACAAAATATTAATAGATTAACAAATATACAAAAAAAGAAGAAGCAAATTACAATTACAATTATTTATAAATTTCTAAATACTTCTTTGTATACAACATTTGATGTTTTATTTGAAAGATTTTCATTCCTATCTAATATAATTACACGGTACTTATTTTCTTTTAGTTTATCAATCGTCTCGTGATGTATTGTATAGTAATTAAATTAGTTTTTTTCCTTTGTCCAAAAAGAAGTTAGTATTCTTATTTGTGACATTTAATTAAGTTAATAACTAAGTGACATTTAATTAAGTTAATGTCAATTCTCGCTTGCTACTTTTGATGTGCATATTTATTCTTATATAAAATTCGAAATTAACAAATAAATAGATGTGCATTTTTTGCCAAACAATATAAGGAATAGCCTTCTTACACCGGTTGAATTCGTCTTGTTTGTGTTGTTGTGGAAGCTCTATACCTGTGTTTGAGTGAAATCACAGTTTACGATAACATTAGAGTTTTGTACATGTACGTCGATTGCATACTGGTTGCTAGTGGTTAACACCCTCACTTTGGCGTGCAGCTTTATGCGTATTTGTTTGCATGTAAAATACAATTTGATCCATTACCAACCAAATATGAAGTGATGGAGTCTCTAATCTTTTTTTGAGATACGTTTTTTTTTTCTTGTTAAAGTGAAATGAAAACCATTTGACAATTGAAAGTCAACTAAAGTTAATATCTAGCTCAAATAGATATAAAATAAAATAAAAACATCATTTTATCCACAAAAGTTAATATCAAACTCAACTCAAATACATACATCAATATCCACATATGTATATGTGTATGTGCATATACATATTTAATTTAATTCAAATTTGAATAGCATAGGTTTGGATCTCAGAAGTTAAATGGGGTGCATATTTTACTAATCATTCAAACATGACATGAAACTAAATTTGTAAGTTAACGAAAGGTGACAAATTCTTCTAAACATAGATAAGAAAAATGGGGAGCTTCACTGTTGTTGGTGCTCCTCACTTTGCTTTACGCCAAGTCCTTCCTAATTTCACCAGCTCCATTCTCTGCATCCAAAATGATTTTTATTCAAATTTAATAAACTGGTTTGACTGTTATACAGTATAATATAACATACAATAATTAAATTGTAAATGGCCAACCAGTTTTAAATATGTATTGTGCTCTTAAAGTTGTTGGCTGACTGGCTTCTATTGGAATACGCCTAAAGAGATATTGCTATATTTAAATTTGAAAATTCATGAGTCTATGATATAATACTATGCTCCTTTTTTAATAATGTATTACATTTTAATAGTTCTTACCATGATTTAAGAATTTGCATTTGACACCCACTTACTATCACATGACAAAATAGATTCACCAGATTAGACTTTTGTTGACTAGAAAGAAAAATATGAAATTATGATCTATAAAGTATAGCAATTAAGAATATGAATACCTTAAAGAGATGAAAACAGAGTGTTTGGCAATGTAAGCAAAAAAAAAAAACATTTTTGTTTTCTCTTGTTTGACTTTTCTTCATAAGTCTATGATTGCATTACGGGCCAGAAAAACTTATGAAACAGTGTAAGCAGACTGTTTGGCAATGTGAGAGCAGACCATTTGCCACTTTACCAGTTGTAGTCTTTCACAATATTGGGAAATCAATGGAGCCAGACCATTTTTACAACGTGCACTCTTTTACCATTTGGCACCCTCTGCACTCTTTCACAATTTTCTACAATTTGAAAAGGAATTAAATTCCTGACTTTAAAAAGCAAGAAATAACTATTGGTTTAAAACATAACTATTACAATAATCTATTTCTAAAAAAAATGGAAACTAAATAATGGGAAGCAATTATGAAGACAAAAATATAAGTAAATTAAATAATTTAACAAACTATTTTTCTAGTTAGATTCGTATAGAAAGTAGATTTCTTTGTTATAGGAACCCTCCCACCATCCCCAACGGTCATCATAACTAATAGGCACATATAAGAATGTGTTAGAAAAACTGTAAAAGGCATGTACTATTGTCATCCTTCCCTCAAATACCAAAACTGAATTTGGATAGCAACGATAATAAGATCAGGTTATTCATAAGTACATGTAATTAAAGTAAAAGAATCATACACAACTTGTAAGAAAATTCACCTGTGATTTATAATGAAAACATCAGGATACGGTCCAGTTCCTAATGGTATAAGTGATGTGCCGAGAAATTGATATGTTTTCCACACATAATTATCACATATCTTATACTCAAAATTATGCTTTTATCTCCGTTTTATCATGATTTATCTTTCTTTGTTGATAATTGCAGGATCAGAGGTCAGGAGGTGAAAAGAAGTGGAAACAAGCACAAAACGGCACTAAACGGACAAAGAATTGAAGACTTTGAAGCTCTGCCAGATATGGCACGACCGTGCTTACGGTCGTGCAACTGTCCGGGTCAACAAGTCAACATTTTCAAGTTAACAGAGGTCAAAATCAGTGTTTGAAGATGTGCACGGGCGTGCCCCTTCCTATGGCATGGTCATGCTTTGCTGAAACGTGTTCCCCAAGGCTTAAACTGACCAAAACTGACAAGACAGTTAGATGTATTGTGTAGCACGGGCATGCTTGACCTAAGGACAGACATCTCTGCATAAAGGACTCTGCAACAGTACCTGTTGTCGAGCATGGGCGTGCCAGGGTATGAGCATGGGCGTGCTTGAGTTGATTTGCCTATAAATAGAGGCCTCCACCCCACATTTTGAAGCATCCCTTCTCACTCAAAAACCAACACTTCTCCACGAAGTTTCAGTCATCCTTAAGATTGTAGGTGTCATTTGGAGCCTGGGATCACTCCATAAACACCACAATCAAGAGAGAAACAACCCGAAATCACCCAAAACCCTTAGAAATCTCCATACAAACTTCCACCATGTCTTGTACACAAACCCAACCTTGTGAGCTTGTTGTATCAAGCATGCTAGGCTAGATTTCTGTTTGTGTTGCTAAGGTGATGATGGAAACTTGGTATGAATTAATATAGTTTATCTTTTATTTAAAAGTGGTGTTTTCTGTTCTTAATAATTCTTTCTATACTAAGCTTTGTTTAATGAGTTAATTAATAAATCACTTAGTTTTTGGTCTTGTGGGTGTCTTGATAGGAAGTGGGAGGACTCATGAGTGTACCCATGGTGTGTAACAACCCATACACTTGTGAGCTAACCTAATCCCGCGAGTAGTGATTAGCCCATTTGTGGGTAGAAATACATACACTTAGTGGCTTAATCCTCTACTATCAAGATCTCATTTAGGGTCGGTACGGTCTTTATACTCGGTCCTAGTGATAAGTCAAGACTTAATTCTGCGACTTAGCATCATTATCTATGTGAAAGCTTTAGCCCAAGTTAAGGATTGATGAATTCGTGTTGAAAGAAAACGGTCTTTATTTTCTTTCATTATTATACTGCCGCACAGTTAATAATAGACCACTCACTTCTTGATAAGTTAATTAAATCAAGTAGGGGATGCACGTGTTCTGGTTAGTCACGACTCCTCTATGATATTAAGTGGTAACTTGTTCGGTCATGCTCCGGCCACCGACAAGTTATTCATAAAAGTCTAGAGTAGTTAAATGTCTATATCGCAACACTGGGAGGTAGGTAATTCGGTGTTGAGTCGACACAGTCTCGAGTCATTTTCTTTCCATTGTTGAGAGGTGAGCTACCAAGTTTGGGAGACCCTTATAAAAATATTAAGATTGCAGTTAGGCAACTCTAAGTTAAAGCACAAGTGCGTAACTTAAAAACACCACTTTAATAAAAGACTACTATCATCATACCAGGTTCCATCTGATCCTGAAGCAACACCATTGTTTTGTCATTGATTTCTCTTAAAGTTTACATCTCTCTTTTTCCTTTTCTTATTGCATTTTAAGTCTTTTAAGTAATTTTTAGGAAAGCTGAGTAGTAAAAATCGTGTTCACGGATTCGATACTCGGTACTTGCACATTTCTATACCATACACGATAGGTACGCTTGCCTGTTGTGCTGGGTTTAGAACGTTGAGCAACTATCGTTTTAACTTATAAATTTAAAACTTGTAAGTGTCTTACTGTTTTCTAACTTAATTACCTTTTCACCAAGCTTTTAACACCTCCTTCGGGACTTTTCTCTTTTTGAAAAGAAGTTTAAGTTTTATTAACACCAGCACCCCATCAATAAGCTCACTGTCATAGATTGTGTGTGGGTTGCGCGCAAGCTGTATGTCATTAAAAAACATGACCACGTATAAACAAAACAAAACAAAACAAATGTAAATCTAGAAACTAATGTGTATAGCGGATGGTTAAGTAGTCAAAGATAAGTATCATAACATCATACCTTAGAGAAATAAACTTGTACATCTTATTATTTATCCTTATGTATCTAAAAAAGCTTGACTTTTGGAAAGTAAAACAACTTCAATCTTTAAATATAAGAAGGAAAAATTAGACTTATCTATAAAGTTAAACGAATTAACATATACGCAGCTTCTTTAATTGAAGAAACAAGAATCCTGGATTACCGTATAGGCGCTAATCCAATTGGTGATTCTACTGTATTTTGTAAAGAGGAGTGTTTATAAAATACGTGAGGGTCTAAGGACAAGAGCAAGGAGTTTAGGAGACTACCGATTAGAAGAGCCGAGTGAAGAAACAAATAGCCTCACCACCGATTAGGGAGGATAAGGTTATTAGTTGCTACAGAGTTGATCCTTCACTAACAGCTACGGCTTGGAGATACCTGCAAATAAGAGTGAAAGTATGGGTGTGGAGACGACTACTCGAAGTAGTTGTTTATGACAAAAACGGGGTGAATGGGGATACTATCTAGTATGATAGCTCTCCAGGTCAGTAGAAAGTGTCCTCTCCAATTGGGGATGTGATCCCTTTTATAGGAGAGTCCGTATGCCACCATTACCCAAGTCCTAACCGTGGTTAGGTTGTCTCCATCACCCTTAATTATGTCAATAAGGTGATATATGGAAAGCTAGATTAAAGGAAATAGTGGAATCGAGTACCGCCTTAATTGGCATGGTTACGTGATTCATGCATGGCTATTGACCATGCATGATATTCGCCTTGACCGGTCCTTGACTGTTGACTGTGCATTTAATGAGCTTTGACCAAATCCTGCGCATGTCTTTCTTCCGCGCGCTAGTGTTGTTCCGGGTTTGGGTATGCGGAATGGTCTATTCAGTACCCAATCCCATCAAGTCCCCCCAGTCCAGTGTGTCTCTCATCTTAGATGTGAGGGATGCTGGACTAATTTCTAGTGGTTTACTTCCTTTGGTCTTTTTCCTGCGTACCGAATTTGCGTTTGACGTGAGCATAATGCGGAGAACGGGTTTGAATTTTACGTCGTTTGTCCGCATTGGTGGGACACGTCAGTTTGCATGTGTGGACAGATGTCATTTCCCCCTTGTGTTTGAAAATTTGTGGACCATATGGCGAGTGGTGTTGACGTGACCTCTGTCTATTGGGACGTGTGCAGAGACGTGTGACCGGCGGTTGTCAGGCGAGTGGGCGCGTGAGGCGCGTGTGACGTCTGTTTGTTTTCCAGTCCACACGTGTCAATCTGTCATTGGACTCACCTCCTAAAAGCTTGTCCATGACGTCAGGGACATTAATTGCAAAGCCTATATATATTAAATTTTGAATGTGGCTTCTTCCATTACAACTGTTTCAAGTTTTTTTGAATTTCTTTCTTTTCAACGTCTCTTTCTTTCACAAAATTATCCTTTCCTTCAACTATGTCGCAAGATTCCCAAGATGTGCAAGAGTCGAGTAAAACCTCTGACATTGTGAAAGATCTGGGGAAGGAATCATCCAAGAGTATAGAAGCCACCACGATTAAGTGGGATGAAGATTCGTATTTAGGCTTTATTGACCGGTACGGCATATTGCCGGAGTGGGAGCCTGAACTTCCTGCTGAAGGAAAAACTGCTTTGAAGGCTCCACCTGGTAAGATCACCTTGTATGCTGCTGCTTTCACCAAGTGCTGTTTTCGGTTACCAGCCTCTAAATTTGTGGTGGATGTGTTACTGAGATATGGAGTGCATCCAACACAATTGACCCTTTATGGTTGGTGCCGGATCTTACATTTTGAAGCCACATGTCGTTCACTGGAGATTGAACCCACGTGGGAAAGATTAAATGTATTTTATGTCCTCGAAGCGGCCCGTGGCGGAAGTGGTTGGTTTAGCTTGGGCGTTCGTCGGAAGGTGAAACAGCTCGTTTCGGAGAAAGTGAAGTCCATGTATGAATGGAAAGACAAATTCTTCTATATCAAACATGGAGTTATTCCTGCACCCTTTCAATGGATGGTGCTTGGTTTGAGAGAGAAGATTGCTGAGTTCCCCCCTATGGTGGGTTATAAAGATCAAGATTGGTACAAAACACTCTGTGATCATGCAACTCCACTGATGATGGATGAATGTCCTGAGAGTGTTTTGAACTTGTTGGGGATTAGCCTTATTATTCCTGAGGGTCAAGACCCGAATCCTTCAAAAGGTATCTGGGTTATATTTGTATTTTGTCTCACGCGTGTGCTTTGTGTTATTCCTCACATGTTTTCTTTGTGTATCCAGATGTCTCATTGTTCCAATTGTTCGCTAAGCGTGGTGTAGCGGACGTGCCGTATGCTCCGGTTGTTGCCGGCGTTCCGCGCTTGTCTGAGAGGATCAGTGGGAACTTTTTGCATCCCAATTTTGTAGACCCTCCCAAGCAGTATGTTCGAACAGGTATGTCGTTTCTCTTCTGTCTTTTTTGTGTTTATTTTCTGCTTTATGTATGCGAAGGAAGCGCACTTGGTACGCGGTCTGCGTACTGATTCAGCGCGTTCTTCGTGTTAGGTGCGGGTATACAACTCCGCAGGAAAGTACATGACGATGTTGAGGAAGTTACTTCGGAGCGCAAGGAGTCCCTTGGTTAGTCTTCATAAATTTGTAACTTATTTCTTACGTATATGTTAACTTGATACAGATGTGGTTACCGCGCCAGGCACAAGTACTACTACTAGGAAGCGTGCTGTGGCTAGTAAGAGAACCAAACCACCCGCCGCGCCTATCATTGTGGAAGAGGTTGATGAAGACCTGACTGAGTCTGATACGGAACTGGAGCACAAGCGCGCCAGGCGGTCTTCTCCAACCCGAGAATCAGGTGGTGTTGCTGAGGGTCTATATCAGCAGAGGATTGCTGAGCTGGATCAGAAGCAAGTGCAAGTTCCGCAATCCTCTATTGCGGGTCTGGATGTTACTTCACCTGGGCCCATTTCTGCGGTTCCAGTGAATGTATTCAAACCGTTGACGTGGCCGTCTACGGACAAGTTGGATATCCCAGTAAAGCCTCCGCCTGTGCGCGAGAACTTGCCAATGAAGACTCTAAGGCATTTGTCTGGTACACATGTTTTTCTTACCCTTTTACCGCGCTTGTGATAAATGTGTTGAAGTATTGTGAGCAGCATTTTATGTAGGGCAACATCCTTTTGCAGAAACTCGGAAGAAGCACTCATCTCTGTTGAAGGAAGCATCTACATCTGTCCAATCGAGCGATGTGACCGAGCAAGTGATGCTGGTTATTGTTGAGACAACCGTCGGTGAGAAGTTGTGTTCTCAAACCACTCCTGTCCCGGAGGACTTAGATGTGCAAGTGGAGAAAGAAGTGATGCAGCAAGAAGGACCTGTTCAAGCTGAAATAGTGACTGATGTTGAGAAGGATGCTGGCAAGCTGGTGGATGAGTCTGTAACACCTAATTTGGAGACTGGTCATCTTGATTTGACGGAGCAAACACATGAGCCAAGCTCGTCTCAAGGATTTGAAGCAGCGCTTGATAGTCAGAAGGTCGATGAGCTTGTAGCTGAAAATCCGTCCAACTTCCGGCGCACAGTTGTTGACTCTACCATTGTTTACACCGACGTCTCCTCCGGTGGTGGTAGTAGTTCTGGTCATCGGCGAAGAGCATTTTCCTCTCATCCCTCTGAATCATCAAGGCCGTATCAGCCGCGCTGGGATATCATGGACACTACTCGCTTCACGAATGCACTTGATGCGCAGGAGTTTGTTATGATGTCCGTTCCTCCTGCGGAGCGTGACTATCAGGATAGTGTTGACCGTCGCTCTTTATTCATTGATATGGCCATGAATCTTTCTCTTGGTGTCAGCGGTCTGGGATCCCTTATCAGACGTGAAAATGAGTTCCAAAGGGATTACCAGAATTTAAAGGATTCTGAGGCTGCGCTTTTGGGGCGGGAAGAGGAGTTCCAGCGTGCTCGTCATGACGTACGTGCTGAGATTGAGCATCACCAGAAAGTTGCTCGTGATGCCCTCCAAGAGTTGGAGAGACTAAAGAAGGAGAAGGCTGACGCGTCTCATGCTTGGTCAGTAGCTTGCAAAAGGACAAACATTGAGACTGAACAGCTGCGGTCCTCCATTAAAGATTTGAAACTTGAGAATTCTAACTTGAAGAAGGAGATGGAGCAGACTCAAGCAGCATTCGAAGGAAAGCAAACTGAGCTTGCTGATGTTATTAGAAAATACAACTCTCAACATGATGAGCTTATTCGCGCAACTACTTCTTTATCTGATGCGGAGACCAAGATGGAGAAATTGACTTTGGAGAACGCCCAGGTCCAGGAAGAGAAAGCCTTAGCGGAGTCCTCATGTACGCAGGCTAAAGTGGAGTTGGACAAAGTGCAGGTTTTGTTCCATGAAGCCACTGATCTAGCCGTGGCTGCAAACGAGAGGATTGCCTGGCTGATGGGCGATGGAGTTGCTGGGGTACGTCAAAAACTCTTGTATCTTCTCTACTTTGAAATGTGTTTTATATGCTCATTATTGTTTTGCGCAGGTATTCAAACGTGTCTGGAACGATCCTGCGCTGACGGAAGTGATTGCGCGTATATCAAGTTCATCCGTGAAGCAGGGCATTAAGGTTGGTTTCTCTGAAGGCTTCGATCACTGCGCTGAAGGCAAAGACAAAGAATCCGGTCCCTACGAGAATGAAGCATATGATGATGAGTTGCTCAAAGCCTATGACGACTATGAGCACCTGAAGTTCGAAGTCTTCGACCTGTTGGAGGCCTGCGCGAAGACTGATGATCCTGCTGGGGAGTTGCGCAACTATTTCATCAAGTCTGATCGTCTTGGTGCGGAGCTCGCTGAGAAGGCGCAGACGGAAGAGAAAGGTAAGGCTGTGGCTACTGATGCGGGGGCCGGAACATCCTCCACTGCTGAAGGAAAACGCGCAGAGGGCGCTGGGAGTGACGACATCTCCCAATATTTGAACCTTTAGTTTGATTTTGTTTATGAACAATTTTGATGTATCGTGGTTTGCATGTCCTTGTTGAACTCTTTGATTTTCATGTATGTTAAACAGTGCAACTCCCTATGACTTTATGTTCCACGTGTGCATGGTGATCATTAGGTGATGTCATCTGATGTGCTTCTGACGCAGGTGACTGTCAGTCTGCCCTTGAAGTGACTGTTAGGACGGCGATGACAGGCCGCCTGTCAGTCTTCCCTAGGTACTCGAGTGGATTACCATTAATGGTAATTAATGATGGTAATCTCTCTCCTCTATATATAGTAAGTATAATCATCAGAATAGTTTATACCTTTATAAAATTTTCACCATTTTCTCTGAAAAAATGGCGTCCATAACTTCGAGCAGTATTCTGAATGTCAAAGAGATTTTGGCAGTGCAGGGTATTACCCTCTTGTCTTGTTATCCTGATCATGATTGTACTTCCACTGAAGCCCTTGATCGTTTAGCAGAACACTGTTCATTTTTGTTGTCTCAGGAGGACATGCGTCCAGATCATCTGGATGATCAAGGTACTGTTGATGGAAAACCCTTGAAGATGAAGAAGTTATCTGAACTAGGAGATGTGAAGAAGAAGAAGAAGAAGAAGTCTTCCAAGAAGGTTACATGTTAGGATGTAAATATCCTATGTAGGAGTCTTCAAGTGAAGCTGTGTCTATCCTTCTTCTTCTTTTTTTTTTTTTTTTTTTTTTGAGTGATTGTTTGATCACTGTGTCATGGGGTTTTAGTGTTTAGGGCCCCTCTTGTTTTGGTGATAATCATCTATGATTTTGGGATGTAATCTATATATGCTAGCCACCAGTTTGTATAAAAATGCTTTATTGCAATGTGAATGAACTTTGGAAATCAATTCCTTATTACATGATCATTGTAGTTTGTTACATGTAACATATACGTAACTGGGCTGCATTCCAGGTGCGTGGAATTGGTGAACCGTCTAGTCGTTCCAAAGCATATGCCCCTTTTCCCAGTACTTCTTGAACCTTGTAAGGCCCCTCCCAAGTTGGGGCCAGCTTTCCTGGTTTTTCTGCATTTGAGGCTTCATTACTGCGGAAAACGAAATCACCCACGCGGAAAGTTTGTTCTTTGACCCGCGCATTATAATATTTCTCCAACTGTCTCTTGTATGCGGCTTCCCGTACATGAGCTGAGTCTCTTCGTTCGTCCAAGAAATCTAGATTCATACGCAGCTCCTTGTCATTGTCGATTGACTCCGCAAGCAATACTCTTGGGGAAGGATTTGTAACTTCTGTTGGGATGACCGCTTCAGTTCCGTAAGTTAGGCTGAATGGTGTTTCCCCATTACTTGTTTTGGGAAGTGTGCGGTGGGCCCAAAGGACATGTGGTAATTCATCTACCCAACCGCTGCGCTTTGTTCCCAAGCGTGTTTTGATCCCCTCTACAATGCTTCTGTTTGCCCTTTCAACCTGTCCGTTTCCTTGGGGGTGCGCCACAGAAGTGAAGATTTGCTTGATTTTCATAGAATGAAGCCATTCTTGTAAGTGCTGGTCCGTGAATTGCGTTCCGTTGTCACTCACAATCTCCATGGGTAGTCCAAATCTGCAAATTATGAACTCCCATATGAATTTCTTGATATTGCGCCCATCGATCGTGGCCAGCGTCTTTGCTTCTACCCACTTGGTGAAATAGTCAATAGCGACCAATAGGTATTTTACATTGCCTGGCGCAGTGGGAAAAGGTCCCACTAAATCTATGGCCCATTTTTGAAATGGCCATGCTGCAGTGACCGGTACCAAATTATTCTTTGGCCTGAGTGTTCCTGGCGCATGTCTTTGACATGCGTCACATTTCCGCAGCTCTTTGACTGCGTCAAGGTGCATTCCAGGCCAAAAGTACCCAGCGTTCATAAGTTTCGCAACGACCATGCGAGGTCCTGCATGTAGTCCGCATGTACCTTCATGATGTCTCGAATCAGGTATGTTGCTTCTGCGGAATCAACGCATCTGAGTAATGGCCCAAGGTAGGACCGCCGATACAGGATGCCATTATTTACCTCGTAATGCAAAGACTTGTGTTGCAGTTTCCTTGCTTCCGCTTTGTCTTCTGGGAGAACTCCCTTGGTTATGAAAGCCATTATTGGAGTAATCCAGGATTCCTTACCTGTTTGGATTACATTCACCTGTTTTGACGGAACGGATGGTTTGGCCAGTTTCTCGACTCAGATGTCTTTTGCCATGTGGTCGAATGCGGTTGACGCCATTTTGCTCAATGCGTCGGCTGGCTTGTTTTGACTTCTGCGGACATGGATGACTTTGCAGTAATGGAAATCTTCATTAATTCCTTGGTATGCTGTAAGTACAGGACCATGGTTGGTTCCCTTGCTTCGTACGTGCCATCGATGTGGTTGGCGACTAACATTGAATCCACGTGTGCTTCAATGTGCTGTGCGCCCATCTTTTTCGCAATCCGCAATCCGGCAAGCAGAGCTTCATACTCTGCCTCATTGTTTGTTGTTTGGAACTCGAGCCGTATTGCGTATGTGTACTCTTTTCCCTCCGGTGTTATTAGGCGGAGGCCTGCGCCCGCGCCTTCATCATTACAGGCTCCGTCGGTATACAATTTCCATACCTGGGCTCCATCGGGTGTGATAGAACTGGACGCTGCCTCTTTGGTGCATTCCTCAATTTTATCTGCTGGGACCTCTGTTAGGAAGTCTGCGAGGACCTGTCCTTTGAAGGAGGGTCTTGTTTTGTACGAAATTGAGTGCTCCCCCAACTCTATTGCCCACTTTGCCAAACGTCCGGAGAGTTCTGGTTTCCGCAAGATGTCGTTGATCCGGAAGTCTGTGAGGACATTGATTGGATGTCCTTGAAAATACCTCCGCAGTCTCCTCGATGCGTGGACTAATGCCAGGACCAATTTTTCCATTGTCGAGTAGCGTGTTTCAGCATCTAGAAGCATGCGGCTAACATAGTAGATTGGGGTTTGGACCCCTTTCCGGTCAACCATGAGAACTGCCCCGATAGCCTTGTCTGTTACGGACAAATACAAGGTGAGTGGTTCCTTTGGTAGTGGAGCTGTGAGTGTTGGCAGGTTGCCTAGACACGTCTTCATTTCTTGGAATGCATTTTCTGCTTCTTTCGTCCAGTTGAAATTGGACTTTTTTAAACAATTCTTCAGCGTGTCCACGAAAGGAAAAGACTTGGACGCATAGTTTGACAGGAACCTGTTCAAAGCTACAAGCCGTCCCATTAACGTCTGTACTTCCTTGATTGAGGATGGTGAAGGCATCCGTTCGATTGCTTGAACCTTCTCTGGATTTGGACGGAATCCATCTTTTGTTACCAACACGCCGAGAAACTTTCCTTCCTCCATTCCGAAGGAACATTTCCCCGGATTAAGCTTCATCCGCACACTTCGTAACTGATCAAATGTTTTCTGTATGTCGAGTAACATTTGATCCTCCTCCCTGCTCTTGATCACCAGGTCGTCGACATATACCTCTAGGTTTACACCGATTTGTTTGACGAAAGCGGTGTCCATTAATCTTTGATATGTTGCCCCTGCATTTTTTAGCCCAAACGGCATTTTGGTGTAGCAGAAGGTACCCATGTCTGTGCGGAAAGCAGTTTTATCCTCGTCCTCTTTGGCCATTTGTATTTGATGGTAGCCCTTGTAAGCATCGAGGAAGCATTTGAATCTGTATGGCGCCAGAGAATCGACTTTTAGGTCTATTTCAGGCAGTGGGTAACAGTCTTTTGGGCATGCCTTGTTTAAATCTTTATAGTCGACGCACATGCGCCATGTGCCATTAGACTTCCCTACCATAACCGGGTTTGCTACCCACGTTTGGTATTTGCTTTTGCGCAGTATGCCGGCCTTCAAGAGTTCTTCTACTTGCTCGTTCATCGCCTTTGTTTTTTCTGGCCCCATGCTTCGTTTCTTCTGAACAATAGGCTCTGCGTTCTTGTAAACATTGAGCCTGTGCTCCGCGACGTGTCGCGGAACGCCGACCATGTCTGATGGTTTGAACGCGAAAATGTCCATGTTTTTTGTCAGCAGCTGTTTCAAATGAGTGCGGATGGGGTCAGAAATTGCATGGCCGATGACAACTGTTTGTTCCGGGAATAGAGGGTTAATAACCCATTTTTCCGGTTCGGTCCGAACAGTTGGTTTTGCTTGCTTTGAAGGCCTGGATGTTTCTGTTGCATGACACGTTTTATTTCCCCTGATGAACGCGACTCCTGTTCGCGTTGGGAAACCCATCATCTGGTGAGGTGTAGAAGCATTGCAGTTGAACTTTGCCAATCCCTCTCGACCTAGGAGGATGTCGTGTGAGGAATTGACTGGAAGTACGGTGAAGTCGCACGTTTCGGTGCGTGAATGTTTCCCGTCAGAGAGTGTTACCGGGAAAGTCAGCGTGCCCAGTGGGTAAATGGATTCATGAATGAAACCGGATATTGGTTCCGTTGTTGGTACTATCCTCTTTTTGTCCTCATCATCCAGCTGGTCAAAACACTGCTGGTACATGATATCGGTGCTACTGCCATTATCTAGAAACATGTATCGTGTTCGATAATGACCAACAACGCCTGTTATGATCAATGGAGCTGTAGAGCATGCTCCGCCTTTTACCCTTGGCATAATCACCTGTTCTTCCTTCCAGGAATCGTTTTTTGCTTCGATGAAGGTACGCTTATGGCTTGCGCTCCTATGGATCATGTTGCATGTGTTGCGGGAGCCGCTGTAGACGTGATGTGCGTTGAGATTGCGTATCTTCTTTTGGGAGGGTTCCCCTGCTTCTGTGTTGTCCCTCTGCTTTCTTCTCATGTTTTTAACAAGATGTGTCAATTGACCAGATTTGATTGCGTTTTCGATTTCCATTTTTAAGCTATAACAATTATCCGTCATGTGACCGTGGTCTTCGTGGTATTCACAGTACTTTGACCTGTCCACGTTTTTCCTGTCACTGCGAAGCTCTTGTGGTTTTGGAAATTGAATCTGTTCTGTTTTCAGCACCTCAGATGGTGTTTTGGACAGTGGTGTCCAATCATAGTTCTTCTTTGAATGTCCCTTGTTATCACGGGATCCTCTGGAGCTCAGCATGTTTCTTGCGTCTTGTGAGGAAGAATATTTTCCCTCCTCAGCTGCGCCTGAGATTCTTGACCAAACGGACTGCTTACTTTTTCCTCTGTTATTTGATGGTCCGTGATGACCATTACCTTGCTGTGTGTTTTTGTTGCGCTGGAAAGAGCGCTCTGAAGACGCGTAGACTTTGGCAGCTTCAATTACTTCATCCCAAGCTTCCGATACGCCGTCTTTGCCGGTTAAGCATCTCATTAGATCATCATTTTTTACCCCGTGTATAAAGGCTGCGCGGGTAAGTTCTTCTCCGCATCCCAGTTGGAGTGCCTCCTTGTTGTATCTGACTATATAGTCTTCCAAAGACTCATTATCGTTGCGCGAACACAAAAGGATATGGGCTTTGTCCTTTTTGTGCTTGCGCAGATGAGAGAAATGGTTTTTGAACTTCCTTATTAAGTCATCGAAGTCAACGAGACTCCCAACTGGCAAACTTTCGTACCAAACTCTAGCTGCCCCGGTTAAAGTTTGTACGAACAAGTGGCACCAGGCCTGCACTGGCCATAATTTGGAGCTGCCAGCACAATCGAATGCGTGCAGGTGATCATCAGGATCACGCAGGCCATCAAATCTTCCAATGGTATTTGGTAATTTACATTCTTGTGGCATCGGTGCCTCTGCGATTCTTGCGCAGAACTTCGAACGTTCTGCGAAAGTTTTTGGTCTGTATGGCTTGTACAGATCATCATCTTTGGGAGCCAGGCTGCTGGCAGCAGTTTTGGAATGTTGTCTCTTGCTCGTGTCATGATACACTTCGTCCTCGGATTCGTAGCCGTCTGGTTCACCGTTCAGGTTGACGGGGTCCTGACCGTGAGTATTTCTACCACGGCCTCCACCACGTACCGCCTGACGGTGTCCCTTTGCGTGACGGCCACTGTTGTTCTTCTGTGGGGATTCTGAATCATCCCCGCTTAGGTCGAAACTCAACGCCTTCTGAGTCTTGAGTTTTGCTTGCTTCATTACCATCTTCTGGTATTCAGCAATCGTTTTTGAGTTTTGTTGGGCCAACCATTCGTCCGGGTCAACCGAAGAAAGGTTGTCCTGTGCCTTTTTTCCTCCACTTGTTCCTCCCTTTGTTGGGTGGAATTGGAATGTAGAGGCTTGTTGCCTCTGGGCCACATTCTTGGTGATTGTGTTTGGCGTTACGTCTTGAATTTCTTCGTTGACTGTGGCCTCGGCATCAATGTTGTTGTTTCCATCCTTTGAGAAAGCCATTGTGCTAGTTTGAAAGATTGGTGTAACCGTATCGGATGGCGCCAATGAAGAAACAAATAGCCTCACCACCGATTAGGGAGGATAAGGTTATTAGTTGCTACAGAGTTGATCCTTCACTAACAGCTACGGCTTGGAGATACCTGCAAATAAGAGTGAAAGTATGGGTGTGGAGACGACTACTCGAAGTAGTTGTTTATGACAAAAACGGGGTGAATGGGGATACTATCTAGTATGATAGCTCTCCAGGTCAGTAGAAAGTGTCCTCTCCAATTGGGGATGTGATCCCTTTTATAGGAGAGTCCGTATGCCACCATTACCCAAGTCCTAACCGTGGTTAGGTTGTCTCCATCACCCTTAATTATGTCAATAAGGTGATATATGGAAAGCTAGATTAAAGGAAATAGTGGAATCGAGTACCGCCTTAATTGGCATGGTTACGTGATTCATGCATGGCTATTGACCATGCATGATATTCGCCTTGACCGGTCCTTGACTGTTGACTGTGCATTTAATGAGCTTTGACCAAATCCTGCGCATGTCTTTCTTCCGCGCGCTAGTGTTGTTCCGGGTTTGGGTATGCGGAATGGTCTATTCAGTACCCAATCCCATCACCGAGCCTCTAAAGGTTAGTGTAATAAACAAGGGGTTGAAGAAGATACGAAGGAGTTCGTGTTCTTCTTGAGTGAAAGTGTATGTGATATTAGATGCCAACAAAAGGAGAAGGAGCTCCCCCTTTTGTAGTACCTTGACATCACACTTTCTCAGCCCATCCTCTACCCTTGATGGGGCCCGGCCCAGGTAGAGGTGTCTCCAAGATTCCGGCCCAAGTCCTTAAGCCCATTTAGTGCAAGTGGGTTTTGGTAAAAAGGAGAAAGTAAAATGGTAAGGGGGGATGTTACCATCCTGACGTTTGTATACGTGGCGTCCGTTGAATGGATGCTGATGGTCGGCGTACACGTGGCGTCCGCCTACTGGTAGACCGAGGACGGTGGGTAATCATACTTTTCCTTGGACCTCGAGACAGGTTGAGAAAGCTTGCTGTCAGGAAGATATCTTGGCTGGGAGGCTGCCACGTCGTCGTCCTTTCTGTATGTCAGACTGAGAGCAGTCTCTGATTGGAGAGGAACTCTGACGGGCAGCCTGTTGCGTCAAAGATATTTTGTCTGGGGCAGGGGTGAGTCCCAAGGCTGCCCCAAAAGGTATCTTCCAGTTGTGTTGGCGAAGCTTCCTTTGGCTTGCTGGGGAAGCTTCAAAACATGTTGGATTCTCCCCTAACTTTACCCTTGTTTACAGGAGGTCCCCTAACTTTACCCTTGTTTATATTGGGCCCCTTAGCTTTTGATTTTTCCACAGCAGGTGTTGTAGTTCTTAACTTTTTCCGAGTAGCCCCCTTAGGTTTTGGTTGACTTACAATATGAACTCCATAATCATCAACATCAAATTTTTGTAAGGTACCGTGACACACTGCCCTAACCCTTTTCTTATCATCATTCACAATAACAATTTGCCTTCGTGTCTCAACTGAATGAGTTTTAATCAACTTTTTTGCTTCTTCCTTAGTTCCAAATACTTGGGCTAAGTGAAAAACTACTTTGTTCTCATTTCTATTATGATTTGCCTTTCTTATTTGATTTAGGTGTCTTCTCCTAGCACTAATTTCATTCTCATCAGACTCTAATCCACTTGGGAAAGCATCATTCTGCAACACTTCATCATCATTGGACTCTAAACCATGTTGTTGATTACATATATCTTCTTCTTCAACATCAAGGTCAACATGCATCCTATAGTCACTCATATCCACTTCATGGTCAGTCATACAATTGTTTTCATCTACTATAAAATCACTATCACTATCCTCCTTATCATTTCTCATAAAAATCACTTTCAAAATTGTCTTCATTGGACTGTCTTGCACTACCTATATCCTCTTTATTGGACTGTGTTGCACTACCTAAATCCTCTTCATTTTGCAATGGTCCACTATCATACAAAAACATGTCATCATTAACCTCTAATGGAGTTACATTACCCTTCCTAACCACACTATAATCCCCACCATCACAGTTTTGACCAGCCCCACTAGACTCCACACATTTGCCTAATCCAGTGAAGTTTAAGTTTCTGACTACATTTAGCTTTGCAGGGACTAGTGCATAGGGTCCAGGTTCATCAATTTCTTCAATGGTAACACTCCTCCTAGGTTTAGTTGGTGTCAATAAAATTTTCTTTATGTTATCTAAACCATGTTAAGTAAAAACATTGATTATCTTATGCACTGCCACATGTTGAGCTAACCTCAAAACATCCTGATCACAACTTAGGTCTTCAATACCATCGTATAATTTTTTTTCAGGATTTTAGAAAAAGTAATAAATATGATCAACAACAGAGTATCCTAACATACCCATCATCAAGGAAACTTCATGCACAGAGAACCTATCAATATCACACAAGTCAACGTGGTCAATCATACCCCCTGCATATATACGACCTGAACTTTGAGTTAATCTACCACCATGATGAAGCTTTATGTTGAACATATTGGGATTTCCAACTGCAAAATTTTAAAAATTTGAACTTTTAAAAACATACAACATTAAAACAACAAATTAGGGTTAAACTTACAGAATAGATCATCGACATCAACAATACGTGTTGCTTTTCGTATAGTCCAGCCATCATCTGCTGACATTGTTGATTGTGTGAAGAAGATAATGATCGACGAAGTTGAAGGACAAATGTGTTTAACTCTGGTATTACGGAGGGTTTTTAAGAGGGGGAACTGATTTGGAGAGGTGAATTAACTGTTATGCCCTCACACGTCCCTCACGTGATCAATTTTAACATTAAAATCTAACTTGGTTAGTGCTAAAGGACAGTGGGTGTAAGATTTTAACTCATTAAGGATCATTCTCATCATTTTAAAAGCCAAAGGGTATCCATTGAAAAACGATGTAAACTTAAAGAACGAAATTTGTAATTTTTCCTTTATTATTTTTGATATTGAGAAAACCCAAAAAATAAAGAATCCTAGTGGACATCATGTCATGTGGTATCAACCGGTTAGCTAGCCGCCACACTCTGCCACATAAACCAATTACATAATTGCTTAAAGAATTAAAGAACATACACATTTAGAATTTTAATGTATTATATGCGCAAATAAATACACTTCCGGTTAAAGAGATCATGTTTGTGTCATTCATGTTTATGTGCCAATGTTGGGACCTAAGTAAAATGGCCAAAACACATCATGAGACCACTCAATGTGTACCAAACCATCTCCATCAGAACTCATATAACTTACAACAACTTACATCAATCGTTAATTCAATCACATCATTATTCCATCAAGTTACTAAAGCTATATGTAGCAACTAGGGCCACCGTAGACATCCCTACATAATACGCAGAGTCGATTCTAAAAACTCGAGTGTCTCAACTAATTCGAAAAAAAGGCCCTAAGTTTTATGTGTGTATCGTATAGTATAGGTATCGTATAGGCTTATAAGTGTAGTATATGTGTTGTATAAGCCTCACATATGTTTATAGGTCCTGTATAGGCCTCGTACAAGCTTATGGTGTAGTATACAGGACGAGACGATACAATACATATATTACAGACCTAACTATACATATACTTTGCTATAAGCCTATATTAGGCCTATGCTATTCTATAAGCCTATAATATACTATTATAGGTTATATGATACTACACGATATGATGCGATACAAGATCTACACTACACACGATAAGGTTTTAAAACTATTTTTAATTTAAAAAATAATAAAACATTCGTAAAACTTTGTTAAAACAACTAATTTGAGGGAATATTGTTGACAGGTCACTAGTGTCAAGCATTTGCTTAACATAAAGCTAAATACATCTCGCTTTCAATTTGTATACAAAATATATAAAATATATTGCATAAGAGGTAAAAAATTTGAAAAACAAAAACGCATTGATAAGCCTCATATAGCTTTATACGAAATATATTAGGGTCAAAGCTTTATACGAAATATATTAGGGTCAAAATGTTACCCAGTATAGACCAATACGCCCAGTATAAACTTGACACGCCAAATATAAACCAATCTAAAACGTATTGGTTTAGACAAAATTTGAAACATCACTATATTTCGTGTCTAAATAGACAGAAAAAAAAATCATTTGAAAATTTAAGATCGTTAAGAACAAGGCACGAGACGTCTTAAATCGTAATTGATAACCAAAATCCATCCAAGGTCGATCTTTAGAATTATATTTGGTGATTTCATCACCCTCATCAATCAAGGGAATGGATTGGGGAACGGTTTCAACAGAAGATCTAATGGATGCACTGAAGGAAGTGGATTGGTCATCGCCTCCTCGTCCCTTCAACGAATTCTTCAACAAATTCACCTTCCCTCGTTCTTCCAACAAATGGAACACTCGCCTCAAGTGCAATCTCTACTAGTAAGTTGTTATTATTATTATTATTATTATTATTATTATTATTATTATTATTATTATTATTATTATTTTTTATTATTTTTTTTTGCAGTTACCGGACGAATTACTTTCTCATGATTCTGTTTATTCTTGGTAAGTTAAGTGATATAAAGAGATGCATATGTTTGATTTGTTTTTAAATTGATTTGTTTTGAATATGTTATTTGTAGGATTGGGATTTCTTAGGAGGCCACTTGCTATTGTTGCTGCTGTGTCTACAGCTCTCACAATTGCTTTTTTAAATGATAGGTATATTTCTCTTTGCCTTTTGTTAACTATGTTGATGTTTTATGGTGGTGATGATTGGACGACGGTGTATTGTTGTTGAGTTATTGCCGGTTTACGTGTGCGGATTTTTTGGAAAGCTGAGCGCGGTCGTAGTTTTTTTAGGAAAATTGTGGTGTGTGATTTTGATGAGCAAGTACAGTGGCGAATCTTGAGCGAAAATCTCGGGGGGTAGAAACCGTATATACCAAAAAAATTCTATACGGATACTATATAATCGAAACTTCTGAATGAAAATTTCAGGGGTCGGGCGCCCCCTTCCGCCCCTATGAAGCTGCGTCCCCTGAGCAAGTATATGGCATGGCGTATGAGATCTTAGATTCTTAATCCATGGTGGCATAGTAAAACAGCACTAGTCCATGGACTTCCATAGTTGTTAGGGATTTGACATGAGATGGAGCTTCTAGACAAGTTACGGCAAGTTTGCATACAATTTCAATTTAATTATTTGTAAGAACAACACTAGACTGAAAGAAGATACAAGTATCTCCAGAGCACTAATTCTGATTTAAATGTAGAAGCTATTTATGCATCAAAATGCTACCAACAGTTATTTAACTGTATCAACTCTAGTAGTATATGTTTCTTATTTAGGTCGTAATCGTATGTGGTAATTTGGTATATGAATGGCAGGTCAATTTTTCAGTGGGTAGAACAGCCATTTAGATCATCAAAAACACTAGGGTTGTTTGGTATGGAATAGAGGAAACGATCATGGGATTGAATGGACCATTCACAGCCTTTGTAGATGTTTTGACTTCTACAATGCAGGAATCATATTTATTAAGTTGCCAAATAGGTACTACCGACCTATCTAATAAATCGCTTATGCTATATTTACGTCCTTGTTCTTCCACAGTTTTCTTCCTTATGCATCATCTCTGATCATAATATCTCATAAAATTATACCAAGTTTAAAAATAAAAAAGGATATAAGTGTTGAAGAGTTGTGCGATACTTAGACGTCAAGTTGATATATCAATATGACAGACCAACTGGCCCTTCAAACGATTATAGACATTTTTAGAATGAACTACAGTTATTTGGAAAGACCTCTGAAAATGTGTACAACTTAGAGAAGTTGTTGATGAGTGCAAATACTAGTTTCTACCTTTGTAGTCCCTCTCTTCTCTCTCTCTCTCTCTCTCTCTCTCTCTCTCTCTCTCTCTCTCTCTCTCTCTCTCTCTCTCTCTCTCTCACTCACTCACTCACTCACTCATGTGTAGCTAAAGGCAGTGACATTGATAAACTTGGATTCAGATAAAAGAAGATTTGTGAGGTTTAAAGATCAGAGAGATAAGAGGGGTATATTGTAGTTTTTGTTCCATTCATGCCAAAGAGGGGCCTCATCTTTGGGAAGCATACTATCATACCAGCAAAGCCATTGGATATAAACAACCTTGTTTCTTGTGTCTCCATTGATTATAAATTATGTTCAGGCTTCATTTATTTTGTTACAGTTCATTTAATATAAGCTACATTTAGATTTTTCTTTAACACCCATAATTGTGGACCCACAAAAGTTGAACGGAATTTTTCTGTAATGTGAAGTGGTTTTTATCGTCTTTTTTTTTTTTCCCTTTTGCTGATATCACAGTTTTGTGTATGGTTCTTTTGGTTCAGCGTTTCTTATGTTTTATATGTTCTTTTTGTTGTTGAAGTTTCAAAATTGCAAATTAAGAATATCCATGACCAAAATTGAGAACAGAGTATCTACACCTAGCATGCTTTGTGTGGTATGGAATAGTACCTCTGTAAAAACATATAATTTTCTTTTAAGCCAACCCTTATGCTTACCAGGCAATAATTTTCTTTCTAGTTTCTAATTATAAACATCCTGTAAGTTATGCGAATATACTTTGCTTTGTAAGTTGCAATAAGATCTTGTCAAGGTTTTTACTTGGAAAACACCTAGGTTTGGAATTAGATATTTTGCATTACTCTCTTTCTTGAAACTAAGACAGTATGTTCTTGTTATACTCTTTCAAGTGAATGGTAGTTTGTACAAGTAAAAACATGAGTTTAGATGGTTCGGTGAAAGCTGTAATGGGTTATTTCTGTCTAGTGGTGGTTTTAGTGTAGCTTGTTAAACATCCTCTATATGGTAATGGAACGGTTTACAGTTTTGCAGGCACATTTAGTGAAAAAGTAACAAGATTTGTGAGGCAATTTTCCCCACATTTAGCTGCAAAAATGAGACCTCCACCAATGTGAGCTTCTTTGCTTAAATGTTTAGAACATTTAATGGTAACACTTCTTACATGGCTATCTGCAATTCGCAGGCCTGTTCTTCGAGGGCGCCCTTCGTCTAAAAGGGCAATTTATATATGCGGACGCCCTCGTTGGCAATTTGTTATTACGTCCGCTGCTGGTATGGAGAAGCTTTTCCCATTTATATTCCTTCTTTTTGGCGAATTTTTGTATTTACCCTTTTGTCATATCACAGTGAGTTTCTTTCTTTGGTTTATTTCTTGCGGCCTCTTGACTTTGTTATGGGCATTGGCCGTTGGGCTTCTTGGTATGTTCCACTTTTTTCTCGAACAACATCCAGTATTGTTTGGTTGCTAACTCTTATTTTGTTTCTCAGCTACTATCATGCATGCAAGCTTTCGGACACCTAACCTGAAAGCTCGATTGAATACATTCCGTGAGGAATTTCGTGCAGTTTGGCGAAATTACAGTGAACTCTAGTCAACGTTCGGGTACCTGTTCTTTTGATCTTTGACATTACGTCAATAGCATACACCGCTTTATGACAATGCATGGTACTTTTTGTCTCTAATGATCTGATGTGTGCAACCTCTATGTTCTTGTAGAGCCGTGAGGTGGCAAAATGGGAGATTGGGTCAAAAGGGGCTGGGTTGGGTTGACACAATAAACTTGTCTCAATTGTAAAGTGCATTTATCAGTAATTAGTATGTCAATATGATTAAAAAAGTTATTATCATCTTAATTAATAATATAATCTCTTTACTATAATGGGTCAGGACTCAGGAGGCTTTATTGTTTAGAACATACGCATTGTGCCTTCGTTTTCCTAGCATCATTTTAAACTTATTTTTTTAGTTTCACTCATTTAATGCATGAGATCCGTGCATCTAAATGTGGGGCAATTTGATATTACTGGTCTGCTATCCGGCCAGATAGATACACTACCGTATCTCATGCTCATCCCGTGTTCTGTTACTTAGATCTACAAAAGTGGTATTTGTATACTTATATCCGGCCTGATATTCTGCTTGGTGTTTAACAGAAGTGTCTGTTTATAAATGATATGTCTAAAATACCCTTTAACGATGACAAGATGAGTAAACTCCGTTTTTTGTAGCTTTATCATAATACATTTGCTTACTTTGTATGGTTTTTTAAGGCTGGACTTCCTCTTGATCCTGCTGTTGCTGTTGCGGAATAATCCTTGTAGTTTGGGCAGCTCCATTCTCGAAAAGGTTTTTGTCACAGGTTGTAAGTTGCCTATGGCCCGGTGGGTGAAAATTAGCCTGGAGAATCTTATCCAAGATCTAACGGTTTCGATTTTGTTTCATATTAACATGTGAGTAGGCCAAATTTTAAACGTTTACTTGACGTTGTTACTGAACTGAATGTTGCTGCATTCTGAACAGTGATGCATTAACATCTATCTAACCACATAATTATCTTTCTATCTCCTACTATATGATATATCTTTGAAGAAGCATTATGACAGTGTCTAGTGGTTCTCTACTAAAAGTTATGTATACTAATTTACTTATTATACTCAATTCTTGATATCATATAGCAGGAATCAACTGTTTTAACCATAAATTGGTCATATTCATCATACAATTGTTATCTTCATAATAAAAATAATTTGTTCAACAAAGTAAGCTTAGGGGTTGTTTGGTTGATTAAGTGCTGAATCATTAAGATGGTCTGAATGGTTAAGAGCTGAATCATTCAACATCCCTTATTAGCTTAATGGTTCAGCACTTAATCATTCCATTCAGATGCTGAAACAAACAGTCTGAATGCTGAATGATTCAGACCTGAATGGTTAAAAGGCTGATTAAGAGGTTACCAAACAGCCCCTTAGTTAAATAAAAGAATTTTTCTTACAAAATCATTGTATGTTGTCTGTAAACCATAGACCTAAGGAATTGCGTTTAGGGGGGAGGGGCATTCGAGGGTAGGTACCCTAGTCCTGACCGCTCCCACTATGTCACGCTAAAATAGACCCAAAGTACCGTAGAACCACCAGAACACTGGTGGCACTCTAGGGGTACTTTGCCTATAGGTTTCAAATTGATCTAAGGGTTCTAGTTGAAGATGTGGCCAAAAGGCAACTTTGCCTCATTCTCTCTTCTCGGAAACATGTTGCCCCAAAAATGTGGTGTTTGGGGTTTACTTATTAAAACCCTTTTATTTGATTATGTTTTGATGTATGAATAAAATGTTCAAGAGAGTGTCTGGGATTGCTCAGATATTTGTAACTGAAATATGCTGCTTCAGAAAAAGCAGTTTGAAGTTTTTTTTTTTTTTTTCTAAAATGCTGATTTCAAAAACCAATAACTTTTTTTACTGAACAAACACAGAGCCAAGGATTAAAAACTACATTAAAGAAACAAGTACTTGACCGCGTCTCACGTGATGATTACAATTTGATATAAGGACTCTAGAACAACAACAATTTCAGCAAAATTTGTGCCAAAAAGCTTCAAATTGTCTCATCTGGTTGGGTTTTATGTACCATAGCTTCGGTCTCCCGCGTCTCCAAGTCCTGGGATAATCATCCTGAAATCACCATTCAAACATGAGCTTCAGATCACTCAACAATACATGATTAGTGATTTTGTGAAATTGCTTACCCTTTATCAGTAAGCGTTGGATCAATGATTCCAGCATATACATGCAGCCTGAAGAAATTATAAAAAAAACGTCAAATCTCAAACGATTATAACACGTGTCATCAAGTCTCAATGGTTTTCGGGATAGTCATATCTTTCGTACCCTGGATACTTCTCACTCAGTTTTGAGAGCGCTGGAGGGCATGCCACAGCAGACACCTAAATACATGTCAATCTTATAGTTAGGTGCAAGAGGGTAGGGGAGGAAAACTTGCAACTATTTACGACAGAATATGGAACGGCTTTTATACTCACCACTTTGATATTCTGGTTGTCAACGCCGCGTTCCTTAATCATGTCAATGGCTGTAACTATAGTGCCGCCTATAGATTGTTAAAATACAAAAAAGAATTATCAGTGAAAATAAAATTAACATAAAGGGCAGCCGGGCAGGCTTCAACGTATGAACGGAAACAAACTAAAAACAAAACTTACCTGTTGCTAGCATAGGATCTACAACGAACACTCTAGTTCCTTCAGAAAATTTTTCAGGTAACCTGCATAGTTCCACTAAAGGTTTCAATGAAATTGTTTGAACACTATATTTTCTCTATATATTATTTTACTTTTTAGGTTAGATATTAAATAAATATATATCTTGTGAAAAATTGGTATAAAATGGCTGATTCCTATTGGCTATTGCACAGAATTCGCTTTTAAAATGATGGCTTAAATAAGTAATGACCCTGAATGGTACTTCTTACTTGTTCAAATATACCGTTGGTTGAAGAGTCTCCTCGTCTCTGCTAACACCTTCATTTAAAAGTAAAAATAAAAGAAAACGGTATACAAAATAGGTAGTAAATGTTAACTTTATGTAAAAGAGTGTACTAACAGATCACTCTTTGACATTAACAATATTAATTACCTAGGTGGTATGTGTTAGTTGCTGGTAAGATGGACGCTGCATGCTCTGCAAGAGCAAGACCAGCTCTCAGGATGGGAACAACCTGCAAATGTGGCTTATGAGTTAACTATAAAACATGATTGCAAATACCGAACAATTCTGAAATGAAAAGTGGTAATTTCTGGAAACTTCTAGACCATATACACACACGAAAGACGCATTCTGATAAATCATAGTGACACGACCCTAAAATATACTAACCGCTACAGGTTCTCGAGGATCAATAAATTCCACTGAAGCAACCCCGAGCGGCGACTGAATCTCCCCTGAAATTGTAGGCTGCAAAAAGCAATAAATTTAGTTTACTACAAGTTTCATGTATGCCAAAAGCTAAGAGCATGTTTGGCTCTCCTTATTCCCACCTCCTTATAACTTATAACTTTTTCAAAAAGTTAATAAGTTACAAAAAGTGTTTGGCAAAATGAAAAGAACTTTTTGTTTTAACTTTTTGTAAGCCTATGATAAGTTGTTTTGGAAAAGTAAGGGATGAGTGACTTTTTGAACCTCCTTATAACTTATTGATGGTTATTTACCAACATGCCCTTATTATATCCTTACACCTTCCCTCATTTTACCCTTTTTGGTCATTTTACCTAATAAGTTAAACCAAACACTTTTTTACAAACTAACTTATCAACTTATTTTTTTTTCCCCACCACATAAGCTAATCCAAACACTTTTTTAAAAACTTCTTTTTAAAAAGTCATAAGTTAATAAGTCCTTTTAACAAAAAGTCTTTTTTGCCTCAAATAAGTTTATCCAAACATGCCCTAAATCACAAAGGCAAATGTAGACATCTCAAATTTATATAATAGCAAAAGACCAATTTTGGCTTTTGTATCAACCCTGTTCTATCCATATTTATTATCTCTAATATTAATAAAGTATTTGTTGTTATAAATATAAAATTAATGGAATCATGTATACCAGCCAATCCCTTGATGCTTCATACATAAGCAGCCTTCCCAACTCAGCCATGGCATTCTCTGCAATAAATTGACAAATTAAATTAGAACCCTTATAACCGAAAAGGCGAAAGAACACAATCAAATTCTAACAAGATCATGCCCATCCATTTTTTTTTTATTTTGTTTGGGTAACCGTGAGAACCTGTTACCAGAAAACTCACAAGACCCCACCAACACCCGTCAACCAATGCCCGATATTCAGCAGGTAATTACCAGACATATACCTAACGAGTATTGGCCCGGGCAAAAGCGAATCTTATTGGGAGCCGCCGCCACCACCCCCCCCCCCTTATTCGTAGTGTCATTTTTACTGAAAATTTTATATGTATTGAGTCCAGCCCCCAATATTTACCGAAAACTAAGTTCAACAAACGAGGTATAGATATGGAATTACCATTACCTGGCCCGAATCTAACCCATTGCCATCCCTAACTAGCGGGACTCAAAACGCTTACCACCGTGACTAGAAACATATTTGCATAATCACAAGCTTCAAGATTCATTGACACAACTTACATTTTCATTTGCATAAAAAAATAATAAAAAAAGAACAAAAACAAAAGTAAAAAAGATTAAAAAACTTCACACTAAAGTATAATTAATTACAAAATTTGGTTAAACAACAACTTACTAAAAATAGGGCAAGGTGTTTGCTCATTTCTAAGCACAGAAACCCAGTGTTTAATCAAAGGATGAGGAGGCACAAACACCTACACAACACATCAAACACTTTAATCAAACAAAATCAATAATTACAATATAATAAAAAGATAAAGTCAAACAGTCACTCACCAGCATTCTGTTATCAAGAACAGACTTCTTTTCAGTAGTAGCTTGCAATATGATGCTGCTACGCTGTTTCCGCAGCCTATTAAAGAATAAGAACTGTAAAAGCAATAAAGTAAGCCACTAAATTAGGGTTAACAATAATAATAATAAACAATTGGGGAGAAAGAAAATAAAATAAAAAAACAGAGAGTGGAATAAAGAATTAGTGGAAAATGAAAAGTGTATATTGTACCTTATTGTTGTTATTATTAATATTATTATTATTATGAATGTGGAGAAAAGGAGTGGCCGGAGAAGAAAAAGAAGGGAGGATAAAGGTGGATGAAATGCGTGAGGAAGCCATCATCATCATGAATGATCAAAGTAAGATTATTGATTGGATTCCGATACTCATGGTAATGGAACATTGTGTCCGGCTAGTTATTATTATATTATTAAAAAGATTATCTTAAACAAAGGAGCAAATAGTCAAATACCATATTTTATTATTAAAGATTATTTTATGTGCCCGGCATTATTTTCAACCGTGTTAGTGGTAATGGCCTCCGTTAATTTTTAACTGCCGTTAGGTAACTTAGTTACAGTTTGCCATTAACTTTACCAACAGTCGTTAGGTAACTGAGTTACTGTTAACGCCGTTAGCTTTAACTTCGTTAGCTTTTAACCGTAGTTAGGTAACTAAGTTACAGTTCTCCGTTGGCTTTAACTTTAACTCTGTTAACTTCTATCCGTTGTTAGCTAACTGAGTCACTGTTTCGCGTTAACTTCTAAGTAGAGTTTTGGATAGTAAGTAAAAGAGTTACTGTTCTCGGTTTTAACTCCGTTAATTTCTAACTATCGTTAGGTTACTGACTTACTATTCCTCGTTAACTTCTAACCATGCTTTTTAACTGTAACTAGCAGAGTTATTACTCCCCGTTAATTGATGATTGTAAGTTTCAACGTTGAATTTGTTGTTATTTGATGTTATTTGAATACCGCCTTTTAAAAGCCAATATGAAAAACGTGCAACGCGCGTGTACTAATACACCTAGTTATCTTAAACAAAGGAGCAACATAGTGACTTGTCGTTGGTGTTTTTTCCGATCTCTATGCATTTTACTGCTTCACCAGAAATTGGCCCGGCCCCTACCGTACTTTAGGTTGATAGTTTTCATCGCCTGTCCAGAGTTAAGCCCTAGGATTTGACGTCAAACTTAAAAAGCCACATCGTCTCATAAAAAATTGATTAGTAGTTTTTTTGATCATAAAAAACACATTTTTTTTGCTTATTATCATAAAACTCTCTCAAAATGTTATATTTCTTGATTGGATAAAACCTTTTTGAAAATTTACATTACAATAAGAATAACAATTATTAGTTTATAACTTTTTAACTATTTAAATTTATATAGAGCATTGTATATGTTTCTAGTTTTTTAGGCTATTTGGTATGAATTCGGGGGAAGGTATCGGGGTGATGATGTGTACAATTCCCCCCCTCAAAATCGGTGAGTTAGTGAAGAATTCCTCTTTTCTACCCGGGTGATGTGATTGGCCAAATTTTTTTTTAATCAAACTTTATAGTATAAAAAAATGAAGGGGGATTGGAGGAATTAGAGGAATACCATTTCTAAACTTTTGAGTTGCGTCATCCACGTTCATGTATTTTTATTATGTTGTCTTTTAAAATATTATATTATACTATGTATGAATTATAATTATACTATACTATGTACGAGTAATAATTCACATCCATTTAGACACGTCTATATCCATTCACACGCGTCTATACAGCTTCATGTACAACACTATTTTTCACTACACGTGGTCTTCTACTTTGATTTCAATCTTGAACATTTTGAAACAACTATAAATGCCTACCAACACCTTTATCACATGGTGATGGTTTGATAAAAGCAAGATACTTTCTTTTCATTTATGGCAATTCTTATTTTTTTTTTAACGTCAAATTTTACTTCTTGTGGAACTTGAACTCATGACCTCCCCTTAAGTGTTTTTAGAAGCTTAAAGTCCCCCGGTTGATGACCAACTTGTTTAGTTCAATCGAGACTTTTTTAATAAGAAGATTATTTTGCTATATTTTACTTTGATTTAAATTAGTTTTCTCTCTAATTCTCATTAATTCTTTATTGATCCTTTTTCGTTCTTTATTTTTGTATCTTCACGTCTTCATGAATTGTTATAGCTTTGATCTTTCACCTTTACACTTTTAGGAATGTTGCAGTTGATGTTATTAAACTTGTTAATTGTTGCACTTGTTGATCGTTTAGCTTGATCCATGCTTGACTAATTCAATACCATTAGCTTCAAACATTTCACCATCATCTTGTAGTAGACATTAAGTTTATGTACATGCATGTGTATATGCATTTTTACTAACAACCTAATTACACAAGTTCCTAATCCTAATCTTATCAAAACTACATATCATTTTTGTCTATTGATTTATTAATTAGCACTAAAAAAATTGTTCTACCAATAGTTTTATTCAGTTTGCATCTAATTTTGGGCGTATCATTTTCGGGAATGTTACATAGTAGATTTGTTTTTTTTTTTTTTTGAACGGCAAATTTCACTCCTTGTGAGACTTGAACCCATGACCTCCCCTTAGGTGTTCCTAGAAGCTTTGCTTCTACCATTGGGCCACCAACCCCAATGGCACATAGTAGATTTGTTTTATTCCTGTTTTGTCTCATTATGTTGGCGGCGGGGGAGGGGCGTATCTTCCAAAGTGCTACAGGCAATACCCTGTTCTTCTTCCCTCTTGTTTTCTTTTTTCATTTTGAGATGTTTTATTCCGTCCAAATCTATTTCTTTTCTTCTCCGGCTACAAATCATCAACACTTTGTCATTTACTATCTAGTTTTATTAGATTTGAGATAAAACATATACAAATGTGAGTACTTATATATATATAGAAACTATGTTTCCTTTGGAGCATATGAATTTTCATCGGTCCTTAGACGTTATATTCTTACAAAAAAGAGAAAAACTATGCCATTTACTATATATTTTTTATATCAGATTTGAGGTAAAATATATATAAACGTGAGTACTTTTATATATAGAAAGTATGTTTCCTTTGGAGCATATCAACCGTTAAAAAAGAGAGACAAACGTTATATTCTTAAAAGAAGAGGGAGAAGGAAATCCTATGTTTCCATTGGTTTGTAGACGTTATATTATACTATACTAACATTTTGGCCATGGCCATATGCTAGCCTGCACTCATTTTATCCGACGTGTAATTATCTCAAGCTATACAACCTTTCTATGCTTTCCTTTTGCCTACCAGGCCAGTAGCCTATGAACGTTGGCCCACGTGCTTGCATCTCATGTATCATCATTCATTCATTCTCATACTTTTTCAAGTACCACTTTTCTATGTCAATTGAGATGAAAACCTATGCCTTCTCTCTTACACACTATAATGAAAAATTATGTAAATATATGATTACTAATAATAATTTTAAACTTAAATATATAAAAGTATAAGTATTTTAAGTCGGTCATTCACATGTTGATATATAAGATAACTAATATACAAATCTAAGAGTTTGATTAACATCATTGTTGGATAGTTATGCTATTATAGTTCTTGATGAAGTCAAATCAATAATATTCGTGCATAATTAATATTACAGTCTAGATGTTCTAACATTTGACAAAAACAAGTTTATTAACCTACTAGAAAATTATCCCTATCTTGACACACATTTTATGATTTATGACACGCGCTCATTTATGACACTCAAAAGCGTGTATCATAAAAAAATTGTCATGCTTTAAAAAATCTAGCTAATTAATGACATGTTTTTTTTGTGTGTTAAGGATGTAGTGTCAAGAAATGGAAAACATGACGGTATAGAATTTTGCGTGTCATCTTCTTGTGTCATGTAAATTTCAGAAAAATTAAATTTCCCTCCCATTAACCCTTGGGTATAAAATCTCTCTTTTTCTAGGCATTTCAGCCACCAACCAAGCAACCAAAATCCCTAATCCCTCTCTCTATCACATCTCAATCTCTCTCTCTCTCTCTCTCTGTTTCAGAAATGGATTAAACCTAAATCACTCATTCACATCTCTAATTTTAACAACCAATTGTTGTTTCTTCTATCCATGGATTAAACTTCGAGTGCATTAACGGCTACATCACTCCTTATTCAGGTTAACGCATTTCCAAATCACTTGCTCTTCAGTGTTCGTTACATAATATTATATAACTTACATGATTTGTTTTACGTAACTTGTTAGTTAAACTTCGTAGATCTACTCGTTTCCTACGTTTTTAGGTTTATTTCTTTTGTAGTTAGCAATTCTGCTGAAAAGGTTGAACTCGAAACCCTAGGTTGTTATTTAGTTATAATAGATGTAGATTTGGCTTATTGTTAGGGATTGTGGTGTGAATTAGTTGTTTGCTTATGAATTTGTCTACTGTTCATTGTGTTGTTGCTAATTTAATGCTTATTAGTTTGAAAATTGTTTTTAGGTGTATTTTTAGAAGTTACTGTAGCTGAGTTTTGAGATTGAGGAATACTTGTTTTGTATGTGAATTTGTTAACTGTTCATCGTGTTGCTGCTAATTTGATGTTTTGTTAGTTGAATAATAGATTGATTGTGTTAGTTGAATAATAATTTGTTAACTGTTCATCAGAATGTGTAAGTTTTTTTACTTAGTGCAAGTCCACTTTTACCTTTTGATTTTACAGTCTTGATATCTGTATGTTTTCTCCATGTTTTACTATTTCTATTGAAAATGTTTTGCTATTTCCTTATTCAAATATTTTGACATCTATGTAGATTTGAGTATCCACAGCCAACGTTTCAGAAGTTGATGAAAGAGAACTGCATGGAGCCTTTCTTCGTCTTTCAAGTTCAGCATTAAGAAATAGATTTTAAAAAAGATAGCTTTAGCATGTGCTTGTGTTATATATTAATCGGCCTTCTATTATCACAGGGAAGGAACGTTGGGTTTGGGATGGGGTGGGCTTCGTGGAGTCGAAGTTAAATCAATCAAACGGGCGCTGTAAGAAAATTCTGCAGATGCGGGAAGTCGCTTGGTGCAGCAGATTTCGTGGGTTCCAAAAGGGTTTGGGTTTTGGCGTGGAGAGCGGCTTTGGGCAGAATTCTAACTAGGGACACAATTATTAGGCGGAACATCAACGTGGGATTAGACGCGTGTCCTATGTGCGGAGGCCATCCAGAAACATTAGAGCATCTGTTTATCTCATGCGGTTTGGCGCAATCGGTGTGACATCTCATCTCGCAATGGTGCAGATTGGAATATATTCAGCTGTAAATTCTGCTTCTTTTATCCTTTTAATTATTCAGCCGCAACACTACTTGATTTTATTTGCTAATATACATGGTTATATCTTACAGGTGTGGCTTCTTAGGATTACTGCACATGGATGTTTTCCATCAGCGCCTTGAGCAGGTGTTCTTTTCTTGGGTTTTTAGCTAATAAAATCATTAATTACTGATCAGTTTGTTTGAAATTTTATTGTAATATTTGTTGGGATGTACTGATAATTAAATGAGGTGAAATTTCCTCAATGATGGCATTCCTCCCCTGCTAAGCCTCTTATAGTATGAGAGTGCTTGGCCACAAACCGCAATGAATAGTATTGGAGATAACTTCCGAATCTTTTTAATTAATTTGTTGTTTGGAGATAACTTTACAAGTCTGTATACTATGCCATATATAGTATCGTATTTATTTATTGGTTCTTTTTTTTTTTTTTTGTCGTAGCTTGTAAGTATATTGTCTTGTATATGTCTAACTATGCATACTTTTCTTGAAAACAACAGGAACATGGAACTCATATAATTTCTACTGTTCCAACTGTGCCCTATATCTTTGAGTATTTAGATGGGAGGTGAGTGACCTTTCGTCTTTAAAAGATCGCTTTAGCTTATTAAAAAAATTAATCAGTTTATTAATTTTTGTTTTCTAGTAAAGTAGAAGTGCAAAATCCAGGCGCGTTCACTTCAGATCCTAAAATCCGAGTTGTCGCTTCATGGGAACCTACAGTATTGGCAACAATTATTATCCCCAATGAGTAAGCTCTCAAAATCCCTATTTTTTTCCCTAAAATCCTGTTATCTAGTAGAAACTTAAGGGACTTTTAATGTTTTGCAAGAACGATAAATTAGTTTGCAATAGGAAGTCAAGTAAGATGATTTTTGTGAACTATATCACTCATTATGTTTTTTGGTTAAAGGTATGTGGGAGTCGTTAAACGCGTGTCCTTTAGCTTTTAGGATTTGTTGGTGCTGCATACTAAAGTGATGATTGAATACAGTGGTGCAATTTGGTTTTGTAGGCACAATTTCGATTAGGCAAGCATAAAGTGGGGATTGAATTGTAACTGTTTGGTGATAGCATGTATTGATATCATTGTACATCGGGTGTTTTGCTAGCATCCCGTTAGCTGGGTGATTAATAAAATTTTTGTTGGCCGTTCAAAAAATAAATAAAATTAAACATATGGTTGTTTAACAGGTATCAATCACGGGCAGAGGTCCAGAAGAACGTCTGTCTTCAAAACGGGATAAGAATCATATTCTTTTTGGTGGAACAAAGATATTCTGCTGCAGTTTATTATTAACGGGTTGTTTTGGTGCTTGCAGGGTGAAAGTCTTCCTTTATTGATTTTATTTTTGTTGGCCGTTCAAAAAATAAATAAAAATAAACATATGGTTGTTTAACAGGTATCAATCATGGGCAGAGGTCCAGAAGAACGTCTGTCTTCAAAACGGGATAAGAATCATATTCTTTTTGGTGGAACAAAGATATTCTGCTGCAGTTTATTATTAACGGGTTGTTTTGGTGCTTGCAGGGTGAAAGTCTTCCTTTATTGATTTTATTTATGAAGAATGGTCAAGTTATGCCTCGACCTTCATTTTCAAGTGATCCGTATGTTTAGGTCTAGATCGACTAATGTAATGTATTGACACAATGTTTTTGTAACCCTTGATACTTGTGGTAGGATTCGACAAATGATTGTAATGGATTTGGTGGTATATATAATATATGCAGTTTTATTATCAAATTTATTGATTTTGTAATTATAAATTTAAATATAAATCCAGGAATATTAGCCATATTGCAGAATTTTTTTTTAGGTAAAAAAAACCATGATACGCAAAATGAGTGTCATAAAGGTATGTTAAGAATGTATGTCATTAAAGAGTGTCATAAAAGCGTGTCATAAATGCGTGTCAAAAAAGCATGTCATAAAAGAGTGTCATTAACGCGTGTCATTAAAAGATGACACGCGCTTGCATGTCATAAAAATTTAATGACATGTTTTTCCTTGACACTTTGCTGTGTGTCATAAACACCCTTTTATGACACGCAATGCGCGTCAAGATAAGGGTATTTTTCTAGTAGTGATACTCTACGTTTTCCATCTAATGATATGAATTCAGATTACTATAACTTTTGACTTAAATTTAAGTTGAAAACGAGGTGAGCTTATCGTTGTCTATACTAAGTCGCCACCGCAACGCGACGGGTATAAAAACTAGTTCTTAAGAAAAAGAGAAAAACTATCTTTCCATGGTTCATAGACGTTATATTAAAAAAAAAAAAAAAAAAAAAAAAAAAGACTATGTATCCATTAGTCCATAGAGGCTTTTAATTAAAGAAATTTAGTCAAATAAAGCATCATATCCTTAAAAGTAAAAGAGGGAGAACGAGAACCAAACTAATACTTATGATCACAAACAAATATATAATTATGAGATAGAAAAACCTTATTAAGTTAGGCCATGTGGTATACTCTAACTATCTTTAACTCCACCTAGACGTCACATCCTTCATTTTGTCTCTTTTTACACTAGCTCACTTCAAGGAAATGGTTTAACGCCCCTAAACTCCACGTCGTCCCTTAACTTTCTCTCTTTTAAGTCATGTTAACATGTTAACTTAATGCCAATTTAATGCCCCTTAACATGGGAAGAGAGTGGTGTATAATGAAAGTTAAAATGTCACGTTACCCATTAACACCATTGGTGTGAAGGTACACCCGATGGCCTTAGAGTTTGAAGATTTTTTTAATTGTATTTAAAACACAATATTTTATTAAACACTTTCTTAACTAGTCATATTAAACATGTGTTAAAATTTTGAACATTACTAGATACTAACATATTCATTTGTGTGTTAGTTCCCTTTTTATTAAAAATAAACACAAACTTAATCATTGATTTCTGAAAATTGACAGGAGAAAGGGGCGAATTTGAATAAGCAACCTCTTAAATTATTGATTGTTATTAGTTATTAATTTGGAGATGAAAACAACCTTAATATCCAAGTTAATATATTTAACGAGTTAGCGTTAACCTGCGCGTTGCAGCGGGATGTTGATTGTGAATGATGCGAAAATTGTTAAGTCACATGCAAAATGTTCTTTTCATTTTGCTTGGCACAACTTTTTCGGCACAAATTTGAACCAGACATTTTTTTTACCTGCGACAAAAATGTTACTTTTTTTTAAAGTAGAATGATAATTGGAAATGGCGTTTGTATGCTTAGTCACATGGTATACAAAGACATAGCAAAATTTTTGCCCATATTAAAAAAAAACGATGGGAAAACAGGAATGTATGAAAATTGTTAAGGCACATACGAAAGAATAAGGTTTCTTTGTTTGTCACCATACTGGTAATTCTTTTTTGCTTTTTATAGGAAAAAATATAAGTGTGTGTAAATTATAAAGGCACATGCGAAAGATGGAGGTTTCTTAATTGTCACCATGCGTTTTTTAATGATAAAGTGCAAATTACATCTATTGCATATACGTCAACATAAACATAAACTGATAACAAAGAAGAAAGCAAACCTTATTCAACAATGTAAATATCCCAATTTAGATGGTTTCATAATAAATCTAACATAAACGTTGATTGAGAAAACAACAATTGCATACGTATAACAGTAATCTGTAATCACAATCAATTTAAGCGAGTGAATAGGAATTGTTACCCTAATTGCAATTTAAGAAATCAAAAAAGAATAAAAATTGAAAATACATATGATTGAATCGATTTGACAGATTTTATAAAGTTATGATGTCGAAGGGAATTTGAAAGATGGTGGATTTGGTATAGAGTTTGAAGGAATGAGAATGAGATACGGGGATATTGGAGGATTTAGAGTTTTCATTTCGATTGAGCGATGGAAGTAACTGTTAATTGCAGTTTTCATTTCAAGTGATGAAACGGTGGAATTTACCATAATATAACATGCTATATAATTCCAAATATATAATTTGTAGTTTTGATTTCGAGTGATCAAGGGAGGGAATTAATTGGTCCAAATAGTTAGTAAGTGATGAAAACCGTAAATGTGAAAAAACAAATGTTGGGTCTTGTTTTTTTTTTTAAAAAAAGTGGGAATTATTAAGTTGCATTGTGAAAAGGTGAGTCTTAGATTATGAAATGGTGGAAATGGTGGGAGGTGACCCAAGTTAGTAATTATATATATATAAATATAACTCTAACCTTTCAAAAAAAAAAATATAACTCAATTTTATGATTAAGTCAGGATTTAATTATTATTGATTTGAGTCTTTTATTGTTTTTGTTCGTATGCAACTATAACCGGATTGACTCATTATCACGAGTTGGTGTTTGGGATTGATTATTCAAAACAGATTAGGCGTTTTGGAAAAGCAGGGGTGGAGCTACTTATAGATTATTGCGTTTTGGTAGCTTAAAAAACCGATTATCTGCGTTTTCAAAACGCAACTCCAAACACTAAAAACTGATTATCTGCGTTTTCAAAATGCAATGATTTAAAAATCAGATTCAAAACGCAATCCCAAACACCCTCTATATGTGGAATATGTATGTCTGCGTGATCTGACAGGAATTTGATATAGGTTTCTTCGGTTTGTTATAGTACCAGGTACCAACACTCGTATAGCAACAAAAAGAATATCAACACATGTTTAATGTTGACTGAAAATCATAAAACGAATAAGCTATAATATTCTTAAAAGGATACCTATACGTGTTTTAGGTCGACCCAATACCATAAAAATTGATACCAGTATAGGTTCGGTTCGTCAAAATTTTGTACAGAACGTCAAGAAAAAAGATAACAAACACACTTATGAATTTTGTTTTTTTAGTTAACGAACGTAACTTATTAAAGTAAAGTCAAATTGAATGAAAACTAAATTACTTAAAGTCATATATTATTTAAAGTACAATGCTGAAATAAAAACCTAGAAAAATAATAGAGTTAACAGCCAAATTCGTCCCTGAGGTTGGTCATTTTTGTCACATCAATCCAAAATAGTTTTTTTTACAACTGGATCCTTCAGGTTTACGTTTTATTGCCAGAATCATCCCTGACACTAACTAGTTAAATATGGATGCTAAGTTGGGGGGGGGGGGGGTTATTTCTGACTTATTGCCTTACCCCTCTTACAAACCCCAATTTAAACCCAAAACTTTACCATATTAAACCAAATTCATCCCTAACACTTTACCCTAATAAAACCCTAAAACTAAAAACCCCAAGCTTGCTAGGGGGTATTTCTGACTTTCATAGACGCTACACAAAAGAAAATAACAGTTTAAACTTTAAACTTGACGGGGGTAGTTTATGCGTTATGGGCCTGGAAGCAACAGTATATACACAGGATCACAAGCTTGATGGTAAAGGATATGCTCAGTATGCTATCCTCACTTAGGTTTAGTCCGACCTACTTTTCAGAAGGCTCCAGCTATTCACATCCCCCCCCCCCCAACTTCTCTTTCAACCCCCCCCCCCAAAGCGCCTCGCTTTGGGTCAAATCGTACGAGGTGGCAGAAAAAGTGGAATATTTTGATCCAAAGCGCCTAGCTTAGGCCAAAGAGAGGCGCTTTGGATCAAAGTTTTAATTTGGGGTATTTCTTGGTGTTTTGAATTGGTTTTTTATTTTTTTAATTTTTTTAATATAATTATTTTAAAAAGTTAAAAAAAATTAAAAAAAAAGGTCTTTAACTCTAATCAAACGTCAATATAGGCGTTTTCGATTTCCAAATGAATCAACGACTTAAACTTGACATCATCAACCACAAACAAAGGTCTTAACTCTAATCAAACGTCTATATAGGCGTTTTCGATTTCCAAATGAATCAACGACTTAAACTTGACATCATCAACCACGTATAGTCAAAGATTTTAACAATAGATTCAGTATTTCCGGGAAAAATACAACATTAATCTTCGTTATCCTTTATCATCTCACAGAATTAAATACCTAACAACTGTAAATTGGAATTTAATGCAACTTCTCATATACTCCTCTTTATGGAGTACTACCTTCAACAGCTATTGTGTACGAGGAACACTTTCTTCTTTTGTTCTATAATATTTTTTTTCACAAAATTTCTTTGGCCCCAGCTATTCAAACTGTTCACCACCGTTAAGTACTAACAGAGACCTTGATCTGCAATATTTGAAAATTATCATTTCTTGACATGCTTGGTAACAGAGAGGAACACTTTCTTCTTTTGTTCTACAATATTTTTGTTAGTTGTTAATGTTGTTATAGTTTTTTTTCTACTTTTAGAAAAAATAAAAAACCACGTATAGTTGAATGCGGTATGCGCGTTAAATTTCATTAAATAAGTGAATGATCAAGGGATCCGCTTGGAGTCTAAAGCTTCGCGTGTCATCTCAAAGTATTCAATTCCGATAATCCACACCTTTCTCCTGAAGCAAAACCTCTCTAGGTTTACCATCACCAAACGGATTCACCTTAGGCCTCGGTTTGTCCACTCCAATTCCTAACATTAATTCCAATTCCAATTCCAATTCCACCGGTGCAATCAGAATCTGAAAAGAAGTTATTATCATCATCATCCACAATGTTCTTACCTAGAGCTACCAACCATCCGGTTGAAGAAGAAAAAGATGACAGATATCATTAACATAACTTGCCGTGATACTCGCTACGGTTAGTGGATACCATGGATCAGAGAGATTCAAGCTAATCAAACTCATATCTCAAGTTGGTCCAACAACTGAATTTGACTTGCTTGCATTGGAATCTTGTACGAAATCATCTCATTGCATATTCTCCATATCCATACCTTGTTTCTAGTATTTTATAAAATTCATTTCGTCTTCAAGACTTCTAGGAGTCAACAAAGGTTGACTTCTTTGAGCATTAACCATGACTATATTACATTATTATTATTATTATTATTATTATTATTATTATAATTTATTATTATCAAGAATCGGAAATTAGTAAAACGATTTATGAAAGTATCAAGAATCGGGTTTTAGTAAAATAATCGGATGTGACTTCTGAAAACCACAAACGATCAATTTAACATTACGAAACACGTCAAACAGAGACCGGAAGTCCAGCATGTCGATTAGACATACAAAAATCGTGTTTTGAAAAAATATGGGTATCGACTGTATAGTCGGAGCACCACGTAGAATGATTCATGAAAGTTGAACAAACTCGGATGTTTCAACCAAAACACACAAACGAGCAATAAACGACCCGTAACGCCTCAAACGAATTTTTTTGTATTGGGAACAACTAAAAACATTTTAAAATGAATTAAAATTAAATTTTAATCAATAACAAGTATTTAAAATGAATTAAAACAAGTTAATTTTTTTTTTTTAAAAAAAGGCCAAAACGCCTAGCTTTGGTCAAAGCTAGGCGCCTGCTGATTACATGACTACAAACAATGTACAACACATGAATTGCAAATATTTCTTACTATATGTATTCACAACAGGGTATGCTCACCAATACAATTTTTGTATTGACAAAATTATTTTGTACATGTTTCAGGTTATTTTGAGATGCATTCTTTAAGCTTTCGGATTTATATTTAGATTTTGATTCATTGTATTTCAGTTTAGTTGACATTTAGAACCGTTGTATTTCATTTCAATGTAATAAACTACGTAATCAATGTATCAATATTTACACTTTAGTACCATGAGCTATTGAACAATCGTCACTACGTGACACCTCGATGTTTCCGCCATCAGTTGGGGTGTTACAGCATTGCATGGTTAGCCACTCTCGTCTCCATCCTTGCTAATTTCTCCATTCCACAAATCTCCTTCACATACCAAGGCCGCAACACCACCCTAACAGGCGAACCTTTTACCCGCATGCTTTCACCTTCTTCCTTGTCAACCCTTATCCGCCACGGTTCAATCAAATCCTTCCACGCCCTTACTGTTGACAACATCACCCAACAAAAGCAATCGAACCCCTCCTCACTCACCACCGATCCAAACATTACCTCCCTTCTCGACTTTTTCAGCCCATCTTTTTCGAACCAAAAACCTTACCACCCACTAGGGCTGTAAACAAACCAAATGTTCGACAAATAGTTTGTGAATTGTTCGGCGGCAAGTTTGTTTATGTACGTTCGTTTAATAAATGAACGAACACAAACAAGAAACTACGTTCGTTTAGTTAAACAAACGAACATGAACAGAAGCCATGTTCGTTCATTTATGTTCGTGAACGTTCGGTAACATGTTCGTTTATGTTTGTTTGTGTTTGATAGTTCATTAGGGTTTTTAATTTTTATATTTAATTTTGTACTTCAAATTTCCCGGTAGTAGATTATTTGATATATATTAGCGTATCACATGTTAATATTACTTTAACTATTTTGATTAACTGTTATTTTTGGTAGATTAAATGAGGATTTCAAGTTTAATACGATACCTTTGTGTTTTTATAAGTCATTATGTGATCAAGATTATGTCAAGTATATTTGGTTAATCGGATTAGTATATTATGGGCGGTCAATGTTAGCGGTGAAAAATGCTAATTTTTGAAATTTTATGTGTTAGTTTGTGCTCGATTTTGTTCCGTAATGCCTATTTGTGTTCGTTTACGTTCATTTGTATTTGTTTGTGTTCGCTTTTGTTTGACATCTAAATTTAGCAAATAAATACAAACGAACAAGAACAAAAATCTCGTTCGGTAAGTGTTCATGAACAGTTTGTGAACACGTAATTTCCTTAACAAACAAACACGAACAAAAAATCTCGTTCGATAAGTGTTCATGAACAGTTCGTGAACTCGTTAATTCCTTAACAAACGAACATGAACAAGGCCTTGTTCGTGTTCATTTGGTTCGTTTACAGCCCTACCACACACACGACCTCATGATCACCACATTCCATTATCAAACAATGATCAACCTATAAATGTGAAACCTTACCAATATCCTCACTTCTAAAAGCAAATAATGACCCAATTGATTTCCGAAATGCTCGAAAATGGTGTCATTCACCCAAGCCAAAGTCCGTTTTCCTTACCCGTTCTTTTAGTAAAAAAGAAAGACGGTACATGGCGCTTTTGCGTCAATTACCGAGCTCTTAATTCAGTCACTGTAAGAGATCCTTTCCCTATTCCAACCATTGATGAACTCCTTGATGAGCTACATGGTGCTACCATCTTTTCCAAAATGGACCTTCGTTCGGGATACCACCAAATTCGTGTTGCACCCAATGACATCCATAAAACCGCCTTTTGAACCATGGATGGTCATTATGAATTTGTGGTAATGCCGTTCGGCCTTACCAATGCACCCTCAACGTTCCAATCTGCCATGAACGATTTGTTTCGAACCGTGCTTCGAAAATTTGTTTTGGTCTTCTTTGACGATATCTTGATTTATAGGTCCTCTCATGAAGACCATTATAGTCATCTTAAGTTTGTTTTCCAAACTTTGCACAACAACAGTTTCTATGCCAAGGTGTCTAAATGTACCTTTGGCGTTACCGATATTTCTTTTCTTGGTCATCGTATTTCACTTCAAGGCGTTGCGCCCGAACCCGATAAAATCGATGCAATTCAACGTTGGCCAGCTCCTACTTCATTCACCACATTGCGCGCCTTCTTGGGCTTAACCCGTTATTACCGCCGCTTTGTTCAAGGATATGCTCAAATTGCCGCATCTTTAACCGACATTTTGAAATGTAAAGATTTTTGTTGGTCGCCTAAAGCTACTGAGGCGTTTTTGAAGCTCAAAGATCATATGCAACAACTTATAACTCTTGCCTTACCCAACTTCACCGAGCCTTTCAATGTTACCACCGATGCTTCAAGCCAAGCTATCGGAGCCGTTCTATCACAAAACAACAAACCGATTGCTTTTTTCGGTAAAAAAACTTTGTTCCACTATGCAAGGCCAATCCACCTACACCAAGGATTTATACGCCATAACCGAAGCCGTAAAAAAGTGGCGTCAATATCTATTAGGTCGTCGATTCCGCATTTACACCGATCACCATAGCCTTAAACATATCCTCACACAAACTATCCAAACACCTGAACAACAAAAGTGGGTCACGAAGCTTATGGGTTTTGATTTCGAAATCCATTTCAAACCGGGGAAAGATAATAATGTCGCGGATGCCTTAAGCCGATCGGATATTCCATATTTACTCGCAATTTCTTATCCCACCGTGACTTGGTTGGCCGAACTTCGAGCCTATTATGTTTCCGATCCCATTGGCCGCGAATTGGTTTCTAAAGTGCAAAATGATCCTAATGGTTTCCCACTTCATTCCTTTCGCGATGGTTTGTTTGTTGTATGTCAACAACAAATTATTGATTCCACCCATTACTGATCTTCGACAGCGACTTGTTGAAGAGTTCCATTCCTCATTTTTGGGTGGACATTCGGGGATTAATGCAACTACAAAACGCCTTTCCGCTTCATTCTCTTGGCTTAGATTAAAAAAAGATGTCGTGGCTTTTGTCAAAACTTGTCCAGTTTGCCAAACCATCAAAACACCTAACCATAAACCATATGGCCTCTTACAACCGCTACCAACTCCCGAATACCCGTGGGTCGACATATCAATGGACTTTATAACCGGTTTGCCTTCCTCGAAAGGTAAAACGACGACATGGGTTATTGTAGATCGCTTGTCCAAATTCGCCCATTTCATAACATTGCCAAACAACTACATGGCTGTTTCGTTGGCCTCTATTTTCATGCGCGAAATCTATCGTTTGCATGGTTTGCCAGAACATGGGCGGACCTAAAGCAAGCCCAAGGGGTGCGGGCGCCCACCCTGAAAAAAATAAATTTAGTCTTACATACGCGCGTTCATCCCGTCCGCACCCCATGAAATTTTTCAGCCGCACCCCTTGGACTTTTGAAACCGAGCTCAAGAAAAAAAAATATAATTATATGTTAAGAGTTAGCCCATTTTATTAGTTAGTAGCCCAATTTCAAGAATGAGCCCAAGCCCAAAGTTTATAATAAGCCGACATGTGTTTTAATATTGATTAAAATGAAAAACAAACAAAAAAATAAACCTAAAGCCAGAAGAGCGCTAAACAAAGAAAAACAAAAACAAAAAGTTGTCCGTCTCCCTCCCTGCTTCTGATCGGCGATCGCTAAACAAAGAAGAGGAACCTGTGATGTTGACCAGTCACAATTCACAAACAATTGAACAAATACAACAAAACTCCAAAAGGTAATTAGGTAAATGTGATTATGTGAATTTTTTTCTTGAACGACAAACAAATCAATCCCGAGCACTTTCAAAGTGCCCACTCGACAAATGAGTACCCGAGAGTAATCCGGATCCACCAGTAATTTCACACCAATTTCCGGGAGAAACCCGCCGCCCGAAGGCCCACTGCGGTAAAACTCGACCCACCAGCAGCATTTTAGTATTATTATTTTTGGTATACGAGTTGACCCGAACCGAACCGACCCGGGCCACCTGATGGATAAACGACCTATATAAGGTCTATGATTCCGCACCCCATGAAAAAAAATCCTGGCTCCGCCACTCCAGAAACTATTGTTTCGGACCGTGACCCTATATTCGTAAGCCAATTTTGGAGGGAATTGTTCAAACAAATGGGCACAAAATTGTTGCATTCCAGTGCGTACCATCCACAAACGGATGGCCAAACGGAGGTTGTAAACCGCGGTTTAGAAATGTATCTTCGCACTTTTGTCGTTGATACTCCAAAAACTTGGGAATGGTACTCGTATTTAGCAGAATTTTCATACAACAACAGCCCCCATTCGGCGATTAACAAGTCACCATTTCAAGCGTTATACGGTCGCGAAGTTACTACTATCCATGATTATGTTCCTGGCTCGGCTAAAAATGGTTCCATTGAATCGTCTTTGGCTCGTCATCAACATCTTTTGCAGTCGTTGAAGTCCTCTTTGGAAGCTGCCAAAGCCCGAATGATTAAACAGGCTAACAAGCATCGCATGGATAAAGAGTTTTCGGTTGGCGATTTTGTTTATTTGAGGCTCCACAAGTATCGGCAATCTTCGGTTCATCTACGTCTTAATCCGAAGCTTTCACGCCGCTATTATGGTCCTTACAAAATCCTACAACGTATCGGGAAGCAGCCCATTTAGCTGAAGAGCCCAAGGAGCGGCCCATTCGAGACCGCAAAAGGCCCGCCAAACTGTTGGAATGAGCTGCTGACTTTTATTAGTTTTATTTATTTCTTTTATTAATTTTGCATGCATTTTCTTGTTCCTAAATTAATGGTAGTAGTGCATTTAGTGGTGGAGCATGGTAGGTTATGGTTACATGCATGTTTTCCACAAAATAAGGGATCATGGACTACATGGAGTTCACCCCAACTTGTAACTTTGTTTTGAGAAATCATCCAGAAAATTACCCCAATTGTCTTGTTCCTTCTCTTTATTTTTTGGAGTGTTTGCCTACTAGAAAAGGCTCTATCAGCCAAGGAGTATGTTTTTCTAATAAAAGTTGCCTATTAAAAAAAAACCCAAAAGGACAATAATAAGACTAAATGGTATGGAGTCGGGGAGATCACTCGGGATGATGATATGTACAATTCCCCTAAGGGGAACACCGCCCCCCTTTTAAAATCGGTGACTTGGGGGAATAAACCCCCTTCTCCCCGAGTTGTTATATTATATTTTATTATATATTATAATATTATTTTCAAACTTTTCTTTTCTTTTATATATAATAATATTATATAAAATAATAAAAAAAAGAAGGGGGTATAAGGGAATTAGGGGAATACGATTTCCAAACTTTGGGAGAGAAAATGGAGGAAATGATGTGGCGCTGATGTGGCACTTGAGGGAGTTGGGGGAAAACCAAACCACACCATATAACCTAATAGCGCCATGGTATTTTTCAATTCTTGTAATTAAACTACATGTGTTTACCATCACATCACATAACATAACAATAATGCCCTCACCTTTGTGGTGGAGCGGCGTGAAAAATGATCAGTAGAGCCTATCCTTATTAAGGTGTCAGGTTCAATCCTTAATCCCATCAGGTTTTACTGATTTTTCACTGTCGTGCTTTCAGACGGGTAAGAGGTCAGGTTTTCCCTGGAACTGGTGGCTTGGTGGGTTCTGGCTACCCAACGCTACCTGTGGGCGGGCACTTAAGACGTGTCTTCACCCAGTAGCGTATATGGTGCTTTTGTAACCAATTGATGAATACCTCAAATAGTCAGGACATTATTCCTTCTTGGTGGGCGGTTAAAAACATAACATTAATAATAAGATTACAATAATAATAATAATAATAATCTATATCTATACTATATTATAATGCATGAGTGAGGGGTAGTTTAAGATACCCAAAAGTTAAGAACTTATTTTTCATTAAAAACCCTAAAATAAGGGTAAAATAGTCATTCATACATTATTTACATTTTAATACCCTATCTTAGTTATACTTTATTCCCTTAAACTTTACTTAAATTTTGTTTATTTAAATTATAGTTAAACTTCTTTTCCTTATTTTAAGCAAACCACCCCCATGATTTTTAAATAGTCATATTTTTTAATACATTTAAACTTTTATCTATACTATATTATAATGCATGAGTGAGGGGTAGTTTAAGATACCTAAAAGTTAAGAACTTATTTTTCATTAATAACCCTAAAATGAGGGTAAAATAGTCATTCATACATTATTTACATTTTAATACCCTATCTTAGTTACACTTTAATCCCTTAAACTTTACTTAACTTTTGTTTATTTAAATTATAGTTAAACTTCTTTTCCTTATTTTAAGCAAACCACCCCCATGATTTTTAAATAGTCATATTTTTTAATACGTTTATACTTTTATAAAAAAAATACATCATAATAATGAGCATTTTATTATCTTTAATTTGAGTATAGTATTGCTATTTTTCATTTAAAAAATCTTTATATGCTACGTGATTAACGATATATAGGAATGAGCAATAACTAAACCGTTCACCGAAGTCATCTATACTGTATTATAATGCATGAGTGATGGGTAGTTTAAGATACCCTAAAAGTTAAGAACTTATTTTTCATTAATAACCCTAAAATGAGGGTAAAATAGTCATTCATACATTATTTACATTTTAATACCCTATCTTAGTGATGCAGTTTCGCACATGCAATCAAATGGCTCAAAATACTCAAAGGATTCAAAAGCTTAACAAAACCTCAAAGGGTTCTTTATTATCATCAAAACTCAAAACTGAATAACAATAGACCCTACATCCCCTATTTATAGTAAAACCACAAGAATTATTAAATAGGAAACAAAATAAAAAAGATTAGGAAATAATTAATTTTAAAAATAAATGATAATATAGTCTTCTAGATATCCTTGCATCATACTCCTCGTCTTCAAGGAAAACTCGTCCTCGAGTTTTGTCTTCGTACCAAAACCACCTGGGTCGAATGGAACATCAACCCGATCCCCATTTATTATTATAATCACAACCCGCTTGCATAGTTCTACTTCTACTAAAGCCTTGTGTAAAGTCACACACATCATTTGCGTAATCTTGTTCTGCCGATGTAAAATACCTTCTTCGCTTGGTTTAATCATGTAAGGCCCACCTCCATTGTTCTTTTTTTGAACAGCATAATTTAGATTAAAATGACCAATAATATCATGGTCTTTATTATTAATTCTTGAAGATGAATCCACGGACCCACTAACATCAATCACCGTTGTCTCTAAACCACATGTTCCAATAGCATCACACATATTATCGGCAACATGAAAATGTGCATTTACTAGTTTATTTCCTTCCATTTCAACATCCATGATAATAGGAGATAAAATAAGGTAGTCATCAATATTCAAACCTTCCACATTTATAGGCGGCATTAATGGAGTTTCAACACCACTAACCACATGGTCACCCGAAGCCACCGCATCGCCGGCAATATCCACTACAACACCACCACTATTAGCCGTTGCATCCCTTAAAATTTCATCAAAATTAACAGCAGAAAGCTTCTCATAATCAGAGATCACCTTAGCCAACGACTTGTCGTTCATTCCCATCATTTCACTAGACCCGCATTTATCGACCACAAGAACTGGACCATCATCTAACACCACAATGGTCTGCAAACCTTCGTTTCTCGATTCCTCTTCTTCATCACTGTCGTCCCAAACTACGGTACTCGTATAGAGTTCGTCATCTGTCGACCGTTGTTGACAGATTGGTTCAGAAAACAGGGGGTTGGGATGGCGGAACGACATCTCCTCCTCAGCGTCACCGTCGTCCCAGACGAGGGCAGCCGACTTGGTTTCTACGTTGCGCATATCCCGTTGCAACTCAAGATATCAGATCCGTTGTCGGAGCCGTAAGATCTCTGCAAGATCGCGGACTCATTGTCGGAGCCTTTTGATCTTAGTAATATCTCGTGGATCGCGGTTTCCAATCTTGTTGCCTCGTCCGGCGGATCTACGGTCATGGTTAAATCGATCTCCATGAACACGTGAATCACCAATGTTCTTGTCGATGCCTCGATCGGCGACTCTTCGAACAAGAAAACACTCGCCTTCACGTAGAGCCATTTGAAAACCAAAGCTCTGATACCAACTGATGCAGTTTCGCACATGCAATCAAATGGCTCAAAATACTCAAAGGATTCAAAAGCTTAACAAAACCTCAAAGGGTTCTTTATTATCATCAAAACTCAAAACTGAATAACAATAGACCCTACATCCCCTATTTATAGTAAAACCACAAGAATTATTAAATAGGAAACAAAATAAAAAAGATTAGGAAATAATTAATTTTAAAAATAAATGATAATATAATCTTCTAGATATCCTTGCATCACTTAGTTACACTTTAATCCCTTAAAGTTTACTTAACTTTTGTTTATTTAAATTATAGTTAAACTTATTTTCCTTATTTTAAGCAAACCACCCATGATTTTTAAATAGTCATATTTTTAATACGTTTATACTTTTATAAAAAAAAAATACATCATAATAGTGAGCATATTATTATCTTTAATTTGAGTATAGTATTGCTATTTTTTATTTAAAAAAATCTTTATATGCTACGTGATTAACGATATATAGGAATGAGCAATAACTAAACCGTTCACCGAAGTCAAACAAAAAAACTAACAAAACTGAACCAAAATATATTGAAAACTGAAAACATCTGATTTAACTTAAAATTGGTTATCGTTTTCTTTTTATACCCTTAGTTAACCCAATTTAGTTAAACTGAAACAGACTCATTAATATATTCATAACAGTATGCCCTCACGATGTGGTAGGGAACACATACACTTCTAATGGTTCATGGTTGGGTTAGGTTCAGTTCGGTTATAAGCCTTAACCGAAACAAGAATCGAAATTATCGGCTTATCAATCTTGTTAACCAACCGGTTAATTGGTTCAGTCTATTTGGTTAGATTGTTGTTTTTTGTTCGGTTTAGTTACTTTTGATTAATAACCAAAACCAAACTTTGGTTAACATTTTGATTAGAAGCACATGAAATGAAGGGATAAATACATGTAATGGATGTATAAAGGATATACATGTATGAATGGTTCAGTTTTGGTTTGTTAATTTTGGCTAACTTAGGGTACAAAATAACCGATATTAGGTTAACTCGGTTTTGGTTAATTTTATGTTCGGTTTTGTATGTTTTTGTTCGATTTCGGCTGAGTTTCAATTATTGTTCACCTCTAGATATTGATAATAACGTAAAAAAACAAATATTTAATTAAAAGTATATAGCGAATTATACACTAATATGGTTTGAAGCTGAGTAGATAGGTTTATAAATTGTAGTAGCGGTATAAATAGAAGAGGTTTGAAATTTTTAGCTTTTATATCTAGGCCTATAAACGAACCGAATGTCATTTAATTTTAACCGACACGAACACATAATCAAACACATTTTTGTGTTCATGTTCGTTCATTAAGAAATTTGTCATGTTCTTGTTCGTTTATATTCGATCGTTTAAACCTAAACGAACATTTCACCAACAAACATAACGATTTTGTATTACTGAAAAAACCAATTACTAATTGGTTATATATTTATACAAGTAGCTAAAGCCCAATTTATGTTTGTATTTATGTAAATATAACTACGTATGTAATTAATAAACTTAAATAGACATAATTAAACAAACATAAACGGACGTTCCCGAACATAAATAAACAAACTCAACGTTTGTTCATGTTCGTTCATTTAACTAAATGAACAATTTTTTTTGTTCGTGATTATTCATTTATTAAATAAACGACATAAACGAACTTTCAGCCAAACAAGTTCACGAACAGCTCATGAATATTCGGTTCGTTCACAGGCCTATTTTTTTTACCTCTATTTCATGTATTTATACCTCCATTTAATGTACTTCTAGGCATAAAAAATTAGCCAAAGTTTGTTTTTGTTATTCACCAAAATTAACTAAACCGGACTAAAACCGATAATCTAACAATACTAACCGAACAAAGGACCAATTGTTTAATAAGATTGATTAATTGATGACTTTTGATTTTAGTTTCGGTTGAGGCTATTAATTGAACTTAACAGAACCATATACACACCCTTAGAAGTGTTTGTGTTCTCCGTTGTATCGCGCGAGCACTCTATTAGTAATAATAAATAAATGTACGTGATTTATATATAAACCCCTACCCACAATGCAGGTGCCATCTGTTGGATCAAATATATTGTCCTCACGTTCACCTCTACCCTAACACAATCCCTCTCTTTCTTTCACCATTAACACACACTCTCTCTCTCTCTCTCTAAGGTTTATCATCGAAAAACCTCTTACGTCCGTCCATGGATCCTACTCGAGCTTTCGTCAAGAACGTCAAGCGTGTAGTCGTCAAGGTCTAACTTCCTATTCATATCACAGATCTCTTCATTTCATTTCATTTCATTTCATTTCATTTCATTTCATTTCGTTTCATTTCGTTTCGATATCATTCGTAAATTTAGGTTTATATCGTGTACATAATCTGATCAGTTAACGTTCGTTTTTTAACGGCGGATTAGATTTCTCTAGATTCATGTTTGATTGAATATTTGAATCCGATTTGTTCAGCTGTAAATTTTTGGATCGAGATTGTTAACGGATTTTTTGCTGTTTAGTTTGGTGTATGGATGAGTGACACTTGGCAACTATTGCCATGCATATATATATGATAACGACAAATCATATCACTTTTCCATTCAATAATTATAAAATAGTTATATGTTATTCCCTTTCACTTGACATGTCGATGGTTTCATGTGGCTACACGATTTGTTGCTCTATCTTCGTATTAGAATATACTGTCCACATATTATTTTTTAAAGATATATTGAATATTGATTTTTCTTTTTTAGCTTATTACTATAGACTTTTATAGTTATTTAATATTATTATTAATATTATTGCATCTCTTATTTGGGCATAAAATTTAAGCCAAAGAATTGGAGTTTGATTTTTGAATTTGCATATTATTTACTATCCAATTAGTAATAATTTAACAAAAATGAAAATAATATAATATCCGCTATCCCTGAAATTCTCTTCTAGATCCGCCATCTAATAATATAATATCTTAGATGGCGGATCTAGAAGAGAATTTCAGGGATAACAGAGAGAAGAAATTTTTTTTTTGCTTACTGTTATTGCATATCTTTTTTGGACATATAATTTACCCTTAAACAGAATTAAAAGAATTGCATATTATTTTCTAAAGAGTTAATAATAAAATTGAAGATAATATAATTTATTATTATTATTATTATTATTATTATTTTTATTATTAGTTAACTAATTGTTATGTATTTAATATAATGTGATTGCATCTCTTGTTTGGGCATAAACTTTACTCTTAAATAGTATTAAAAGCATTAGAGTTTGAAATTTGCATATATTCCCTAAACAGTAAGTAATATTAATGAAAATAAAATTATCTTTATAAACACCATGTCTAATTGTAAATTAGAATACCGGATCACTGTTGAAATGTGAATTAGTTCCTGAGATCAATTAGCAATGTAAAGATTTTGTGGTGATTATTGCTTTTTAATAAGTGGTTGCTGTTATGTGTTTAAGCAAAGGTTTTATGAAAGTGGATACAGGTTAAGATTTGTTTTATCAATCTTTACCTTCTTGACTCTAGGTTGGAACAGCTGTGGTTACCCGAGATGATGGAAGATTAGCTGTTGGCCGACTTGGTGCTATTTTTGAACAGGTATTTTCGACCGCTTTTAGTGAAGCATGACATAAGTTTTAAATGTAGCAACATTCCATATTTAGTCAACGCGCGCGACAGTTTGTTTTTAAAATTAGGATATTACTTACTACTTAATTTTCCAAGTAAACTCGCATTAAATTCCCGACTGCAAGCACATTAGCTCCAAAAGTATTTTCCTTTTTCTTCATTACTACCTTACGCGAATATTAGGACGCAACAATAAAGATTTTCATTCCTAGTAAGCTTTATACAAACTGAACTTTCCCGATAAGATGCAGGGTATTTAAACTTATGTACCTAATATTTTTTTGCAGCTTGAAAAGTTGAACTCTCGAGGCTTTGAAATCATTTTAGTTACTTCAGGAGCTGTTGGAGCCGGCCGCCAAAGGCTTAAGTACAGGAAAATGATCAACAGCAGGTAATATTTCTTTTCCTTTTCGTGTTCACAACATTTGGAAATTCTTTGAATACCTAATTATTTTACGCTGTTAGTTAAGTCATCGCTGCTTACTATTTGTTTTTGTAGTTTTGCTGACCTCCAAAAACCACAAGGTGAACTTGATGGAAAAGCTTGTGCAGCTGTGGGTCAAAATGGTTTGATGGCCTTGTATGACACTTTATTCAGCCAGGTATGAGCGTTAGCGTTAGCCTGTTTGAATTAAAGCCAAAAGAAAATGACACGTGCCTTCTGATATTTTGGTTTGCTCTCACACAATGCTATTTTGCAGCTGGACGTGACCTCCTCTCAACTCCTTGTCACTGATAATGATTTCAAGAATGAAGATTTCAGGGCGCAACTTTGTCAAACCGTGGATTCGTTGTTAGATCTTAGGAGCATCCCAATTTTCAATGAAAACGACGCTATCAGTTCTAGGAGAGCTCCGTATGAGGTATTTGAATAATGGATTTTAATTCTATACATCGTAGATATTACCTATTACAGTTACAAATATGCTTAATTACAGGGAAATTCTGCCTTTCAGGATTCCTCTGGTATTTTCTGGGATAATGACAGTCTGGCAGCTCTGCTGGCCATGGAATTGAAGGCAGATCTTCTTGTGTTGTTAAGTGATGTGAATGGCCTTTACAGCGGTCCTCCTACTGATCCACGCTCAAAGCTAATCCATACATATGTTAAACAAAAACATCAAAAGGCGATTAGTTTTGGAGACAAATCAAGGATGGGAAGAGGTGGGATGGATGCAAAAGTCAAAGCTGCATGCAATGCAGCTTATTCTGGCACACCTGTTGTCATTGCAAGGTATCATATTATAGAATCCAGATCCACAGTGTAGTATGTATATAACGATCACTCTAAAATCTTTGATTTTGGTTTCTTTGCTTCACATGTTTGTCAGTGGCTTTGTCCCTAATAACATCATAAAAGTTCTAAACGGAGAACGTGTGGGTACTCTGTTCCATAAAGATGCACATATGTGGATTCCAGTCACTGAAATTGGTCCACATGAGATGGCAGTTTCAGCTCGTGAAGCCTCTCGAAGACTTCAGGTTAATTAATCTCATGCTTGTAGTAGCTTAACCTGTTTTTAATCTTTTGCACAATGCTTTAAACTTTGCTATAAACTGTTAGTTGATTACAAGACAAGATGGAAAATATCAAAAAGCAATGATGCAGCTTCTGCATATAATACACATATGGCGTGTATTGTTTTGCTTCTAGTGATATGCTCACTTGGCTGCAATATTTTCATACATGCACCCAATAAATACACACATGTACACAACTATCATCGACTAGGTTTGATTGGTCACTTAATCCTCTAATCTTTTGTTGCGTATTACAGGCACTAACAAGCGAAGAAAGAAAGAAAGTCTTGTTAGATGTAGCTGCTGCATTAGAGGCAAATGAACAGTTTATAGTGCTTGAGAATGACGCTGATGTTGAGGCTGCACGTGATGCAGGATATGATGAAGCTTTGGTGGCTCGTTTGGCTTTAAAACCTAGCAAGGCATGTGTCTGATATAACCTTTGAACTCTTGTTTTTTTTTGGAAGCCATATATGTATTATTGTTATGTTTACTTATTAGGATAATAATGCTTTATCTGGATGTATGAATCAATGTGCATCTGATCTGTATTGTTTGTTTTTTAAGCAATGGAAATCCACGAAGATGGGTTTGAGTACTCGCATGTGATGTATTTATTTAAATTGGTTTCTCTTGGTATTCGTAACAAGTTTAATGTTATTTTTCAGATCCGCGCTCTTGCAGAATCTGTACGTAGACTAGCAGAAATGGAAGAACCCATCGGTCAAGTTTTGAAAAGAACAGAGGTAACAGGGGATAATTAAGGGCATATTCTGGGCTCATTTGGTTTCAGCTTCTCATATAACATATATAACTATCATATTTATATGGAACTTAGAATAAATTTGTGGCAAAAGTTAATAATGCATAGCAAATCCAAAGTGTAATCTTTCATATCCTGATATGCTGCTTTGTGCTCAATAATTGTACACACACAGGTACTAACAAATGTTAAGTTTCGATCTTATCATCAATATATTTGAGGGAATAAAACAGAAGAGAGAAAGGATAAACCCAAACAGTTTTGAAACAAATCTGTTGTATTCAGGATAATGAAATTGTTACAGATTGTGTCCTATTTATACTTCACTAACTGGTACCTTTGTGTAGTTAACCGGTTAGACAACTTCCTAACTTCCTTATAACTACCTTGTCAATCGGTGTGTATCAAAACCACCATACAAGACTTATGATAACATATATCTTGTGACACTTATTCATATTTACATGCTGTCACTGTATTTAACATTAACTAAACAATATATACTTAGGATATTTTTATCTTAATGCATACATTAATCTTCCAACAACAAATTCATGTGCAGCTTGCAGAAGGGCTCGTCTTAGAAAAGAAGTCATGTCCTTTAGGTGTTCTGCTTATTGTCTTCGAGTCTCGGCCTGATGCATTAGTTCAGGTAACAACTAACTCTTTTGCTAGTCACAAATGTGTACCATTTTTGTTTGATGTTTTCACAAATTTATATGACTTGGTAAGCGATTGATCACCTTTAGTGGAGGTCTCAGGTTTGAATCCAATGGGTCATCATGGTCACCAAAAGGTTTTGTTTTGTAGTTTTAGTGATATGATCTTCACAAATTTGATATCTAGTTTTATTAAATGACATTTTAGATAGCTTCTTTGGCAATCCGTAGCGGGAATGGTCTGCTATTAAAAGGAGGTAAAGAAGCTAAAAGGTCAAATGCGATACTGCACAAGGTTTGTCTTAAAACCATTTTCTGAACAACTTAGATTTTTTTTTCTAGCTATAAATCTGACTAAGTTTTATTAGGTAATCACTTCTGCCCTCCCAGAAACTGTTGGAACAAAATTAATTGGGCTACTGACATCAAGAGAGGAAATCCCAGAGTTGCTAAAGGTGTGTTGAGCCGTGGAGTCATTGAGTAAAATATATATTTAATCTAGTTTTCTAATATAATTCTAGTCTTTTTTCTCCTAATAATATTTCAAACAGCTTGATGATGTGATAGATCTTGTGATACCTAGAGGCAGCAATAGACTTGTTTCCCAAATAAAGAGCTCGACGAAAATCCCAGTTCTCGGCCATTCTGGTAAGATAATATTTGAAAAAAAGCTTCCACATTGGAGCAAATAAAATGATAAATGAATGTTGGTTTGCTGATGAATTCACAATTTTATTGCAGATGGAATTTGCCATGTTTATGTTGATAAAGATGCTAACTTGGAGATGGCAAAGAAGATTGTATTGGATGCAAAAACCGATTATCCAGCAGCGTGTAATGCTATGGTAACTTTAATAACTAATACCAATACATTTGCACTTTATCACACGCACCTCGTGTTTATTATCACTTTTGGGTCAACTTTGCTCGTCACATTGTGTTTCTAGGAAACACTACTTATACACAAGGACTTGCTGTCTAGTGGAGGACTGCAGGAGCTTGTTAAAGAACTTGAAAAAGAAGGTAATGATGCATGTTCATATTGATACTCCGTTGAAACTACAATAATAGTAAAATGAATGTGTTATAAAACTTTTGTAGCAAAAGTTATAACGATAATCTGAATACAGAAATAAATATGTATTGCAGGTGTTACGCTGTTTTCTGGACCGAGAGTGAATGGTGTGGTTAGCTTCTCAAAGGCAAATACATTCCATCATGAGTATAACTCCAAGGCTTGCACAATTGAAATAGTGAACAATGTTGATGAGGCAATAGAACATATACACAGTTATGGAAGGTATGTTAAAAGTTTTAATTACCATATTACCATTTATGTTTGGATTTGATTCTATAAATGAGATGATCACTCTCACATTTTCTTTCTATTTTTAGAGTTTGGTAACCTTTTTACTTCGGTTTCAGTTCCCACACCGAGTGCATTGTTACAGACAATCATGATGTTGCTGAACATTTCCTAAGTCGAGTTGACAGGTATGCTTATCTTAGTTATCTATGATGAATGTTGTTTCTAATTTGTCGATGATCTGATGGTTCAGATTCTCTTTATGTTTTTTGTCTGTGAAGATATCTTACATTAGAATTATCAATTATGGCTTCATTTGGTAACACAGAGTTGGAAGTTTTGTTGTTATAGAGAAAATAAAATGCTTAAGCAAAATTACTTCATGTAATAATATTTAGACTATCTACATCGGTACGCCCTTCAAGAGCCTGTTGGCTCATGTGGAGACGCCCTCCACAAGGGCAACGATGGAGGAGGTTGTCCGGTCATAGTATGTCCGTTCCCAAGGTTGTGTGTGATTTTAGCCCTAACCATTAACCTATGTGTTATTGTCTTACAATAAGTATCCACTTGGGAAACAAAAACAAATTTGCGAGTGATAGGAACTTGGGAATTCAAATGGAACAAAAAATAAATAGATAGATAGTCGGCCCGATTCGAGAGGGCAAGTCTCCAAAATACAAAGTACCAATACTCAAATAATAACAAGACAATGAAACTAAAAACAATAATCAAGTATTTAAAAGTAAACTTTGATGAAGCAATTACTACCCTCCAACCATTCGGTTTCCTCCAACTTTTCAATACCAATTGTCCCTTTACATCCCCATAATCAAGATTAGGGTTGACCGGGTCAAACCCATATCTAAAGATAGTGCGGATCTGATCCATGGGAGCTGGGTTCGTATCACGGGGTCTGGGTTAATTAATTGGGTTTGTATCAGCGAGTTCCTCGTAAGCAAAACAAACGATACTTGTTACTTTTTCATATGTTATAATTATATTAGTATTGACTATGAAATTTTGCTGTTTGCAGTGCTGCAGTTTTTCACAATGCAAGCACAAGATTTTGTGATGGTGCGCGGTTTGGACTTGGAGCAGAGGTATGAAACTTTTAAACTCGTTACAACGTTAATTAATTTCAACTGAAAAGATGTTTGGTATTCATTCATTTTCTTTGAATTCTGTAATATTTCCTTAAACAGGTCGGAATCAGTACAAGTAAAATTCATGCACGTGGTCCAGTCGGTGTAGAGGGACTCTTAACAACGCGATGGTAAGCATGATTATAAAATATTACATGATGACATGCTTGTTTTAGTCTTAAATGACAAATGGACCATCCATTCAAACGGGGTTGAATAATGTGTCATGTTCGTGGATCGAACCAGAAAATCATTTCATACGTGTAACACAAAAACGACACATATTCATGGGTTTACATGGCCCATTTAACCTGATTTGCTAAACATGTTCGCATGTTTGAACAAAAACTGACAAGAATAGACTAATCCAAACCCGTGATAGTCGGTGGTTCATGTCATGTCAGAAATTCACACCCTTAGGTTAATAACAGGTGAGAACATAGCATATCATTTTTGAAATCGACGGATGTAATTCCTTTTGATATTCGTACAGGGTGTTGAGAGGTAAAGGGCAAGTGGTGGAGGGTGACAAAGGAGTTGTTTACACCCACAAAGAACTTGTAACATCTAACGGCTATTAGACTTCGCCCCGTTATAGTTTCGCTTATATTTGGGTATAATTTTTATGTTTTTTTGGATACTAAATGAAGAGAGTAACATTAGCATGCTGCTTCTTTTATGTACTTATATATTCGGTTCAGAGTCGGATTTGAGACCATAGTGGTTCTCAACTGGAACCGGACCGAATTAGGTTGGTCTTACCTTTGGTTTGTTTCTCAGTTTGGTCATGTACACTTTAAAACCAAAGTAGTATCGTTTTATTTTCTTAAACTTGAAAGGATGGTATTTTACTTTGTACTTTCATATACAAACTTAAATATTATGTTTCTGTAGACTAGCTTGGGTTGGAGTTGTCATGAACCAAAATCAAACAGGTTTGGATCAATTTGATTTTTGGTCTTTTTATTTTAAAGTTTTTAGCATTTGGTCACTTACACTATAACCAAAACGCAGATAAACCACTCTTAGAGGGTGTTTGGAATTGCGTTTTGAAAATTGATTATGCGTTTTGCTACAGTAGGGGTGAAGCTGCTTTTAGATTATTGCGTTTTGGTAGCCTAAAAATCCATTTCAAACACAATCCAGTGCTATCTTAGCCAACTGGGTTATTTTAAGCATCACATATAGTGACCAGCATCTGATGAATATTAAGGGTTATATGAAGATGAATAGTTTATATGATAATGGGAAGTTGAAAACATGGTCGTAGTCTTATGAACTGGATGACGTCAAGCCATATGAGCACAGGCCGGTGATGTTGTGCGACTAGATACTTGGAGGGGGACAGTGTTGCGATCAATAAGCTGTAAGAAGATCCTACACTTAGGGAGTAAGACACAAGGTGTAGACGAGACAGAATAATCGCATGTTACAACTTACATGTCATATTCTGGTTTCTCAGTGTTTGACTTGTGATGTGCAGGGACTTGATATGCCCAAGACAATATTATTATCCACACACAATAATTCTGTACACAAGTGGCTATTTATACATAACATATTGGCGGTTAAATAACTGACTATAATAACCGACGCTAAAACTGAACTGACATAACTGCTGCGTTTTGGCGCCTTTTATTTGTGCAGTTGACTTTTTCATTGACTTTCCATTTCTTGATTATAATCTTCTAACACACACTTCTATCACCATAAGTGGACTATAACTTTGCCACCCAAAGTAGACTTAAAATGTCACTTAAAGTGAACTTTAATTCTGCCACCTCATGATCTATTCTCATGTAACGAGTCAACAACTCGTTCCAACGACATCCGACAAACCCAACAAGTTCTCACAACATATTATGCATGCAATGTAAAACACATCCTCAACAATTTAAAGCATAAAAATAACGTTTTAAAACGTCAACTTTGCATGTACTTTAGTCCAATACAGTTTAAAAACAGACATATAACTATATAAGTCTCATAATTCTCACCTTTAATATGTTCTGCTGAAACTGCACCAGAACCTGTGGCTAGTCTAAAACAGTTCACTAACCTAGACCCGAGTCCTAGACATGTGCCCTTGATCCGTCGCCACCTAACACACTGCTGAACCAAGGGGCGTGCCACTTGGTCCCCCCTCTTTCATGATGTTTCTCTCTTTATTTATCTCTTTGTTGTCTATTCTCACAAAAGTCATTGGGGCGAGCGTGTTGTGTACGTGGTTGAGAAAGTTTGCACATGAAGGAGATGTCACAATGCCACAATGGGGTTTCAATTTTAAATGGGTCAAAATGGTGGTGGTGTTGTTTTTGGTTGGCATTTCAACTTTAAATGGGTCAAAATGAGGGTTCAATTGCTCTTTTTAATTTTATTCATTGCATTTTATTGCTTGCAAACCATGATAAATCTAAATAAAATTATACATGAAATTTGTCATAATAAACATACAATAATGTTAAATCCCATAAGTATCACCAAACTTAAACCACAAATCCAAGCCTTGTTACTTGTTAAAGTTAAAGACTCCAAAATGTTACTTTTGTAGTTTTGTCAAACCACAATAACCATTTGCGCAACTAACTTTTGATAATAAGATGTAAAATATCATTCAAACGTTTTTATTATATATTATACTATAATACAAATAGCAACTTAACGGAAGTTAAAAAAACTTAACGGTTTCTCGCTTAGCATTTACCACCACCGTTAACAGAACCGTTCCCACCACCGGTTACTGTCGCAACTCCAAGAGCAACCGCTTTTCTCCAATCCCCACCCCACAATTATCACTTAAGAAATAACCACCACAGGTACAGATCATTGGAGAGGATGACCACCCTTAACCATTAACCGTCATAGTAATAGATAATCGGAGATGATGACCACCCTTAACCATTAACCCTCATAATAAGTACCCGTCATACGAACCGCTATCGAATCCCCTCCGATCATGCGACATCGTACCCCTTCATATTATACATCACTACAAATAGTAACTTAACAATTTCTCACTAACTAATGGTGGTGGAAAAGGAAGCACCAGGTCTTGGAGTTACGACATAAACCATTGATGGAAGCGGTTACATTGACGGTGGTGGTAAACGTTAATGGTAGTTGAACACATTCCGTTTCCGTTGTCTTCTTTTCAGCCTCTGGTTCATCGTTTCTATCGTTGTGATTTTACGATTAAAACCAAACCGACTCAACTCTTCTAACCGTCGTTTCCCCTGTCGTTTGCCACTATTTCATATCCAATATAAAGGCATGTGTGGTGGAGGGGCGTTATAGGGCGTTATGGAGATTAAAATATTATAAAGTAATAGAAGGGGGGTTATGGAAAAAGATGGTGTAGTAGGAAGGGGCGTTATGAGGCTTTATAAATGATTGGGTAATCATTGCTTTTTATTGTTTTTTTAATAACAAAATAATAATAATAATAATAATAATAATAATAATAATAATAATAATAATAATAATAATGATGATAAAAGCAGAAAGATTTTTTTTATCAAAAAATTCATTACACCAACCCTCTTCTTCTCCAACCATCAAGTCAAACCATCTTCTTCTCCAACCCTCTTCTTCTTCTTCAACCCTCCAACTCTCTTCTTCTTCTCCAACCCTCCAACCTTCTTCTTCTTCTTCAACCTTTTTCCCTCAATTCCCAAACCCTAATAATAATAATAATAATAATAATAATAATAATAATAATAATAATAATAATAATAATAATAATAATAATAATAATAATAAAGAAGCAGATGGGTAGCGCCCGTTATAATTTTCGCGCCCAGAGGGGCAGCGCCGCCATAGCGCCCGGGGGGCGGTGTTCTCCGGCGTTATGGTGGCATAGCCCTCCCCCACAACGCCCCACTACGGGTGATCTAACCCCCACCCTTGGAATTTGGAAACCCAACCAATCAATTTCCAACTGATTACTCCAGCGGCCGCAAAACACCAACGTTTCCGATGACGGTTTCGGAACCGATCTTCAACTTCTCTACCATCGCGTTTCAACAAGAAGAAATAGATGTTGATGGGTGTAGTGATGCAGGGGGTTTGGGCGAACGATACTTAAAACGGCGATGGACGCCCCAACGCAACAGTGCTACATCTACAGCGGAATATGGCGATTTGGAAAGGGTGGGATTATAGCATGATGAATGATGATATTCAGAAAGAGAGACCAGATAGAGTCATGGTTTTGGCCTTGGGTATTTTTTACTGTGGGCGGTTTCTTCATATATCAGAAATCATTATTGCTTCTTGATTTAATATTATATTATATTAATTGATAAATATATTTTTAATTTGGGGTTCTAAGTTTCATACACACTGTGACATCATATTCTAGGGTATGTGACATCATATTCTGGGTATGTGACAGTCTTCTATTGGTGTGTGAGGTGAGTCAGGGTGTATAAATCCTAATAAGAGGGTGTATGATTCCTAAATACTTTTAATTTATTACAGTATAAATCTATGTGAAACATTTAGCCTCAAGTTACATGTACTAAAATATTTAATTTTACGTATTAAAGTTTATAGTTATTTTTCATAATTATATTATTACGTGTGATTAAAAAACGTATAATTGGCTGTTTTTTACGGGTTATCTACGTCAGCAGGGGGAAGCTTAAGAAGGGCCCGAGGGGGCCCGACCCCCACCATTTTATTGGCCCAGTAGTGTAAATTTCTCCGTTTTTGTCTGAAATTTTGTTTATATTGTCACACCCCAACCGATGGCGGAATACATCGGGGCGAGACTTGTGGTAGATTGTTCAAAGACTTCATGACACTAATTGTGACAATATGATTTAAAGATAAAATTTCATTCATAGCATAATCATTGTCTAAAAGATACGGAATACAAATTGTTTCATGAAAAAGGGAAATACAACATCAAATCTTAGAACTTAAACTAGCGTGAGTTTCTAGTCCAATCTTAAGTAGTTTTTCTTAAAAATTCTGCATTAAACATTTCCTGCAACATGTATAAAATATCCGTCAACATATAAAGCATTGGTGAGCATACTAGTTTTGAGTCTAAGTACATAGTATAAGAAAAGTCTACTCGAATCATCATGTTATAGGCATATGCACGTAGAACCATACAAACTGTAACACCCCAACCGATGGCGGAAACATCGAGGTGTCACGTATTGATGATTGTTCAGTAGCTCATGGTAAATAATAAATTTCATTATATGATTTAAATAAATTACATAGAATTGTTCTACAAGAATTCGTACATCAAATAATCAAGCAAAACTTCAAATAACTCCTCATGCTAGCTCTAGACTTCAAGCATCAGTATTACCTGTTGAGTTTGGAAAATATGGCGGGGGTCAACTAGAAGCTGGTGAGAATACATAATCCATGTTAAGCATATAGTTTAAGTATAAAAGTTTAGCAATTCGTATGTCTATCGTAAATTTAAGTCTACATGAATAGTATAATATGTTGACATAATCAAACCTCCGACTAGTTTAGGTCCATCCCGTCATCTACGGTTCACCTTAGTAATATGTTGAACGATAACAATCACCCACGTTACCTATGTAGAAGGTACACGTATCCGGGTGGGGTTGTCAATCCAATAGATCTATTATTGAGTATCGCCGGCTTGGCCATAGCTAATGATTATGTAATGTTGAAACTCGTTGAAACTCGTTGAAACTGTTGACTAATTCATGAGGCAATAAAGTTTACTACTAGACATGCATGTTGAATTGCTTAAATAATTGTTGCAAGTATAAAGAATCGCATAAACATGGTTACGTAAACTCACCTTGGTATAATATTAGGTATTGAGGAATAGTATAAGTGTAGCCCAATAGATTGCCAAGTATTACCCTATGTATAAGGCAACAAATAAGTCTAAGTCTAACTAGTTTATAAGTATATCCTAGGGTTTCGATTCGGGGATATCCAATTGTTGAATTTAAAATAAAATGTTAATTAAATAAAGGGAAATTTGATAATTAAATAAAAGAAAGTCTTTTTATAAAATTTGAATTTAGAATGCTCACAATAATGTGTTTGAAGTATAAAAATAATTTTTATAAAATTATTTTCTTTAAAATAGATTTTTAAATCTATTTATTACAAATTGCCAAAATTTAACTTTAATATTCAAAAATACTAAAACTAAAGAATTATTATTTTAAAAATCATATTTCTGTTCTAAATATTTAAAAATAAATTGTATAAAATTTTGGTGCAAAAATAATAAAAATTGAATTTATTATGATTAAATCTAACAAAAATTGATTAAAAATATAAAATAAATGATTTTTCTGAATTAAAAATCATTTCATTAAAGTTTACCATTGTATAAACATAGGATAATTTTTGTAGAAATCAATAAAATTGTTTTGATATTTTAATGGATTTTTATAAATATAATAGTATAAAATTGATTTAATTATTATAAATATTAAATCAATGAATTTCAGAAAACTAAAAATTGTAAATAAAACTTTTATCTCAGATTTGATAAATATAATTTTTTTTTTAGAATTTATAAAAAGGTTTTAATATTTAAAAACGAATTTATAAGATTTGATATATAATATATAATTATAAATGGTTAGTTTTTTTTTTAAAAAAAAGAAAAATGTGGAAAAAGGGGCGCCCAAGCCGGGATTCGAACCCGGGTGCCCTTGGTTTCAAGCATCGATCACAACCACTTGGCCTAGGCCTGTGGTTGTGATAAATCTCTGTTTAAATAAAATAAATATACTAAGTCGATCCAGTTTATCCCCAAATCAAGATTACGAACCCTAGCTTTTCCAATCAAGCAATTCACACATCTTTAACCCGATTAATGTTAGGGCTTTCGTTGTGTGGATGCCGATCAACAAAACCCTCAAACAAAATCGCACTTACAGATACGTTTGCTAATAGATTGCCCGGTCAAAACTCGAAGTCAAACCACGAACGATTGACAAGCTTAGATGATGATTCAGAGAAATTGGAGGTTAAGGAAGATGTATGAGCGAGTTGTAATGGTACGCAAAGGTTCAATTTATAGTATTGTGACCTGGGTGATCGAATTGGAAAACCATTGACCAAGCTTTAAACACAAACGCGTAATTGGTTTTAATTGAGTATGTTTGACCGGTTTAATGTGTATAAACGCGTAATTACTCTGTCAATTCATGATACGAGTAAATCATATGATGGTTTCCATGTTAAGCTCCAATCGAAGAGGGAAAATAGTGGTTGTGGCTCGGCGATGTGCAGAGGTCAAAGAAGCAGATATGAACTCGGGTTTATATTTATATTTAGTGGGTTGATATAGGAACAAGTGGTTGGTGTGGCTCACTGGTGTGGTGCGTGTGTGTGTTCGTGTCTGACTCGGGTTCGAATCTCAGCTGAAGCAACATTTTTTTTTTAAACGCAGCAAAGGGGGTTTAAGGAGTTGGGCCGGGTTCCTTTCTGATCTGGGCTTGGGCCACCTTCTCTGGGCTACAGCGTGAATAGGAAGAGGGGGTTTGGGCTGCAGCTGGGTTGGGTTAAATTAACTAACTAGTTTTTATAGTTTCTATATTTTAGTTATTATTATTATTATTATTATTATTATATATATATATATATATGTATATATATAAGTTGTGTGGTCGGGAAATAAAACTTAGGCACATTATGAAAATAATATACGTATTATAATTTGAAAATTTGGTGATGTTACAGTCTCCCCTACTTTTAGGAACTTCGTCCCGAAGTTAAAAGGAAACCAGGGTTACAATTGGTCAACTACCGGAAACCTTGATAAAATTTCACACTACCTTAACGTACCTGTAAATTCATAATTACGTTCCGGACCGTAATTACCAATTTACCTTACATTAGGGTTTTGTGTCCTTTTATGACTCTACCGATTGTTGAGTAGGTCTGATAGTCTCCACCAGTCGTTGAGCAGGTTGTAGGTGTCACACCCCGACTTTTCCCTCGTCGGATGCGACGTTTGGTGCCTTTGCCAGCGCAGCGGAAAGATGCATCTAAGACTCTGGTTCCCTGAACGCCAATTCTAAACCTCTAGGATTCCCCGATCCCAACTGCCGACTACTCCAACCGTGCCGTTACCAAAGTTTAAACCTGAAAGACATACTTAAAAAGTCAACATAAAGCTGGTGAGTTCATAAGTTTTATTAAAGAGTTGTAATAAGTTTGAAAAGATCATATCCGTTACTACTAGGTTATAAGAACGTTAGCTAGACGTTAAGTGTTTGTTTACTACTGCGGTTGGGAACCCATTACTATACGTTGATAAGTTGTTGAAGCTTGCCCAGCAGTTTTGGCTATAACCGATGCCTCGGCGAGCCAGTAATAAGAGACAATATGCACCCGCCCGGCCCAGCCGTCGAGTGGGGTTTGTGAGGCCCAATAGATCTATCCACATTTCCCCCGTTGTGCATCCCCGCACATTCATGGTTTCCCCCCTGGGACTTTCCATAAAAGCCGCATAGTATTTGTAAAGTAACCATAGTATAACATGACCTTTAGTAAGTAAGTATGTAAAATGTTTCTTCCCCGAAAGTAAAACCAGTAAAAGTAGGGTCGTGACACTCACGCACCCATTTCATTTTTCAAAAACTTGTTCGTTTGGAATTCCTCAGGTTTTCATAAAAGAAGCATGTCTTCCACCCCGTAAACATTTATAAAACAGTAAAAAGTGGGGTCATGAACTCACCTCAATTTCCATGCTAAGCTAGCAAATAAAGTCCAAGCCTCGACCGGCTTCCTCGTGCCCTATTACAACAAAGGACACCTTAAAGTCTAACACATATAAACCTAGCCTATAATCCGGCTAAAAGGTAGTTTATCCAACTATCTAACTCGTGTGTATAACTCGAGTACTAATATGCTTTAACTCGACGAACCGATCGTGACTTATCTTACTTATGCGTTAACACACGACATAGTACCCAAGTTGCGCACTTGTCACCATTCGTGTGTACACCACGTTGGACTATGTTATGAAACGTATAACTTATCCCGAGCCGTAGCTCGTCTCATAATTATATTTTAGGAAAATATTCCTTGATGAAAATATAAGTATAGTTATTTAAAATCGATTAATAACAATATCGCTTCTTTTCCAAATTCGAACATTTAAGTTATTCAAAACTTTGCTTTTTGTAAAAATAGTTCCCAAAGTAAAATGTTCATATGTTTTTAAATCCAAACAATACACATTATTTAGATGCCGAAAATCCTTCGAAAACTCGTCATACTTGACGTTCGGCGAAACTATATATAATATGTTTTCAAAATATTGTCCGGGATTTACTTATTATTGTTAAACATATCTTTTGTCAAAACGTCACCATTTGCATAACTACACTTATCACGACACTCAGGGAACTTCATTTATAAAAATATGCGACAATTCTATTTTCGTTACGCCGTGGATTTTATAAAAATTTGGGCAGAGTTTCCTCTGTTTTCGTACAAACCAGGCAACACAAGTCGCCTTCAATTTTCCCAAAAATCAATATCAAACACAAATCCACATTTTGTTTATCCGTAATTCCAAATCAGACGAGACTTATACGTTTCGACGCTTTTATATGAAAACTATACTTATTTATATAAAGACACGACAATATATATATTATAGTCCAACCAATTTAGTCCGATATCGATGTTACAAGTCACGCATTTTGGTCACTATTACCGGTCGTCCGATATAATATGTAGTTAACATTTATTATTATTATTCGGTTCGTTCGCGAGTCAAAACTATTTTATGAATATCGATGTATTTATATATATATATACATATATAATATCCACAACAAATATACAAATACGAATTAAAGTATACCGATTCGTACGCGCGTAACCCGAAGCCACCTCGAACTACGTGTAGACCGGAACCAAAGTTTGACCAGCTGTAACACCCCAACCGATGGCGGAATCATCGAGGTGCCACGTAGTGACGATTGTTCAAAAGCTCATGGTACTAAAATGTAAATATTTATTGAATAATCAAAATTGTCTTACATGAAAATGGAAATTACATTGTCTATATGAAATGTAAATATTGAAATAACTAAATTGAAATAAAGCACTAAATGTCTCTTGCTAAAGCACTAGATCAAACTGCACCTGAAACATGTACAAAAATAGGTTTGGTCAACATATGAAATGTTGGTGAGCATTCCTAGATTTGATATATATAGTAGGTTAAAAAGTTATACAATTCAAGTGCAAGCTACAGTGCAAATATGTAAACTATGTATCATACAAATGAGCGAAATCAACCCTGTGACTGTATAATGTACTGTATGAACTGTAGTGTACTCAACCAATGAATGGATGATAACTTAACACTGGCCACGGATTCTCCGATGAAAAAGGGGGAGAATCAATCTAGGCGGGTTGTCAATCCAAATAGCGCTATCCAATGTTAAGGTCGGCTTGTACCATGTTAATGATTTCACTAAGTACAAATGTATTCCACATGTATTGTCTAAGCATAAAGCACGTTGTAAGCAATGCACATAGTACTAGAATTGTATTGTGAAAATGTAAACTTGTATTTGAAATTTGTAACAGTGTACATGTAACACCCCAAAAATGAATAAAAGCAAAAAGGGGATAGGAAGTACTCACCGTTCACGTAGTAACTTGAAATTGGACTGGACAACGGAATACGAATTTGAGATTATTCCCAAACGATTAACCTAAAGTAATTGATAATGTGTAAGTGAAATAACTCTAGGATGCATGTATTTCTAGGGCTTCGAATTGGGGATAAACGTTTATTTGTTTTAATAAAAATGTCTAATAATTAAGAGAAATTTGGTAAATAAATAAACAAAGTCTTTGAGTAAACTTTAAATCAAATATGGTCACAATATAAAGTTTTAAGTATGAAAATAATTTTTATAAAATTATTTTCTTGAAAATAGAATATTTAATCTAATTATTTCGAATTGTCAAAATATGACTTTAATATCTAAAAATATTAAAATCAAAGAATTTGTGCATTAAAAATTGTATTTCAGTTCTAAATGAATAGAAATAATTTATGTAAAATTTTGATACAAAAATATTGAAAAATGAATTTATTATGAATTATTTATGATTAAAACTAACAAAAATTGATTAAAAATATTAAATAAATGATTTTTCTGAAATAAAAATCATTTCTGAAAAGATTAATGTTATAAAAACTCAGGATAATTTTTGTGGAAATTAAGAAAATCGTTTTGATATTTTTATAGATTTTAATAAATATAAATGAATAAACTTGTATTATTAATAATATATATTAAATAAATTATTTTTGAAAAACTAAAAATTGGGTAATGAACTTTCTCATCAGATCAACATAATATATTTTTTGTAGAATTTATAAAAGGGTTTTGGTATTTTAAAATGATTTTTAAAAGAATAAGGATTATAATTATAAAGGTTAAAAATGAAAAAAAAAGGTTGCTTGTTGTGGGGTTCGAACCTGGGTACAAACCCGGTTCACTGATTTGCACACACCCTTCCCACCAACTGGTCTGGATCAGTTATTTGTTTATGATTCAAACTATTTAAACTTTAAAACGTTTCTGCGAGTAGTCATCTTCCCCATTTTGATTAAGATGAACCCTAGTTATTCAATTAAACGAATTACCAAGCAATAATCCCAGGAATCATGGGGTTATTGCTTGGGTATAACCGATGAACAAAATCAAGGGATAAAATGATACCTTCGGGTCAGAAACAAAGATGAAAGCTCGGTCAACGAAAAAGTCAACAGAGCATGAATTCACAATAGGGACGAACTGAGATGTTAATTGGATGTGTGTATGTGTTCTTCGGCACAGTTAGCATGGAAAGGAATGTTCAATTTATAGTGTTAAGCTCGTATGAACGAATTGGAAAGTTTTGACCCATTCATTAAACATCACGCGTGATTATGGTTTAAATTGGAGAGATTGGCTAATTAAACGCGATAAGGTGCACAATGGTTGACGCGAATTTAAATTTTTGGTCAAAGGAAGCATTAAGTGGTGATTATTGGACAAAAAAAGAAGTCTCCTTTGTGTTGCTTGGCCGCTGCGATTGAACAGAAAGGAGAAGGAAGAACAGCAGTTAGAAGGTGTTATATATAATAAAGGTTGGTTTTAAAACAAGAATGAGGCTTGGCTCAAGTGGTTAAGTGTGGTGTGGTGTTTGGTGGTTGGCCCCGGTTCGATTCCTGGGGTAGACAAAAACCATTTTTTTTAAAGGTAAAGGGGAAGGGATGTTTGGGCTTGCCATGCTGTGGGCCGGTTAACGGATGGGCTGGGCCAGAATCTGTTGGGCTTCCAGAAACAAAAGAAAGGGGGTGGATTTGGGTTGTGGTTTAATTATGGTTTAAAAATATATACATATATATATCTAATCTGAATTTTTTTTTTTTTTTTTATATAAATAAGATTATTATTATTATTATTATTATTATTATTATTATTATTATTATTATTATATAAAAGAATAAAAAGTGACGGATGTCACAGCATCCCCTACTTTTAGAAACTTCGTCCCGAAGTTATTTAAAAACATAGGGTTATGGATGCTTGGGTAAAAAATTAAGATAACTGTGGTTTAGAAAATTCAAATGATTTGGATATGAGGTTTGATAGGTGTGAGTTAAGGGTTTGGATTAGGTCTGTCTCGAGTAATAAGGAAGATAAAGATCTAGTAATTCACCAAGTTTCAAGTTTTAGGAATCCTATGATAAATGTACGAGTTGATTGACTATAAATGAACTACCAAGTAAACAGAGTTTGTTCCTGGTCTGACTTCCAGTCTCTCTTTCAATGCATCATTAGTGTTTGTATACAGGGTGTACCGCAGCTAACCCACCACACCTTTGATACCTTGAAAACGTACTGGACGCCTACCAAAAACTCTAATAGAATTTCACACTACCCTAGCGTACCTGTAAATTCATGATTACGTTCCGGACCGGAATCATCAATTTACCTTACATTAGGGTTTTGTGTCCTTCTATGACCCCACCGATTGTTGAGCAGGTTCAATAGTCTCCACCAGCCGTGGAGTAGGTTGTAGGGCCTCTCCCGACTGTTTGAAAGGCATAGTGACCTCTACCAATCGTTGAGTATGTTCGATAGCCTCCACCAGTCGTGGAGCAGGTTGTAGGGCCTCTCCCGACTGTTGAAAAAGGCATGATGACCTCTATTAAGTGCAACAATTATTATTCACATAGATTGCAAATTGATAGCATGTATGTGCAAGCAAGTTTGTAAGTACTACAACCATTAAGTGTAAGTGTTATCATGAATAATTAAATGTTTACGAGTATCATGAATAATTAGGTGTTCAATGAATAGTCAAGCTAAAAGAAAAATCAAGTTTCATATAATAAGCAATGATGTTTTCTTAGAAAAGCTCTGTAAGATCAAGTATCAAGTCTAAACGTTTCAAATAAATGTAAGTGTATGATTAAAATAAACGTAACTAATATGATAGATCACCAATTTGTGTTTGTACATAATAGTATGCAAGGAAATCTCTAGATGTTATATGCCTATGAGTATGTCATAATTGGGTACAATAAGATCAAGAAAATGAAAACACGAGTATCATGAATAATTAAATGTCCAGTGAATAGTCAAATTAAGGGAAAATCAAGTTTCATAAACAATGATGTTTTGGAAAAATCCTGTAGAATCAAGTATCAGGTTTTTAGTAGTTTGATTATCATAGGTAACTAGCTCACGTGTGAGAAGGTGAAGGATATGAATTTAGTTCTTGAGAGGATGATGAAAAATGTTGAAGCAGAATCAAGGTTGTGAGAGATGGTGAATGTGAAGATAGTTGATAAAGAGTTTATTTTATAGTAAGGAGATTATATAGTAGTGTAAATTTTGGGGTTTGGATCAAAGGTTATAATCAAGTGTATAAGAAAACATGATTGTGGTGTATGCCAAATATTATAAAAATTTGAACAAGTTGAAAATGAGTGAGTGTTGATGGAGAATCTAGAGACTAGGTAAAGGAATATTTTCAAAATATGGTTTTGTACATGAGGCAAAAGTTGTTAAATAGTACAAGCTAAGTAGGCTTTGTAATAGTTTAAAACATTATATAGAAAATCGTTTGTTACGTCAATAAATAATCAATTGAAGTTAAGTTCGAGGAAAATATGTACTTTGTAAAGTTGCTAGGTAATACAACTAGTTTTAGAAATCTTTAGTTTGTGCTAAAGTATGAGGTTATAGTTTTTAAAATAAATAACATGTGGAGAAAAGAAATAATATGATTTGGGTAGGGTGTTGAATCTTTAAAAAGTGGTTAAGAGGGTAAGGTGAAGTGTGATTGTGAAATCCATAGATGGTTATGAAAGCATGAACTTGTAAGCAATATATGAAAATCGTGAAATACAAAATATTGTATATGAACCAAGAGAGTATTATTGAAAAAGCTTGCATAAAATGCTTGGAGTGCCCTTGTCTAGCTGTAAAGCCCAAAAAGAACGTTGACTTTTCAAAGGAATTGAACCCAATGGTGATCAAAGAAGACGTGCTTTAGCCTATAAGTGGACACTCACTCCAGGAATCCCCAGGTAAGCATAACAGGTCCGTAAATGGATTTATGCGCTATGCTTGCCTATGCCAGAAAACCCAGTGTACAGGCGTCCACCCTTCCAGATTGCACGTGTCCTTATCACACTCATTAAAGTTCAACAACTTTGAAGGAACAAAAGTAAGAGTAGGCATTATGTCTAAGAATGTCTTCATAAAAGGTACTGTTCCCGTATGATGATGTAAACTTTACACTCTCTGTAGGACACCATCTCTATGCACCATGATGAAAGATAAGAAGAATAGAGAGAGTGAAGAAGGGAAAGATAGAAGGAGGAAAGTAGGGAGAAATGAGGGGTAGGGTAATTCAGGAAATATTATGCATGCAAGTTAAAGTTCGGTTATAGTCTAGGCCATTTTATCTAATAACCTAGTTCCCTATAACCATGGCTCTGATACCAATCTGTAACACCCCAACCGATGGCGGAATCATCGAGGTGCCACGTAGTGACGATTGTTCAAAAGCTCATGGTACTAAAATGTAAATATTTATTGAATAATCAAAATTGTCTTACATGAAAATGGAAATTACATTGTCTATATGAAATGTAAATATTGAAATAACTAAATTGAAATAAAGCACTAAATGTCTCTTGCTAAAGCACTAGATCAAACTGCACCTGAAACATGTACAAAAATAGGTTTGGTCAACATATGAAATGTTGGTGAGCATTCCTAGATTTGATATATATAGTAGGTTAAAAAGTTATACAATTCAAGTGCAAGCTACAGTGCAAATATGTAAACTATGTATCATACAAATGAGCGAAATCAACCCTGTGACTGTATAATGTACTGTATGAACTGTAGTGTACTCAACCAATGAATGGATGATAACTTAACACTGGCCACGGATTCTCCGATGAAAAAGGGGGAGAATCAATCTAGGCGGGTTGTCAATCCAAATAGCGCTATCCAATGTTAAGGTCGGCTTGTACCATGTTAATGATTTCACTAAGTACAAATGTATTCCACATGTATTGTCTAAGCATAAAGCACGTTGTAAGCAATGCACATAGTACTAGAATTGTATTGTGAAAATGTAAACTTGTATTTGAAATTTGTAACAGTGTACATGTAACACCCCAAAAATGAATAAAAGCAAAAAGGGGATAGGAAGTACTCACCGTTCACGTAGTAACTTGAAATTGGACTGGACAACGGAATACGAATTTGAGATTATTCCCAAACGATTAACCTAAAGTAATTGATAATGTGTAAGTGAAATAACTCTAGGATGCATGTATTTCTAGGGCTTCGAATTGGGGATAAACGTTTATTTGTTTTAATAAAAATGTCTAATAATTAAGAGAAATTTGGTAAATAAATAAACAAAGTCTTTGAGTAAACTTTAAATCAAATATGGTCACAATATAAAGTTTTAAGTATGAAAATAATTTTTATAAAATTATTTTCTTGAAAATAGAATATTTAATCTAATTATTTCGAATTGTCAAAATATGACTTTAATATCTAAAAATATTAAAATCAAAGAATTTGTGCATTAAAAATTGTATTTCAGTTCTAAATGAATAGAAATAATTTATGTAAAATTTTGATACAAAAATATTGAAAAATGAATTTATTATGAATTATTTATGATTAAAATTAACAAAAATTGATTAAAAATATTAAATAAATGATTTTTCTGAAATAAAAATCATTTCTGAAAAGATTAATGTTATAAAAACTCAGGATAATTTTTGTGGAAATTAAGAAAATCGTTTTGATATTTTTATAGATTTTAATAAATATAAATGAATAAACTTGTATTATTAATAATATATATTAAATAAATTATTTTTGAAAAACTAAAAATTGGGTAATGAACTTTCTCATCAGATCAACATAATATATTTTTTGTAGAATTTATAAAAGGGTTTTGGTATTTTAAAATGATTTTTAAAAGAATAAGGATTATAATTATAAAGGTTAAAAATGAAAAAAAAAGGTTGCTTGTTGTGGGGTTCGAACCTGGGTACAAACCCGGTTCACTGATTTGCACACACCCTTCCCACCAACTGGTCTGGATCAGTTATTTGTTTATGATTCAAACTATTTAAACTTTAAACGTTTCTGCGAGTAGTCATCTTCCCCATTTTGATTAAGATGAACCCTAGTTATTCAATTAAACGAATTACCAAGCAATAATCCCAGGAATCATGGGGTTATTGCTTGGGTATAACCGATGAACAAAATCAAGGGATAAAATGATACCTTCGGGTCAGAAACAAAGATGAAAGCTCGGTCAACGAAAAAGTCAACAGAGCATGAATTCACAATAGGGACGAACTGAGATGTTAATTGGATGTGTGTATGTGTTCTTCGGCACAGTTAGCATGGAAAGGAATGTTCAATTTATAGTGTTAAGCTCGTATGAACGAATTGGAAAGTTTTGACCCATTCATTAAACATCACGCGTGATTATGGTTTAAATTGGAGAGATTGGCTAATTAAACGCGATAAGGTGCACAATGGTTGACGCGAATTTAAATTTTTGGTCAAAGGAAGCATTAAGTGGTGATTATTGGACAAAAAAAGAAGTCTCCTTTGTGTTGCTTGGCCGCTGCGATTGAACAGAAAGGAGAAGGAAGAACAGCAGTTAGAAGGTGTTATATATAATAAAGGTTGGTTTTAAAACAAGAATGAGGCTTGGCTCAAGTGGTTAAGTGTGGTGTGGTGTTTGGTGGTTGGCCCCGGTTCGATTCCTGGGGTAGACAAAAACCATTTTTTTTAAAGGTAAAGGGGAAGGGATGTTTGGGCTTGCCATGCTGTGGGCCGGTTAACGGATGGGCTGGGCCAGAATCTGTTGGGCTTCCAGAAACAAAAGAAAGGGGGTGGATTTGGGTTGTGGTTTAATTATGGTTTAAAAATATATACATATATATATCTAATCTGAAATTTTTTTTTTTTTTTTTTATATAAATAAGATTATTATTATTATTATTATTATTATTATTATTATTATTATTATATAAAAGAATAAAAAGTGACGGATGTCACAGCATCCCCTACTTTTAGAAACTTCGTCCCGAAGTTATTTAAAAACATAGGGTTATGGATGCTTGGGTAAAAAATTAAGATAACTGTGGTTTAGAAAATTCAAATGATTTGGATATGAGGTTTGATAGGTGTGAGTTAAGGGTTTGGATTAGGTCTGTCTCGAGTAATAAGGAAGATAAAGATCTAGTAATTCACCAAGTTTCAAGTTTTAGGAATCCTATGATAAATGTACGAGTTGATTGACTATAAATGAACTACCAAGTAAACAGAGTTTGTTCCTGGTCTGACTTCCAGTCTCTCTTTCAATGCATCATTAGTGTTTGTATACAGGGTGTACCGCAGCTAACCCACCACACCTTTGATACCTTGAAAACGTACTGGACGCCTACCAAAAACTCTAATAGAATTTCACACTACCCTAGCGTACCTGTAAATTCATGATTACGTTCCGGACCGGAATCATCAATTTACCTTACATTAGGGTTTTGTGTCCTTCTATGACCCCACCGATTGTTGAGCAGGTTCAATAGTCTCCACCAGCCGTGGAGTAGGTTGTAGGGCCTCTCCCGACTGTTTGAAAGGCATAGTGACCTCTACCAATCGTTGAGTATGTTCGATAGCCTCCACCAGTCGTGGAGCAGGTTGTAGGGCCTCTCCCGACTGTTGAAAAAGGCATGATGACCTCTATTAAGTGCAACAATTATTATTCACATAGATTGCAAATTGATAGCATGTATGTGCAAGCAAGTTTGTAAGTACTACAACCATTAAGTGTAAGTGTTATCATGAATAATTAAATGTTTACGAGTATCATGAATAATTAGGTGTTCAATGAATAGTCAAGCTAAAAGAAAAATCAAGTTTCATATAATAAGCAATGATGTTTTCTTAGAAAAGCTCTGTAAGATCAAGTATCAAGTCTAAACGTTTCAAATAAATGTAAGTGTATGATTAAAATAAACGTAACTAATATGATAGATCACCAATTTGTGTTTGTACATAATAGTATGCAAGGAAATCTCTAGATGTTATATGCCTATGAGTATGTCATAATTGGGTACAATAAGATCAAGAAAATGAAAACACGAGTATCATGAATAATTAAATGTCCAGTGAATAGTCAAATTAAGGGAAAATCAAGTTTCATAAACAATGATGTTTTGGAAAAATCCTGTAGAATCAAGTATCAGGTTTTTAGTAGTTTGATTATCATAGGTAACTAGCTCACGTGTGAGAAGGTGAAGGATATGAATTTAGTTCTTGAGAGGATGATGAAAAATGTTGAAGCAGAATCAAGGTTGTGAGAGATGGTGAATGTGAAGATAGTTGATAAAGAGTTTATTTTATAGTAAGGAGATTATATAGTAGTGTAAATTTTGGGGTTTGGATCAAAGGTTATAATCAAGTGTATAAGAAAACATGATTGTGGTGTATGCCAAATATTATAAAAATTTGAACAAGTTGAAAATGAGTGAGTGTTGATGGAGAATCTAGAGACTAGGTAAAGGAATATTTTCAAAATATGGTTTTGTACATGAGGCAAAAGTTGTTAAATAGTACAAGCTAAGTAGGCTTTGTAATAGTTTAAAACATTATATAGAAAATCGTTTGTTACGTCAATAAATAATCAATTGAAGTTAAGTTCGAGGAAAATATGTACTTTGTAAAGTTGCTAGGTAATACAACTAGTTTTAGAAATCTTTAGTTTGTGCTAAAGTATGAGGTTATAGTTTTTAAAATAAATAACATGTGGAGAAAAGAAATAATATGATTTGGGTAGGGTGTTGAATCTTTAAAAAGTGGTTAAGAGGGTAAGGTGAAGTGTGATTGTGAAATCCATAGATGGTTATGAAAGCATGAACTTGTAAGCAATATATGAAAATCGTGAAATACAAAATATTGTATATGAACCAAGAGAGTATTATTGAAAAAGCTTGCATAAAATGCTTGGAGTGCCCTTGTCTAGCTGTAAAGCCCAAAAAGAACGTTGACTTTTCAAAGGAATTGAACCCAATGGTGATCAAAGAAGACGTGCTTTAGCCTATAAGTGGACACTCACTCCAGGAATCCCCAGGTAAGCATAACAGGTCCGTAAATGGATTTATGCGCTATGCTTGCCTATGCCAGAAAACCCAGTGTACAGGCGTCCACCCTTCCAGATTGCACGTGTCCTTATCACACTCATTAAAGTTCAACAACTTTGAAGGAACAAAAGTAAGAGTAGGCATTATGTCTAAGAATGTCTTCATAAAAGGTACTGTTCCCGTATGATGATGTAAACTTTACACTCTCTGTAGGACACCATCTCTATGCACCATGATGAAAGATAAGAAGAATAGAGAGAGTGAAGAAGGGAAAGATAGAAGGAGGAAAGTAGGGAGAAATGAGGGGTAGGGTAATTCAGGAAATATTATGCATGCAAGTTAAAGTTCGGTTATAGTCTAGGCCATTTTATCTAATAACCTAGTTCCCTATAACCATGGCTCTGATACCAATCTGTAACACCCCAACCGATGGCGGAATCATCGAGGTGCCACGTAGTGACGATTGTTCAAAAGCTCATGGTACTAAAATGTAAATATTTATTGAATAATCAAAATTGTCTTACATGAAAATGGAAATTACATTGTCTATATGAAATGTAAATATTGAAATAACTAAATTGAAATAAAGCACTAAATGTCTCTTGCTAAAGCACTAGATCAAACTGCACCTGAAACATGTACAAAAATAGGTTTGGTCAACATATGAAATGTTGGTGAGCATTCCTAGATTTGATATATATAGTAGGTTAAAAAGTTATACAATTCAAGTGCAAGCTACAGTGCAAATATGTAAACTATGTATCATACAAATGAGCGAAATCAACCCTGTGACTGTATAATGTACTGTATGAACTGTAGTGTACTCAACCAATGAATGGTTTAATTATGGTTTAAAAATATATACATATATATATCTAATCTGAAATTTTTTTTTTTTTTTTTTTATATAAATAAGATTATTATTATTATTATTATTATTATTATTATTATTATTATTATTATTATTATATAAAAGAATAAAAAGTGACGGATGTCACACCAGCTTTGACCGCGTGTTGACCGAGGCTTGACCATCCAGATCTGACCCGAACAAGACCCGTACCGAACCCGATCTCGTACCGAATCTGACCCGAACACCAAAACCATCAAACTTTGACCCGAACCCAGATCTAACCCGAATGCAAACTCGAGGCCAGCTGTCGCGCGACTCGAACCCAACACCAAAACTGACCCATTCCTTTACCCGAGCCTAACCCGCTGACCCGAGACCAAAACAAACACGAACTCGACCAAAACCCGGTCAGATCTGACCCAAGACCTAAACCCGCTGATCAGCCGCCACAACCCGAAACCACCTTCGAACCACCATCTCGTGACACCACCACCGGCCGCACCTACCACCGGAAACCCCCGGATCTGGCACGTTCAAACCACAACCACGAATCCCCAAACCAACCCTGACCAAAACCCAACCCCGAATACGAACCCAAAGCTGACCCGATCTAAACCGGAACTCGAGAACCGAGCATCATCATCAACCCCAAACCTGAGCTACTCGAACTACCAAACTTCGGACCCCAAAACCACAACCCGTCACCACTCGAATCTGCAACCCGAGCACCACAGACCCAATAATCCGGGTCTGAAACCACGCGCCACCACTTCCTCCGCCGTTTCTGCTCGTTTGGGGTCATCCACCAGCGCCGCCACCACCCAAGCCTGGTGGTGGCCGGCTGCTACTGAAACAGAGGGGATGGAGGGAGAGATACGGGAGGGGTAGTGAGGGAGAGAGTGAACGAGAGGGAGAGAGGTGAGGGAGAGAGAGATACCGAGAGAGAGAGAGAGATGAGAGAGAGTAGAGAGAGAGAGAGAGAGAGCAGCGAGAGAGATGGGGGGGGGGTATGGCTGCTGGTAAAATGAAGAAGAAGAAGAAGGGTTCTTCCTTTTATAGTTAGGGTTAGGGTTTAGTAGGTAGATACCGCGTATCGAACCCGTTATCTCGCGAAACGTCTCGGTTTAGTTTTAGGCTCAATAAATAAATCATAAAAATTAGTCGGTTTTGTTCGAAATACAAAACCGAGCATAAATATAAATATCTTCGACGTCCGACGCGTGTTTTCAGAACACGCGTTTAAATCGCGTTAATTTAACCGGTCGCAGTTTCGATTGTAAAAACGGTCAGTAAACTTCCGAAACTTAATAACTAGAAATATTTAAAATAAATATTTGATTTTTAATAATAAAAATCACATCGGTATAGATCGGAAATTGCCGGGTGTCACATCCTCCCAATGTTACAGGAATTTTGTCCTCAAAATTTGAGATAGGATATCATCCAAGAACCAATGGTAGTATAACAAAAATAGTCAACGAACTTGACGGTACAAATGACACGAGATAAAGTTTCAGAATCAACTGAATGCAAAGTGTAAACAATAACTTTGTCAACAAATACTATTGGCGCACCTCAAACGAAGCAACTAGTGCACCAACTTTTCATTACACACCACAAGGTGTGTCTGCATTTAAGGCAATAACAAACAAGTTGATGAAAGTGAGACATGTCAATAAAAATCATTCGTTATTCCAAGTAGGTTGAATATTCACCGCAAGGTGCTGTATCAAGTTCCAACAATTCGATTCAACTGAAATGTCGACTTTAAAGAAACTCATCGACGAAGTATCAAAGGATTCATTGCCCACAATGGCCTGACATAGCAAGACTAGAAGACAAACATTACGAGCAACGTAATGATAAAACAAATCATTAATGAACCAATTGTTCGATGCGAAGCCCTACAATGGACCTTCACAGGTTTAAAGAATTCAAACATATGACAATTGACACGCGTACAAAAATACGTGTCTAATTTGGTGAAAAGAATAAGGAATCAACAAAAATTAAATTCCTTTACGATTGAGTGTTGAAGGCCACAAATACAAAAGAAGAGAGATGTAGATCGTACTCAAAAGATATAACTAGGTTCTACAACATGAACCTTAGAAGTTCAAGAAACAAGATCATCAAGATCTTAAACTGATTTAAGAAAAGCAAGGTCACAAATGACACGAACATGGGAGAATCGACAATCACGCCCGAAACAACAAAATAATGAAAAACCTTTATCCCTTATTTATATATATAAATATATATACAACAACACATAGGATACCCTCATGATAGAATTTCTTAGAACTATCAGGTGCCTGTAAATTTGCAATAACGTGACGTCTACGTTATCAAAAATTTTACCTCACCAGATCATCCTATTAACCTCCATCATAAGTTGTATCACGAGCACTCGTCACATTCATATAATAACACGTATATATAACATAATATAATGTTCGTCGTGTGCGCCGCTTTCCCGAGTGCTCCTCCCGTCCTCATTCCAGCTTCGCAGCATCATCGGCAAGACGAGGTGCCTCATCAAGACGCCTTCGGCCCAAACCGACCTTGATGACACAGCATACTCCGAACCCGGGATGCGAAACCGCAGACGCTACAAAATCCCTTAGCCAACTCGTCCAACTAGTGTGACACGTGTGAGTGTTGAAGATACATCCAAGCTTGAGTCGACAACCATCGACGATACGCACTATATATACTTTACATAAATACACGTTGTATACAAACAAGTAGATTGTTCCTCATACCAAGAAACAATGACTCAGCTAACTCTATGTGAATAATCGCTCTGAAGTCTAAAACGATGACTCGCCAGTCACCAGTGAGGTATGCCTAACCGCTACATACCAATGTCCTTTCTATATACCACTACAGAAAATACCGACTTCCTATTCACATAAGAAAAATAAATGTTCCTTGCGCCGAAGGAATGTACGCTGAGCTAGTGTGATACACTAATAGTCATGTAACATACTTGGCAACGGTTGGAATTCCAGTTCCTAGGCGTTCATACTAAATATCATGTCTTAGAAATTTTGGTCCCAACTTCAAAACAAACTCAGGTTAAAGCCTAGATATCTACCCAGACACCTAGTTCGCTAAAACCTATGGCTCTGATACCAAACTGTCACACCCCGACTTTTCCCTCGTCGGATGCGACGTTTGGTGCCTTTGCCAGCGCAGCGGAAAGATGCATCTAAGACTCTGGTTCCCTGAACGCCAATTCTAAACCTCTAGGATTCCCCGATCCCAACTGCCGACTACTCCAACCGTGCCGTTACCAAAGTTTAAACCTGAAAGACATACTTAAAAAGTCAACATAAAGCTGGTGAGTTCATAAGTTTTATTAAAGAGTTGTAATAAGTTTGAAAAGATCATATCCGTTACTACTAGGTTATAAGAACGTTAGCTAGACGTTAAGTGTTTGTTTACTACTGCGGTTGGGAACCCATTACTATACGTTGATAAGTTGTTGAAGCTTGCCCAGCAGTTTTGGCTATAACCGATGCCTCGGCGAGCCAGTAATAAGAGACAATATGCACCCGCCCGGCCCAGCCGTCGAGTGGGGTTTGTGAGGCCCAATAGATCTATCCACATTTCCCCCGTTGTGCATCCCCGCACATTCATGGTTTCCCCCCTGGGACTTTCCATAAAAGCCGCATAGTATTTGTAAAGTAACCATAGTATAACATGACCTTTAGTAAGTAAGTATGTAAAATGTTTCTTCCCCGAAAGTAAAACCAGTAAAAGTAGGGTCGTGACACTCACGCACCCATTTCATTTTTCAAAAACTTGTTCGTTTGGAATTCCTCAGGTTTTCATAAAAGAAGCATGTCTTCCACCCCGTAAACATTTATAAAACAGTAAAAAGTGGGGTCATGAACTCACCTCAATTTCCATGCTAAGCTAGCAAATAAAGTCCAAGCCTCGACCGGCTTCCTCGTGCCCTATTACAACAAAGGACACCTTAAAGTCTAACACATATAAACCTAGCCTATAATCCGGCTAAAAGGTAGTTTATCCAACTATCTAACTCGTGTGTATAACTCGAGTACTAATATGCTTTAACTCGACGAACCGATCGTGACTTATCTTACTTATGCGTTAACACACGACATAGTACCCAAGTTGCGCACTTGTCACCATTCGTGTGTACACCACGTTGGACTATGTTATGAAACGTATAACTTATCCCGAGCCGTAGCTCGTCTCATAATTATATTTTAGGAAAATATTCCTTGATGAAAATATAAGTATAGTTATTTAAAATCGATTAATAACAATATCGCTTCTTTTCCAAATTCGAACATTTAAGTTATTCAAAACTTTGCTTTTTGTAAAAATAGTTCCCAAAGTAAAATGTTCATATGTTTTTAAATCCAAACAATACACATTATTTAGATGCCGAAAATCCTTCGAAAACTCGTCATACTTGACGTTCGGCGAAACTATATATAATATGTTTTCAAAATATTGTCCGGGATTTACTTATTATTGTTAAACATATCTTTTGTCAAAACGTCACCATTTGCATAACTACACTTATCACGACACTCAGGGAACTTCATTTATAAAAATATGCGACAATTCTATTTTCGTTACGCCGTGGATTTTATAAAAATTTGGGCAGAGTTTCCTCTGTTTTCGTACAAACCAGGCAACACAAGTCGCCTTCAATTTTCCCAAAAATCAATATCAAACACAAATCCACATTTTGTTTATCCGTAATTCCAAATCAGACGAGACTTATACGTTTCGACGCTTTTATATGAAAACTATACTTATTTATATAAAGACACGACAATATATATATTATAGTCCAACCAATTTAGTCCGATATCGATGTTACAAGTCACGCATTTTGGTCACTATTACCGGTCGTCCGATATAATATGTAGTTAACATTTATTATTATTATTCGGTTCGTTCGCGAGTCAAAACTATTTTATGAATATCGATGTATTTATATATATATATACATATATAATATCCACAACAAATATACAAATACGAATTAAAGTATACCGATTCGTACGCGCGTAACCCGAAGCCACCTCGAACTACGTGTAGACCGGAACCAAAGTTTGACCAGCTTTGACCGCGTGTTGACCGAGGCTTGACCATCCAGATCTGACCCGAACAAGACCCGTACCGAACCCGATCTCGTACCGAATCTGACCCGAACACCAAAACCATCAAACTTTGACCCGAACCCAGATCTAACCCGAATGCAAACTCGAGGCCAGCTGTCGCGCGACTCGAACCCAACACCAAAACTGACCCATTCCTTTACCCGAGCCTAACCCGCTGACCCGAGACCAAAACAAACACGAACTCGACCAAAACCCGGTCAGATCTGACCCAAGACCTAAACCCGCTGATCAGCCGCCACAACCCGAAACCACCTTCGAACCACCATCTCGTGACACCACCACCGGCCGCACCTACCACCGGAAACCCCCGGATCTGGCACGTTCAAACCACAACCACGAATCCCCAAACCAACCCTGACCAAAACCCAACCCCGAATACGAACCCAAAGCTGACCCGATCTAAACCGGAACTCGAGAACCGAGCATCATCATCAACCCCAAACCTGAGCTACTCGAACTACCAAACTTCGGACCCCAAAACCACAACCCGTCACCACTCGAATCTGCAACCCGAGCACCACAGACCCAATAATCCGGGTCTGAAACCACGCGCCACCACTTCCTCCGCCGTTTCTGCTCGTTTGGGGTCATCCACCAGCGCCGCCACCACCCAAGCCTGGTGGTGGCCGGCTGCTACTGAAACAGAGGGGATGGAGGGAGAGATACGGGAGGGGTAGTGAGGGAGAGAGTGAACGAGAGGGAGAGAGGTGAGGGAGAGAGAGATACCCGAGAGAGAGAGAGATGAGAGAGAGTAGAGAGAGAGAGAGAGAGCAGCGAGAGAGATGGGGGGGGGGGTATGGCTGCTGGTAAAATGAAGAAGAAGAAGAAGGGTTCTTCCTTTTATAGTTAGGGTTAGGGTTTAGTAGGTAGATACCGCGTATCGAACCCGTTATCTCGCGAAACGTCTCGGTTTAGTTTTAGGCTCAATAAATAAATCATAAAAATTAGTCGGTTTTGTTCGAAATACAAAACCGAGCATAAATATAAATATCTTCGACGTCCGACGCGTGTTTTCAGAACACGCGTTTAAATCGCGTTAATTTAACCGGTCGCAGTTTCGATTGTAAAAACGGTCAGTAAACTTCCGAAACTTAATAACTAGAAATATTTAAAATAAATATTTGATTTTTAATAATAAAAATCACATCGGTATAGATCGGAAATTGCCGGGTGTCACAGTAGGGCCTCTCCCGACTGTTGGAAAGACATGATGACCTCTACCAATCGTTGAGGAGATTGTTTGGTAGTCAACTAATTGTTGTACAAGTAAGCACGTATGATTATAGATATAGCAATTAGTTCACATTCAACAAGCATGTACACAGATGTTATGATAATACTTGAATTTATTACTTGAAAATAAAAAATGTCATTACATGGAATTAAAGAGAAAAATAGACATCATTCAGATGGTGGAGTTTGCTGTTAAGTAGCTGGAGGGTCTCAAGCGGGGTTATTTGGAGCATCAGGAGCGTTTGTAGCAGGGATTCGACAAGCATCTGCAAGATGCCCATACCTTTGACAATTGGTGCACTGTCGGCAGGGTACTTGAGTTGGATGGTGATACTGGCAGGTGTCACACTTAGGTAGGTTCCCATTATATTGTTTCTTGGTGGGTGGGGCAGTGGTGTCTATTGCAAAATTCCTGACCTTGTTCTTCCCGTTGGTTGAGGCCTCAGTTTTGATATCAACGGCATGTTGGGGGGGGGTATCCTTTTTCTTTTCCCCTTTACGAATCAGGGTTCCTGCCTTCACATGGTTATCTGTTAGGGTGGCAGCCAAACGCTTTGCTTCTTCCAAAGTAGCAGGGTTCCTTCCCCACACCGTGTCTTGAATCTGCAGCGGTAAACCACCAATGTATTTTTCGATAGCAATGGGCAAAGGGGTGACTTTGTGGGGTAGCAGTAAGCTAAGTTCATGAAAACGAGTGTTGTAAGCAAGGTTTTCCCCACTGTCTTGAGCAAGATCATGAAATTCATCTTCCAGCTTCTTAATTTCATTACGAGGGCAGAACTCTGCCTTCATAATGTCTTTAGCTTGATCCCAAGTTAAGGCCAGTGCAGCTTCAGCTCCACGGGTGCGCTTTTCTTCATTCCACCAAGTGAGCGCTCGTTTATGGAGAACACTCATGGCGTAACGAACCTTGAAGTTGTCGGGGCACTCACTGTTGATAAAGGTATTCTCAATACCCTCGAACCATTGGAGGAGTCCTGTAGCTCCTTCTTCACCACTAAACTTTGGAGGGTTACAAGAGTTGAAATGCATAAGGGTACAGGCTGGGGGTCCATTACCATTGCCGTTCCCGATCCCGTTGCCCTTCCCGTGACCGTTCCCGTTGCCGTTCATTTGGATGACCTGAGCGAGTAAATTGGGAACCAGGGTTGCGATTTGCTGCGCCATTTGTTGAGAAATGATCGCAGCCAGTTGAGCATCGATACCATTGTTGTTGTGGCTAGGACCTTGGTCATGGTTATGGTTGTCACCACCTTCTTTGTGGTTTTCACCATTGCTGTTGCGAGTGCTGCGACGTGGAGGCATGATCTGTAATAGACACAATGAAATGAATGAGATTATATAAGGAATGTAATCATTTATTCATTAATTATAACGAATAAACGAAAACGTTGACTTATCAAAGATTCTAAATTCTAATAACATATGAAGACATGCTTTAGCCTATAAGTGAACACTCATCCCGAGAATTCCCAGGTAGGCATCCGGGTCCCTTGTCTGATTGGATATATGCGCAATGCCAGCCTAGACAGAAGACTCAGAATACAGGCGTTCACCCTTCCAGATTGCACGTGTTCGTTATTAAAATCTAGAACTTCGACGAGATCTCAAGGTGGTTCAGGCTAAGCCTGGGGAATTTGTCCTATTAGTCTAAGAGTGGATCCTAGTGATGGGAAGCAACCTCCTTGTAAGGATGAAAGTAGGGATAAGAAGTAGGAGGGAGATAGAGAATAGCAAGTAAAAGAGCAAATACTGGTTATATTCCTATGGTTATAGACTAGATTATTTTTCTAATAACCTAATTCCCTATAACCATGGCTCTGATACCAATCTGTAACACCCCAACCGATGGCGGAAACATCGAGGTGTCACGTATTGATGATTGTTCAGTAGCTCATGGTAAATAATAAATTTCATTTTATGATTTAAATAAATTACATAGAATTGTTCTACAAGAATTCGTACATCAAATAATCAAGCAAAACTTCAAATAACTCCTCATGCTAGCTCTAGACTTCAAGCATCAGTATTACCTGTTGAGTTTGGAAAATATGGCGGGGGTCAACTAGAAGTTGGTGAGAATACATAATCCATGTTAAGCATATAGTTTAAGTATAAAAGTTTAGCAATTCGTATGTCTATCGTAAATTTAAGTCTACATGAATAGTATAATATGTTGACATATTCAAACCTCCGACTAGTTTAGGTCCATCCCGTCATCTACGGTTCACCTTAGTAATATGTTGAACGATAACAATCACCCACGTTACCTATGTAGGAGGTACACGTATCCGGGTGGGGTTGTCAATCCAATAGATCTATTATTGAGTATCGTCGGCTTGGCCATAGCTAATGATTATGTAATGTTGAAACTCGTTGAAACTCGTTGAAACTGTTGACTAATTCATGAGGCAATAAAGTTTACTACTAGACATGCATGTTGAATTGCTTAAATAATTGTTGCAAGTATAAAGAATCGCATAAACATGGTTACGTAAACTCACCTTGGTATAGTATTAGGTATTGAGGAATAGTATAAGTGTAGCCCAATAGATTGCCAAGTATTACCCTATGTATAAGGCAACAAATAAGTCTAAGTCTAACTAGTTTATAAGTATATCCTAGGGTTTCGATTTGGAGATATCCAATTGTTGAATTTAAAATAAAATGTTAATTAAATAAAGGGAAATTTGATAATTAAATAAAAGAAAGTCTTTTTATAAAATTTGAATTTAGAATGCTCACAATAATGTGTTTGAAGTATAAAAATAATTTTTATAAAATTATTTCCTTTAAAATAGATTTTTAAATCTATTTATTATAAATTGCCAAAATTTAACTTTAATATTCAAAAATACTAAAATTAAAGAATTGTTATTTTAAAAATCATATTTCTGTTCTAAATATTTAAAAATAAATTGTATAAAATTTTGGTGCAAAAATAATAAAAATTGAATTTATTATGATTTAATTATGATTAAATCTAACAAAAATTGATTAAAAATATAAAATAAATGATTTTTCTGAATTAAAAATCATTTCAGTATAGTTTATCATTGTACAAACATAGGATAATTTTTGTAGAAATTAATAAAATTGTTTTGATATTTTAATGGATTTTTATAAATATAATAGTATAAAATTGATTTAATTATTATAAATATTAAATCAATGAATTTCAGAAAACTAAAAATTGTAAATAAAACTTTTATCTCAGATTTGATAAATATATATTTTTTTAGAATTTATAAAAAGGTTTTAATATTTAAAAACGAATTTATAAGATTTGATATATAATATATAATTATAAATGGTTAGTTTTTTTTTAAAAAAAAAGAAAAATGTGGAAAAAGGGGCGCCCAAGCCGGGATTCGAACCCGGGTGCCCTTGGTTTCAAGCATCGATCACAACCACTTGGCCTAGGCCTGTGGTTGTGATAAATCTCTGTTTAAATAAAATAAATATACTAAGTCGATCCAGTTTATCCCCAAATCAAGATTACGAACCCTAGCTTTTCCAATCAAGCAATTCACACATCTTTAACCCGATTAATGTTAGGGCTTTCGTTGTGTGGATGCCGATCAACAAAACCCTCAAACAAAATCGCACTTACAGATACATTTGCTAATAGATTGCCCGGTCAAAACTCGAAGTCAAACCACGAACGATTGACAAGCTTAGATGATGATTCAGAGAAATTGGAGGTTAAGGAAGATGTATGAGCGAGTTGTAATGGTACGCAAAGGTTCAATTTATAGTATTGTGACCTGGGTGATCGAATTGGAAACCATTGACCAAGCTTTAAACACAAACGCGTAATTGGTTTTAATTGAGTATGTTTGACCGGTTTAATGTGTATAAACGCGTAATTACTCTGTCAATTCATGATACGAGTAAATCATATGATGGTTTCCATGTTAAGCTCCAATTAAAGAGGGAAAATAGTGGTTGTGGCTCGGCGATGTGCAGAGGTCAAAGAAGCAGATATGAACTCGGGTTTTATATTTATATTTAGTGGGTTGATATAGGAACAAGTGGTTGGTGTGGCTCACTGGTGTGGTGCGTGTGTGTGTTCGTGTCTGACTCGGGTTCGAATCTCAGCTGAAGCAACATTTTTTTTTAAAACGCAGCAAAGGGGGTTTAAGGAGTTGGGCCGGGTTCCTTTCTGATCTGGGCTTGGGCCACCTTCTCTGGGCGACAACGTGAATAGGAAGAGGGGGTTTGGGCTGCAGCTGGGTTGGGTTAAATTAACTAACTAGTTTTTATAGTTTCTATATTTTAGTTATTATTATTATTATTATTATTATTATTATATATATATATATATATATGTATATATATAAGTTGTGTGGTCGGGAAATAAAACTTAGGCACATTATGAAAATAATATACGTATTATAATTTGAAAATTTGGTGATGTTACACAAACGACAACAACACTCGATAACACAAAAGACTTCATCTTATCATGACCCATAAAGGGGGCGGCGTGTCAACCTATAGCGCTATACATGTAAGGTGGGTTGTTAACTAATCGTACATTTGTATGTAAGACTTTGAATTCTAGCATGGCATAGCATATGAGCATTTAGATTGAGCATAATAGTTTTAAGAGTATGAAATCGTTTAAGTTTTGATAGTGATACATGTTGAGCCCCAAAGAATAAAGAATAAAAGTTGGACAAGTATGAACTCACCGTAGGATGCGTTTGTTAAGTTCTCAAAAACGAGTCTTGAGGAATGAGGATTTTAGCTCCAGTTAGACTAGAGTTAAGAAAAGAAAAAAAATGAATTTAGATTCGGAGGGAGATTCAAGAATACAAGGAAGTCATGCATTGCCTTTAAGGCGAACCAAAACACAAACCACCATAAAGGTGATTCGGATGGTCATGAGAGTCAAGTAGTGCCTTTAAGGCTAACCAAAACACAAACCACCATAAAGGTGATTCGGATGGTCAAGAGAGTCAAGTATTGGTAAGGTAGGGATGTATCCACAAACCTTCCAAGTTAATAGATTAATAGAGTTTTGAAAGTATATAATTTAGTATTTACATAATATAACTATAGGGTTAAAGTAGTGTATGGTGACTTAGTTTGGAAGAGCATTGGCTTTCCTTTGTCAACCATTAACCATAGCACAAGTCCATCCAACATTAAGTTGTTGGTGAACTTGGTTGGTATCACTTCAACTAACCTTCTAGTGCATAAAAACAATAGAAGATGAACCACCTTTGAGGCCTCATTTTAGTGTCCTACTCGTATTTATTTGCCATAGCAAACAAGAGCAAAGTCCTAGAGGTTTCCCCAAGGGGTTAGAAAAAGAAAAGAAGTGAAGAAAGAATAATAAAGTTGGAGTTTATGAGAAAACTCACTTAGAAGTGGACTTCAACACTTGGGATTTCTTTAAAGAATTGGGAGGTTTAGAGAGGATTTAGGAATGAGCAAGTGTTAGAATGGGTAGGAGTGGTGTATTTATAGTTGGGGTGAAGGGGTTGGGTATTTAATGAAGTAATTAGGGTGGTTAGGAGATATATCTCAAAAAAATAAAAAAAATAAATAACTAAATAAATCAATGAAAAAAAAAGTGCACGGCACTTTAGGAAGTTTAATTCATTCATTCATTTTTTTTTACTTTTTTTTTCTTAAATTATTATTATTAATAGTATATATGTTTTATATAAAAAATCAAATTAATATATATTAGGATCTTAACTAAATAAGTTTCTTGTTATAACGCCTAAATTAAATAGGGTAAAATATAATGGCGACTAGTCATCAATTGGTATGAGTAACATAAAAGAAGCGAGTAACGACAACTTGGAATTTGTTTAAATATAGCATTTATAACACAAGAAAATTAAGAATTACGCGACGTTACATAAAGTTTGCGTCGCGTAGAATTTATAGATTAAGATTAAATGCAATTGATAAAATACTTTTCCATTGATCATAAGCTCGGGATTACAAGGGTGTAAAATGACAAGATACAAGAATACAAGGACTAGAATGGAAAATACGAAAAAATACAAATGTTACATATATTAAGTCCGGCTCTCACCGATTTGATTTTATATTACGTAAATTTGGGTCTCGTGACTTTCAACCCTACCATCTTAAAATTCAAGCTTCACCACTGTCCGTCAATGTAATATTTCTATCCCCTGCAATCAAGAGCAAAATAAAAAAAAACATGAGTAAACTTTATTTTTTCGTAGAAACCTATTTTGATAAACTTTATATACTAAGATTAAGTAGTCATAATACTTATTGTATAAAGTTTATGTATTAACACGTGTCGTATTTGTTAGCAAATGTATTAACAAGACATATGTGTCGTGTAATTGTTGGTTGAATATGTATGTTTTTATGGTTATGCCTAATATTGTTTTTAAATGAAACCACAGGTGATTTTTGTTTCTTTATTTTTTTTTATTATTTTTGCATGTTATGCAAAAACATATAATATTCTAAAACATACCTTATCTTTTTTTTTTTTTAAAATCTAATTTACTATACATGTTAATAATTAACATTCTGCCGCAACGTGTGGGTAGCGTCAACTCGTTCTATATATATATATATATATATATATATATATATATATATATATATATATATATATAGACAAAAGATCAAATACAAACAAAGTTTATCGTGCGAACATACGAACTGAAGGGAACAAAATAAAAGTGGCGGTGACATTTTCGTAAATAATGACCACCACTTTTTGTTTGTATAATTACTCTAGTGTATATAATTACTCTAGAGTAAAAAAGTGGCGGTGGCATTTTCGTAAATAATGACCACCACTCTTGTTTGTATAATTACTCTAGAGTAATTACCCTAGAGTTATTATATAATTACTCTAGTTATATAACTACGCTATATAATTACTTTAGAGTAATTTTATAATTACTCTAGTTATATAAAGTTTCCAATATTTACAAAAATGCCACCGCGTGTTTTTTACTTCAGTTCGTACTGTTCGTACGATAAAGCTATATGTACGTGAACTTTACTCTCTCTCTATATATATATATATCTATCTATATATATAAAAGAAAACGTATATGCTTACGTGGCGTGCAATGGAGGCCTCAACCTTCCCTTGAGAGTGCCATGTGGCATCATAATGAAGAGTTTTTGGTGTTTTTGAATTGTTTCCTTTTTTAATTAAATTGAGTTATTTTAGGAAAAAAGAATTTAAAAATAAATTTAAAATTTTCTCTCTCATATTTCCTCCCATAATTTTTAAACGTTTATATCTTTTATATACGTGGTTTTTTAAAGAAAAAAATTACACCAAATTAACGAGCGTTTTATTATCTTTCCAACGAGTACCATAGTGCTATATAAAAAACGGAGATCAAATCGACTATTTTTTGTGGGGTTTCGTTCATACAGGAAAAAAACACACAAAGTGTTCATGTTATCACGTAAAATTAGATTTTGTGGGGAATATGAGTTATTACTGATTAGAATACTATGAACATGCAATGATTGAGAGATTTTGTGTTAGTTAACTTGAGCCATTTGCAATAGGTTATCACGTAAAATTAGATTTTTCAACCCCGGGACCCTCCCGGGGTAATCAACTAGTCTATATATATTGCAAATAGATTAATCCTACATGTCATACTCTTATGCAATCTCTCCTTTGAGAGATGCCACATAGGATATGATGTGGCAAGTGTAAACCAATTAAAAAAAAGGAATAAATATGATTTAACATAATCTATTATAATCTTTAAGCTAATCTATTAAATACTTAATCTACTAAATCTAAATATTAAAACTTTATTATTTTTTTCTCTCATGTTTCCTCTCATAACTTTTAAACGTTAATATCTTTTATATATGAGATTTTTTAAAGAAAAAAATTACACCAAATTAACAAGCGTTTTATTATCTTTCAAACGAGTACCATAGTGCTATATAAAAACGGAGAAAAAAATGACTATTTTTTGTAACCCGACAGGTATTGTGTCGGATTTGGGATTAGTTTAAAAAATTGTGGGTTTGGGTCAGGTCTGGGATTAGGTGATACCTGACCCGATTACCCGAAACAACATACCCAAATACCCGATCATATACCCATGATTTTTTTAATGCATCACATAACCCTTAGACTAATGCGTTCGATATTTCAATAATCAACTTTTTTTTTCTTTTTTCATGTTAGTTCCTTTTAGAATGATCGATTACAAACTTCCGAATTCATTTGTAATGGCACTAGATTTATACCTCGGCGCAAAGATTCGTTTTTTTATTCTTGAATATGATAACTTATGGTAGAGATTTGTTTAAAATAATAATAATAATAATAATAATAATAATAATATATTTTATTATGTTATATTAGATATTTCAACCCGGAACGCTCCCGGGATAAAAACTAGTATATATATATATAAATTGAAAACATGCGCAGGAACAGTACCATTCATAATTCATAATTGGTGCTGGTGGTATTGGCCCGGTTGTCATAATTCTTGAAAGTTGTATGAAACAAATTTGGATTATAAAATTTATTCTTGGGCTATATTTCTGGCTGCATCAACATAACTGCAAATTAACTAACATGGGCTCGTTCTTCACTTGTAACTCAGATGGTAGGTGACCGGTCTCTCCAAATGGTTTGATCCTTACGGGCGATATTTGAGGGACATTAGGCAATGATGGTGATGAGCCTCGGTGCGTTGTGATCCTGATTCGATCTTGAGCCACCCCGGTTTTAATCCGGCCGTTACTCTAGCGATCGGTTCGTGTGGAGGCGGTATGGTTTCCGGGAGGACGCCGTAGACCAAGTCTGATACTCCGAGGACGCGACCCCGGTTAAGACAACGTAAGTTCTGAGGGGCGTAGCTTGGTCTGGACTGCTGTCATGGCAGTGCGAACCGATCGTAATTTGCCATCCAAAAAAAAAAAAAAAAACTAACATGGGCTCACAAGATGTCATATTGGACTTATGATGGGCAGGCCATAGGAGTGGACCGAATGAAAGAGTTTTGGCGGCAATAAAAAGAAGTCGAAAAATTAGGAGAAAGGGGACATCTTTGAATCGGCCGAAGAAACATCAAAGATAAAATCATTTTATTTTCATTTGGTATGAATTGATTTCAAGATAATTCAATTTAGTTTTGTAAGTTTTATCGTGTGTCAATTATTATTATTTTTTTACGTTTTTTTTTTTTTTGTCGTTTGATTGCTACTTAGCACGTTTTTACAACCCCACCCACAACACTAGCAGCACGGTATACGTACGTCCCCACAACGCAACACTTGTTGCATGGTTGTACGTACGACCCCACAATGCAACACTTGTCGCCCGATCTTACGGCCCCCGCCCCGCAACCGCGGAGGCTTAACACTAGTTATAAAAAGAACTTAAATATTTATACTAATATAACCATAAACGCCCAACAACCCAACTGTTGTATTTAGACAAATCTTAATTCTTAAACCATCCCCATACCTACACATGAAATCAAGTATCTCAGTTTTTTAACCATAAAGAACTTTTTATTAAAACCAAAACGGTCACTAACAAGAAGCTAGATACACCATACACTAAAACCACCCAAAAACGTTAAACCAAAACCAAAAAAATATCATCTCACACGTAAGGACACCAAATAGGAATATGACATCTAGCCTATCTTACAAGTAGCACCGTTATCAGTAGCGGATCCATAAATTTTTTCCAATGATGTCACTATTTTAGAAATTCTAATTTTATAGAACCGGACATAAATATTTTCGGGTGGATCAGTTTAACGGTTCGGGTCAAGTAAGGTTGATCACATAATAAAAATATTATACAACAATAAAAAAAACATCGTCATTAAAAATTAAAAAAAAAACACATAATATAAATTCGATGGTCTTATGAGCCACCTGAGCCCGTACGGGGTTGGCGTTGCAAGGGTTGGTCGTTTTGTGCGTCTTTAACGCACATGACCAGAGTCATTTCTTCATTTTCGGTCTATCGAGTCATTTTGAAGGTGTGAGTTTTGTTGATGTTGAACTGTGTTTTCACTACCGTGGTATAATGATTTATATACAAAAAAAATCTCAACCATATTACATGTGAAATTCAATATTATGGTTAGATAAAACCGATTTTAATGCACATAATTATTTTTGACTGTGTTGGTAGGACGGTTTATGAGAAATCTGACTGTTTGGTGGTAAAATCATGTGAATTAAAAAAAAACAAAGATTAAGATTTGAATTTAAATAAAAATAAATAAAAGAATCAGTGGAGTGTTGCTTCCAAAAAAAGTGTATCAGTGAAGTGATGTGGCAGTTCATGATTGGTTGAAATCAGTTAAGTGAAAAGTGAATCCTATAAGCGCATCTTCCCCCTAATGGGCTAAATAGTGGAGTGGGCTTGCAAAATGTTATATTTTTATCTACTAAAAAATTAGAGTTGAGCTCATTTAACTGGAATTGGGTTGGGTCTAATGTAGTCACCATAAAAAAACATTAATGTCACTCGAAAAACTATGTATATATATATATACAACTGAAAAAAGACTGCTGTCCCGGAACTACATCCCGAATAATATACCTCCGCCGATGACCGTTATCCATAGATAGGTCATATCCATAGATGGGTCATATCGGCTAGTAATAAGTTGTAAATTTAAAGGCAACATTATTTTCATCAAGTATTTAGCCTCCACCCACCAATTTTTACCATCTCACTACCTAACAATTTTTTTAATGTTCAACTCCTAACCTAAGAAGTCCAACTTACCGTACAACTCCTATGCGTGGTGTACAAGTAATTACCTTTAGAAATTTCTTATGCTACCATATCGTAGACTATTAAACTCCCAACAACCCATGGTTATATTTATATAAACCACCCCATATCCTAAACTTGAAGTTCACAACTACTGATCAAACCAGTTCTTGCAAAAAAAAAAAAAAAAAAAACATGGCTGATGAGGTGAAGTTGTATGGAGTTGTAGCAAGCCCGTCTGTATGCAGAGCGATTATTGCTCTGAAACTCAAGGGAATCAAGTACGAATTCATCGAAGAAGATCTCAGCAACAAGAGTCCCGACCTTCTTAAATACAATCCTGTTTATAAAAAGGTACCAGTGCTCGTACACAACGGAAATCCGATATCAGAGTCTCTTGTGGTCCTCGAGTATATTGATGATGTCTGGAAAGGTGTTCCTATTTTGCCTCAGGATGCTTATGACAAGGCTCAGGCTCGATTTTGGGCCAAAGTTGTTGATGATAAGGTATTTTTTTTCTTAAATTAAGATTAATATGACTAGAAATATTAATTATAATCAAAACAAAACATGTTATATTTAGATGATGGGTAAGCGGGCAACAAGCTGTGTCGTTATCCTCTTTTGAATCGCAATGCCTATCCTGCTAAACACAAACCCTTGGTTCATAGGGCTCTGTGAGTCACACTGGACCACCTTCTACACTCGTTTCAGGAACCGTACTGCCTCAGGGGCCAGAGAGCCAAATGTGTCAAAAGCAAACGGCAAGAACACATGTTGATTCTCTAAACAGGTTGCTCCGTACTTAGCGATCTTCTTAGCTTCTGCCTTCAAAACTGCCTGCCTCGGTACACTAAGTTCAAGATCCGCCAATACATGTGGTATGTCCACATTACAAAATTGATACATATTTATTGAAAACCACATCATTCGTCTCAAGTTATGCATAAATGTAACATATATATGGTTTGTCCCAGGGACCAACCATGTTACATTTATTCGTAACTTTAGACCAACTATGTTACTTTATGTATACTTTGGAAGAGTTGTGTAGTTTCGAGTAAATACGTGTCAATTTTGTCAAATGGGCCTACCACATGACTAGCCCTGTAATTAATTCTAGGGAGTAACTATGTTATGTTTATACATAACATGGGACCAACCATGTTAGTTATGTATACATTGTACGAGTTGTGTAGTTTGGAGTAAATACGTGTCAAATTCGTAATATAAACATACCACAGTACTAATCGTGTAATTATCAGGGGCAGGCTTAAGTGCTAGCCAAGGTGGGCAGGCTTAAAATAATTTTTTTAGTGTAATTTGTAGACAAAAATCCCAATCGCCCCCTTAAAAGTTGGGTTAAACCCTTGAGCGCCCCTTGAACTCGTCGGATCTGTACTAAAGTTAACGAGAAGACTGATGATGTAATTTCAAGTTTTACAGGCACGCTGGAGGTAGGTTCATCGGTGAGTCTGAGGGGTAGAGAGAAATACGTGAGAAAGATGAGAGTAGTGAAAATAGATGATGGTGAATTATGATTTTCTTTTAAATTTTGAGGAGAATACCAAATAATGTTTTTTCATAGTTTTTTGTCTTTTCACTAGCAACATAATAATCCTTTTTTTTTTTTTTTTTATTAAAGCAATTACTTAAGCAATTTATATTATTTAATATTGTTCTTTTAACTTTTTTTTTTTTGGGAAGATGACTTTCTTTTTAACGGAGTTGTCATACCCGCTTAGGCAGACCCTGACCCTTCACTCCTCGGTCTATGTTGTCTGAACCGGGTCCACGCTGGTGGTAGTGTAGGCTGTTAACGGCTTCCGTCCGAAAACCGTACCGCCTTCACACGAGCTCAGTTTTACTGTTGTCCGCTGGAGTAATGGCCGGATGAAAACCGGGTTATCTCAGGTTCGAAGTCCCTCCACCGGGAAGGCCAAGTTCTCCCCATCATTTCTATGCCCCTCCAAAGTGTGTGTTATGGGGATCGAACCCGGGTCTCTCAGGGAGAACCTTTTTTTAAATGATATTAAAAAAATTTCTTATATATTATTATATTATTTGATTATTTTACCGTATATTACTTAACTGCAATTTGTTATTTGATATATCTGTCATTGTTTTCGGTTTTCTTATACGTAGTACGATACTTTTGTTAGAAAAAAACTAAAATCCACTAAGACTTAGGGCATGTTTGGATAAACTTATAACTTATAACTTATCTACTTTTCCACCATCTCCTTTTTCACCTCCTTATCTTCTTTTTCAAAAAGTTACATATTACTAACCTTTTGAAAAAATCATTTTCCACCTCCTTTTCCCCTTATTTAAACCGAAAAAGTCATTTTCAACCCATTATCAAAACATTTTTAAAACAACTTATGATTTTTTGGAAAAAGTACTACTACGATTAAATAAATTTATTAAATATTGTTTAACATAACTTTAAACAAATCTAAGAAAAACTAAGATTACTTTGTTACCAAATACAAGCAACTGGTTTGAAAAACTCCATATGACTCGACCTGACCCAAACTAGACCGGAAAAAAGTATTATATACTTATAGACAAACGACTCTAAAAATTTTCGCACCCCATGAAAAAAATTCTAGGTCCGCCCATTGGTAATTATTTCTACTTCTAGTTTTTATTTTATATATGAGGGTATTGGTATGGTCCGGTCCGGTCAGGTCGTGAAAACATTGTTAATGTTATTTCATTTGATTTTCTTTTACTGTTTAACTATAGCTGATTATACATTAACATTATGTGGTATGTTCAGTGTGCTCCTGCAGTAACCAAGGCTTTCAGCAGCCATGGAGAGGAGCAAGCTGTTGCAGAGCTTCATGAGCAACTGCAATTTCTTGAAAATGAATTGACAGTGAAAGGCAACAAGTTTTTTGGAGGTGATAACATCAACCTAGTTGATATTACTGCTACTTTTCTAGCCTATTGGGTTGGAGCAGCTGAAGAAGCAGTAGGAATAGAGGTGATGAACAAAGACAAGTTTCCGAAATTAACGAAATGGTGTGATAACTATATTAACTGTCAAGCTGTGAAGGACAACTTACCTCCAAGAGAACATATAGTTGCTTTCTTCAAGAAGCAGTTTGGTAAGGCATAATACGGTTGTAGATTTGTGTTTATGAGGTTGAAGATTATGTGTAAGACATCCATTGATGTTTCAATAAGATGTTGGTTTGTGTTTTAATTTGTTGTATGTAACTTTTCGATGGTCTTATCATATTGTTAAAGCTGAAATGTAAGTTTGTTTTCTTATAAATAAATTTTGGTAAGGTGTATATCGGTTGCATTTAGTGTGGTTATGAAGTTGGTGTTTGTCCATTGATGTGTCAATAAGCAGCTCCTAAGATTTGGGGTGTTGATGCGTTTGGTTTTAATAGTTTAAAAATATGTCAATTTCCCTGATGCCAAAAACTTGATGTGTCAATCCAAAACATTGGTTTGAGGGAAACGACTGATTTTTACTAAACCTTCTTACAAAGTTTTAAATTTATGAAGTAAACGATAATTACTTTAGAAACTAAAACCAACACATAGGCAGAGAACCTGACGTGTATAGTATATCTTTCTAGGGTAAATACCGAGTATCGTATTCCAAGAGAACACACTTTCCCCTAGTCAACCGTTCATCAGATAACTGATAGGGTTTTAAAAGGAAAATAAAACGGAGGGGTTCTTAAAAGAAAATAGTTTTAAAAAGGTTTTGGTTTTGATAAAATAAAGGATAAAATAGTAGAGTAGGCTAATATGCACATCTCGAGGCCGCCGTATAAAGAGATAGTTAAGTTTATTATTAAGATTAATAATTTAAATTAATTAAATGTGAGGAAGACGAGAGTGGTCTTGAAGTGTTGCCTCCTTTATAGAGAAGTGGGGCCACTACTGAGTAGAATGCACAACCTCCCGATGCGCGTCCGCATGAAGCTACTCCGCCAGGTCCTCGCATATAGCGGGCTCCTCAAACCGCGGTCAAGTCTCTGGTCCTCGAACTTATCTTCTTCTTGAATTGGAGGCTTAACTTCCGTCCTGAAACACCGTACACCTCCCTTAACTCTCACGTTCCGTACTGAAGGATCTCTCCTTCCAGTCGATCCCGGCAACCTCGTATCCCCTAAGTAGGTTAACGATCATGAAGATCGAAGGATCTCTCTTACAGTTGACTCAGGTGACTCGTATCCCCATTGGTTAACGGCTTTGTACTAACGAGAACTAGAAATAGAGTCCTTAATTTATTTATCTTTAAAGCGACACTTTAATATTTAGTGATCAATTAAATATAAAGTTGGTTAAATGAATGAAAATTTAATAAACCCAACCCATAACCTCCCGAGCCGAATGAAACCCTTGACAAAGGTGGAACATAATCCTAAAGGCGTGTAATCCGAGGATCACTGGTGCACCCGTAGGGAATCCGCCCTTTACCAAGAAGATCATTCAACCATCTGGTAAGTACCAGAAATGTGTCACTCAGATCTGGTCCACTTCAGAAGCCATTGCTTAGAATCCAGTTTGGATATCAAAAGCCCAAGGATCTGTCTCACTACCGGTTTCCTCGCCTTGGATCTAGCTCGGGGCCACCAGAAGCTGATTAAACCTCCCGTTAATTAATCAAATTAAAGTAATTTAAGTTATTAAGTTAATAATCATTTAAACCTATCACAAGATAAAGAAACAAGGATTAGAAGAAGATAACACAACAAGTAACTAAAAATAAACTAATAATAATAAAAAAGTCTACAAATCGAAGTGAGTTCGGGAATAATAGAAAGATACAACCATATCGAACAATCAACACATGAACATGGCTGCTCATAGACAAACTCTCCATTTCCAAGTGATATGTATCTAATATGATCCTCACGACCCTCGATGTTGTATTGCATAAACTACTCTACAATCCCGTGCTTGGCCAAGTTGATCAAGGTAGGACGAGGCCTAACCATTGAGGGATGATAGGAGGGCCCTAAGGCCTCCCAAAGGACCCCAAGATCTCTGGTAGTAGGGATGACCTCGGGACGGTATCGGTACCAAACCGATACCGATCCCGACAACACCGATACCGAAAGGTAAAAAAAACCAATACCGATACCGAACACATACGATACCGTACGGTATCGGTTTGGTATCGGTACGGTACCGGTATGGTATCGGTATTTTGTCTTAAAATACCGATACCATACCGATCCCGTACCGATACCGATAATACTGAAACCAAAAATGCATAAATATGGGTACCGATACCGAAACCCCTCTGTTCGGTATCGGTTCGGTATGGTATCGGGATCGGGACGGGACCGGTATTCGGCCTTGTATGCTCATCCCTATCTGGTAGACTCTTGGTAATCGGCCAAATAAAGCACTAGAAGTGATGCCAAATGGTTGAGGTGAGCTTGCTATTTATAGGGAAATCAGAGTAAGCATAGGCGTACCAGAGGTTGAATCACGGCCATGCTCGACAGCAGGTACTGTTGCAGAGTCCTTTCACGCAGAATCTGTCGGATTTCAGGACGTGCACGCCCGTGCCAACACTTGGCACGGGCATGCTCTTCAGAAAAGCTGTTAGTCCTGTCTGTTTGAGCCTTGGGGAACACGTTTCAGCAGGCACGGCCGTGCACAAGGTATTGGCACCCCCGTGCAACCCAGAAATCTGACTTTTTGCATTCTGTTGACTTGGAAATGTTGACTTGTTGACCCAGGACAGTTGCACGACCATGCACGACCGTAAGCACGGCCGTGCTGCATCTGGAATAACATCTAAGTCTTTAATTTCTTACCAAGTTTGTTGCTTTGTCTTCTAGTGTTTGATTTTATCATCGTTTGAGCCCCGAAAAGGTCTTCGCACATACATGGAACATGCTGCGAGTCTCGTATCTTTAGGAATCTCTGTGTTTTAGCTGTTTTTACCCGAAATCACTTGTTTTTGTTGTGAAGCTCCAATTCCCGAAACATAAGAATATGAACGATTAAGTAGCCAAAGTTAGTAATTTAGGCCCCAATTCTGCCCTATTATGAGACTAATTATGCATGTTTTATATGTTAAAATCACGACAAAAAAGATAATTGGTAAATGATCAGCGAAATGACTGAGAAAGAGGGCATTTAAGAAAAAAAACTCACCAAATGATGAAATATCGGAATACGATGCGATGTCATCTATGATGATGGTAGGATACCTGAGTCATTTAGAGTTTGTACGATGTGATAGGGATGGGCATACACCACCGAATACCGAAATGATCCCGTACCGAACCGGGGGTGTTCGGTATCGGTATCGGTACCGGTACTCACATTTAGAGGTTTTCAGTTTCGGTATTTTCAGTATCGGTATGAGATCGATATGGTATCGGTACCGATACCGTATCATATGTTTTCTGTATCGGTATTGGGTTTTGGGAGTTTTCGGGATCAGTATCGGCTAGTACCGATACCGTCCCGAGCTCATCTATACGATGTGATACAATTTAAGTCATGTAGTGGTTTAAATCATCAAATAAAGATGATTAGGGCTCAACAAACTCACCTATATTCACATATTGAATTCCTCAATGTGTGTGTGTGAGAGAGAGAGATAGAGATAGCGAGATCAACGTTCGAAGGTTAGGTGAGAGAAAGAGGTATGAAATAGCTTTGAAATGAACAGAGAAGGAAGAACCGAATTAAGTGGGGAGCGCGATTTATGGGATATGCTTATGATTCAAATTTCGAAAACCTTGTTACTAATCTCAATTTTCGCCTAGCTTCAAACTATCTTTGGAGTCATGCTTTTAGTAATTGTAACTTGTGCATCAAATGTGTAGATACATGTTAGTGATTAAAAATAACCTACTCATTTCATTAAAACAAAATACGAAATGATTAAAAATACCAATTTACTCTTATTTTAGGTTATACCTTATGAATTAAACTAAAAAAAGTTTTTAACTATAGAGTATCTTAAAATACCTATCTCTTGTGCATTATATATGGTATATAGAGTCGTTTCTTTTAGATTCTTTCACTTAAACATGCAATGCAATAATTACTTGTACATAACGCATTTCTTTTTTGTACATTTCAATCTACACGTTGATATTGACTAAAACGAACATCGAAACGTCGAAAAAAATGAACAGGTCGTCTTAGTATTTTCGAATGTTTTTAAAACATAATCGTTTAAAAGCTATGATAGGATTAAATAAAAGAATTATAGTCTTGTAGTGGAAGAGGGAAAATTGTAACTACTAACTAAGAATGAGGGAATTAAATTAACTATAATGATGTACTAAAGTGCAAATGTGTTTGAATGATTATTTTACTCTCATTTTAGGGTTGTTAATGAAAATAATGTTCTCAATGTATATAGGGGAAAGATCCGGTACAAAGTGTTTTTTCGGTAAGAACTGTGAGAATCAAAGGAGGGTATTTTTTTTTCGAAATTTTTTTCCCCATATTGTTAAACATGTATTATAGTATTGAAAACTAAAAAAAAAAAATTTGGTGTAGAGTAATTACGTGTAGAGTAATTACATAATTACTCTAGTGTAAACAAGTGTATTTACTTTAATGACGTAATTACACTAAAAAAAATTTCTTATTTTTTTTGTATTATTCATCTAGAAAGTATGTTTAAGCATATGGAAAAAAAATTCTAAAAAAAAATAAATTTTTTAACCACCTTTGATTCTTACAGTTCTTACCGAAAAACAATTTGTATTTGATCTTTACTCTCTCTCTCTCTCTCTCTCTCTATATATATATATATATATATATATATATATGAGCCAGATGCCCAATACCGTATGTAATTTAACTCATTTTAATACTATTATTTTGTTAATTGTCATGTTTATTGCTATAGCATTAATCGTACATAAAATTTAGTTTACATTATTTAATTTTTTAAAGCCTAAGAGACATATTATTTAACGGCTCAGATAGGGTACCTAAGACCACCCGTAGTGGTGTTAGAATTCGGCGCTAATGGGGCTATTTCGCGCCGGCACACCACCCGTCCCCGTTAAAGGGGCGTTAATTAGGGATGAGCATACAAGGCCGAATACCGATCCCGTCCCGTCCCGTCCCGATACCGATTCTGTCCCACGGTTCGGTATCGGTATCGGTACCCATATTAAAAGGTTTTCGGTTTTGGTATTAGGCGGTATCAGGACGGTATTTTAGCGGTAATCCCGAAAAAATACCAAACCGAACCAATACCGTATAGTCCCGAATATACATACCGATTATACCAAATTTAATACCAATGCCGACAAATACCAATAATTTTAGATTTTTAAATTAATATGATAAGATTTCACTTTTTGAAATATACTGTACGTACCTTCCTTGAAAATGTAAACACCCAGAGAAACCCCCCTTCGATCCCAACTCCTAACCACCGGCTGTCCACCCAAACCCACCATCTCCACCATTGCTCTTGCCCACCGGCCAAACTCCCGTCACCCGTCACGCGTCATCTCCAATGCAGTAACCCGGATCATGTATTTCGGTTAGTGATTTCTTTATTGTTTCATGTATTTTGCTTCCTATTCATATAGAATCACTAATTTTAAAGTTTGAAGTTTAAACATACCTGCTATTCATGTTGTCTTTAGTACCATTAGTACCATTATAAAAAGTGGACCAATCATTCATACGTTTCACACAACATGGCTTAAAGATCTAAAAGCTATTTAGTGAAGTGCCTGCACCCAAGTAGTTAGTAGTTAGAAGTTTAATATATAGTTGGTTCATGTATTTTGGTGGGTTTGTTATATGACATAACTTGTAGTTAAGCAAGATTTAAGAGTGGGTTAGTAATTTTGGTGGGTTTGTAATTTTGTACAATGTACTACAAAGAATCTGAAAATCGTTATGGGTTTTTATGTTATGCTGTATAGGTGAACGGTGAGATTCAAGAAATCAAGTTGTAATGGCATCTCAAGAAAATTATACTCAAGTAAGTTTTGTTGTTGGATTGTAGGTTTGTAATTTTTAATTACATATAAAGATTATTGTTTATGTTGTTTTGTAGGATGATGAAGATGATACGCTTGTTGAGGACACTCCTTATGGCGACCATAGAGATGTCTATTTTGATAAGGAAAATTTGGGTTATGAGGCGGAATCAAGTCGTAAACGAAAACAACCAAAGAGAGCTACAAAAGTATCACAAAAGAAAGCAAAGAAAGTAGACAATGAAGATAAAAAAGAAGGAAATGGATAAAAAATAGTAGGCAAGGAGAGGGCCGAGTGTTGGAAACATTTTGATGTTGTGTTTTTAGAAGAAGAAGATGGCGTTAGTCGGAAGCATGGAAGGTGCAAGTATTGTAAAAAGGATATCAAAGCCGATCCAAAGAGAAATGGTACGTCGGGTCTTAAAACTCATATTAATGCTTGTAACGAAAATCCGGAAGATAAAAAACAAGGCACTTTGGTCTTTGAAAAAGAAACTAGCAGGGAATGTAGCGTCAACATTTGGAAACATGATGAGTCTAGAATAAAAAAAGGTTTACTAAATTTGATGATTGTAGCTGAATTACCATTTAAGTTTGTAGAAAATCCGGTTTTCATTGAGTACACCAATGCTTTGAATGGAAAATTCACTTTGCTATCACGACATAAGTTGTCTAGAGATATTGGAAAATATTATGTGGAGGAAAGGAATAAATTGTTAGCATATGTAAGTAAGCCTACAAACACCGTTCACTTGACAACCGACACTTGGAGATCTTTATGTCAACGGGTTAACTATATGGTTGTAATGGCACATTTCATTGATGATGATTGGGTAATGCATAAACGCATCATTAATTTTAGACCCATAGATAGTCATAAAGGGGAGGATATTGGCCAAAAGTTATTACATTGTATTCATGGTTGGGGGATAAAAAATGTGATGACCATGACGGTTGACAATGCTTCTAGTAATGATAAGGCAATTGGTTATTTGTTGAAAAAGTTTCCAAATTTGTATGATGGTGGAAGGCATTTTCATATTAGATGTATGGCACACATACTAAATCTAATTGTGAAAGATGGTTTGGTAGAAAACAATTATCATGTTGAGTGCTTTAGAAAAGCAATTAGACATATTCGAAACTCAACACAAAGAATAAGCAAGTTTAAAAAGTGCATGGAGGAGTCGAATGTTGAATCAAGTCAGTTTTTGTGTGGAGATATGCCTAGTAGGTGGAATTCGACGTATGAGACTAGTAGGTGGAATTCGACGTATGAGATGTTGAAATAGCGGTGGGTTTAAGAGAGGTGTTTTTTGCTTATGAACTTGAAGATGGTAGCTATAAACATGATTTAGATAAACAACCTGAACATTCAGATTTCGGTATGTGTGAAAAACTAGTAAAATTTTTAGAAAAGTTTAAAATTAAAACAGACATTGTATCGTCCACATCAAAGCCTTTAGCTCGTCATTTTTTTAGAGAAATACTAGATGTAGACAAACATCTAGGGCGGTGGGACTGTGATCCCAATTTTACTACAATGGTTAGCTCAATGCATAAGAAATATGACAAGTACTGGGGGACTTTGACAAACTTAATGACTACATGTATTTCGATGTAATCTTGGATCCCACCATGAAGTTAAGCTTTGTTGAGCATTGTTTTGAAGGGATGATTAGAGGTAATTTAACTGAGGATCATCGTGTGACTGATGACCAAATTAAAAAATAGTCAAGGAGAAGTCGTTTGAACTTGAGAGTAGGTTGCATGAGTTTTTTCAAACATACAAGGAGAAATTTGATGATGTGCATTATAATTCGGCATCACAAGAAGCACGTAATGATTATGTTGTTGAATGTGACGATGGCAATGAATTCTTCATGGAGTTTTTAAAGAAAGAAGAAAAGGAATCGGCTGTGAAGGAAACAAAGTTAAAAAGATACTTAAATTAGCTGAAAGCGAGTTTTAGCACCAAATTTGACATACTTATGTGGTGGAAACAAAATGCAATTAGATTCCTCATTGTGTCTCAAATGGCTAGAGGTAACTTGATTTAACCTTTTTCATGTTTTTTTTATCATTAATTATTGTTTATTAACTGTGTACAATTGTTAGATATTTTGGGAATTCAAATTTCCACAGTCGCGTCCGAGTCCGCGTTTAGCACTGGCGGTCGTGTACTAGACGCTTACAGGACAAGGTTGTCAACTAGCATTGTAGAAGCTTTGGTTTGCACCCAAGATTGGGTGAGACCGTCAAGAAAACCAATCGTGGATGATGTAAATGATATATTAAAGGATGACGACGTTGCCATGGGTATACACTACTTTTTGTTTGTTTTCATCACACATATATAATTATATAATTTGAAATTTTTGGTCTACAATAGGGCGTTAACTTATATGGTTTTTGTTTTTCCTATAGAGATTGAAGCTTCGATAAAAAGGCAAAATGAAAAGGGATGACGCCCGACAAGGATTAAGCAAACTAAGGAAATGGAGTTAACACTTTTTTTTGGTCGACTTTTGCTAACATTTGGTTCGGCACTTTTTGTTAATTTTACTAATGTTTGCCAGTTTGGTATTGTTTGTGCTTGAAACATTAGAAAGTTGAAAACTATGTGTTTTGGTACTGAAAGATTAGGGTCCTTGCCCTGTTCTGATTGATTATCTCTTATAAATAATACAAGGTGGTTCCACTAATTATGGATACCACTAATTACAATAATTAATATTAAATACAATTTAATATATACTAAAGATAGTCATCGGCTATTAGGTACGAACCATTTCCCATTAGGTTCGATACTTAGGTAACCTTTTGAAACTTAAAAGTTATGATGCTTTGTATAATGAATTGGGTTTGTGAATCTAGCATTGATTCGAAAACTGCAGCTGCAAAGAATGGACTGTGGAGTGGTTGGCTGCAAAGAATGGAGGCCTAATATTCTACAAATTGGCTGATCATTGCTGTGCATTATTATTGCTCATTTTAGTGCTCATTTTAGTGCACATTATTAGTGCATTATTAATTGCTGTGCATTACAATTAGGCTGCATTATTAAACAGGTCCAACAGGTTGTCTGAAGGCCCAACAAGGTTTTTTTTCGGTATAAATTCGGTATTGTACCGGAATACCCACTCCGGTATCGGTATTGGTTTTTTGGAATTTTTGGTATCGGTATTGTCGGGATCGGTATCGGTTCGGTACCGATCCCGTCTCGAGCTCATCCCTAGCGTTAATCGTTTCAGCGTGAAATATTTCACGCTCTTTTCTCCTTTGTTGATCCAATGATGATGGGACACGTGGGCAAATGAAGAAAAAGAAAGAAAAACGTTAAGAAGGAGGGAAGAAGATGGGCATTAAATGGAGTGTTGGTTTAGAGCAGCTGTGGAAAAATGGGGAAAAAATGACTGAGGTTCAGTGGTATGTGGTGAGCAGGGGCAGATTTAAAGGGCTTAGATTGGGTTCCCAGGAACCCAGTGGTTTTGTAAATTATAGTGTTAATATATATAAAAAACTGGGAAGGAACCCATAAGATATTATTTGAGGAATCGATTAACGAAAGTCAAGAGAGCTCTAGTGGTTAAAACCCCTCCTACTAAACACATGATCTCAAGTTCCATTCTTGCATCTTCTGTCTTTTTTTCCCTTTTTTAGTCAAACCTAGGGTTATACTAAAACCCACTCCTCTTCTCCTTTTATTGGTCCCCTCCTTTTCGCCTTGGCATTACACCCTATGGTTCTCCGGGTGCAAGAACATTGTAACCTCCCATTTCATGCGTGGTACCTTGATGATGGGACGATTATTGGCGATACCGATGTTGCGAATGCCTTAGACATCATCCGGAAGGAGGGGCCATCCCTGGGGCTTCAACTGAATATTATGAAAACTGAGGTTTTTTGGCCGTTTTGTAATGGGGTGAAACTTAGGGACGGGCTTTTCCCCAGTGGGATTGGCAGGCCAGAGAAGTGGGTGAAGCTCCTTGGAGGGGCTGTCAGTCGGGACTCTTACTTTATACGGGAATTGGCAGGGCGGAGAGCCTCGCGTGCGGTTGATCTTATGAAAATTTTGCCCTACCTTAGGGATCCCCAAAGTGAACTCCTCTTGCTCAGATCTTGTATGGGGGTTGCTAAACTGCTTTTTGGTTTGCGAACCTGCCAACCCGCCATGATGGATGAAGCGACATCATGTTTTGACAAGGATCTGCGGGAAGCCATTGAAGACATAGTGGTATGCGGGGGTCCGTTCTTTAGTGACCTACAGTGGCGACTGGTGTCCATGCCGATGCGCTTGGGAGGATTAGGGCTTCTCTCAGCAAAGGATGTTGGGGTGTATGCTTTTGTGGCATCGCGAGCTCAGTCTTGGAATCTCCAAGACCACATCTTAAGGAATAGCGAGGTTGTTGACATGGACTTGGACTACGTGCAGGTCCTCGAAAGGATAAATGACTATCTCCCAGGTTTTGATATTGGCGGTTTTTCTAACAAGGACACCGCCCCCCCCCCCAAAGCCTCAGAAAACTTTGGCGAATACCCTTTTTGGCAAAATCGCACAGAGCCTGTGTGAAGCTTTTGACTTGTCCCCCGCCAAAAGGCAGTTATTGAATGCTTGCAAAGCCCCCATGTCCAAGATTTCCTGAATGATATCCCGATCAAAGGTTTGGGCCAAACCATGTCTGGGTTGAATACAAGGCAATTCTTAAATATCGTTTGGTGATCCCCATGTACCATGAAGATGAAGTCTGTCCGATTTGTCGTAAGGCATGCTTGGACAAATACGGGGAACACGCGGTTCACTGTAAAGAGTTTCCTGGTTTCAAATATAGGCATGATTGGGCCCGGGATGTTCTGTGGGACATTTTAAGAAGGGTCGGGATCTCAGCCAAGAAGGAGGCTCTTGTGAATTTCCTCTCGGACCCCGCAGAAGGGAGATCCACCTTACGTCCAGCAGACCTGCTTGTCTTTGGGTGGGTCGGGGGAAACACGCCTGTGTTGACCTAACAGGTGTATATCCCCTGGCTGGTTTGAGGGATAGTGGTTTGATACCAGGGCAAGCGGTGCGAAAAGCGGAGGTGAAGAAAGTTGAGAAGCATGCCAAAGCATGTGAGGAGAACCAACACGTTTTCGTACTCCTGGCATTTGATACCTTTGGCTCCTTGGCACCAGAAGCCATCTGTTTCTTGACCAGAGTCCAAAGGGTTATTCATGGAAGTGTCTCGACTCCCGGGGGCATGGGTTCATTTTTAGTAGGTTATGGGTTTGCCATCCAGAAAGAGGTGGCGGTGCAGCTTGTTAATAAATTTTTTTTGCGATTTTGTGTTAATAAAATTTATCATACTAAAAAAAATAATAATAATCAAGTTTGTTTTTCTTGTTATTCGAATGAACACAAACCGAACGCAACTCACTGAACATGGATGATGATTGATACGTAAACATATAAGTACTTTTGTCCAGTTTTGTTATCAAACTAACAGCCGGTTACTTAGGATATATACATGGATGATGATTGATACATAAATAAAGTTGTCACTAATTTTACCGGTTGCAACGACTAGTGTTAAAAAAATATGTTTTTCTTCAATGAAGTATGTGAAGACGGAATTGTGTAATAAGATAGGTGATGGATACATGAACGACACTTTCATTTTGTTACATTAAAAGGAAGCTAATGTGTTGGTCAAAAATTACCTAGTAGAAATAATTTTGTATTCCAAATTAGAAATTGTGAGGTAGAGTGCTAAAAATGTAATTCGTATGTTAGAACTAGTTATATTCTGAAAATACTTAGTCAAGATGTAAAAAGAAGTAAATAAGTGACAACTATGCTCGGGATGGCTTAGGTTTGCTTTGGGATGGACAGTTATATCCTCGGGATGGAACTGTTTATAATGAACAAATAAAGTAGTAAAACACAAAGAACAACACTCGCTCTACGAGGAAAACCCTTGATCAGTTGTAGATCATCGGCATAAAACCTTGGGAGGAGACTAGGCCCCTGCCTTGTTTGTTAATATTAATTTGGTAAAAAGGTATAACTTTGGATGAGCAAATGGACGAGTGTACTAAGATTACAATGATTGTGTGAGTGTTTCTGATCATCTAAGTGTATGTGTGTAGCTATAGTGTAAGCAATGTGTCCTATACTCGTCCAATACTCCCATTTATATAGTACATGAGAATAAATAAAGAATCCCGTGAGATCCGCTAAGTAGTTAAGCTCCTTCAATGTTGTTTAAGAGTTGTTTCAGGTGAACGTTGGAGGTCTTCGACAGAATGTAGTCGTTGGATAACGGTTTCTTTTCAGCTAGTCATTGTTCCAGCTGTTTCCTTATTTGTAGCCGATATTATATGTATATCGGTTACAACTTTGACTCCATCTTCAATCTTGGACCATGAGTTATACTTCTATCTTTGACTTCTTCAATTGAGGATTATAATATAGACGTTGCTGAGTATGTAAATCCATATTATAACTTAGTTGTACCTGCAATCATACACAAGAAAGCTAATTCGTTAGTTCATTCTCAGGATGTGCACATGCTGAAATACTGTTATATCCTAAAGTCAGTTGAGTCTTTCAGCATCAAGAGGATGGTACATTAGGGATGTAGGGTAAAATCATCCTGAGGATTTTCACCACCAATAGTTACTACAACAAGTTTCGGTCGAGAATGTGATGCAACTAGGGGTGTAAACGAGCCGAGCCCGAGCCTGACTGGGCTCGAGCTCGGCTCGTTATGGTTTTATGAAGCTCGAGCTCGAGCTCGGCTCGCTAGCAAAATCAAAAGCTCGAGCTTGGCTCGGCTCGAGGTGATTTGAGAACAATCTCAAACGAGCTCAAAGCTCGGCTCGAGATCGCAAAAAGCTCGGCTCGCGAGTGTTATTAAATGGGCCTATTAAATAAGGACTTGGGCTTTGGAGATGTGGGCTATAAATTATTAGAGATATATAAATAACTTATAATTATGTTTGGGCTCGTTTAGGCTCGCGAGCCCAATTGAGCTTTGTATCTAGGGCTTGAGCTCGGGCTCGATAACTAAACAAGCCATATTTTAGGCTCAGGCTCGGGCTCGTTAAGGCTCGGCTCGTTCGGGCTTTTTACCGAGCCGATCCCGGGTAGCTCTCGAGCCGCTACGTGTCATTTACACCCCTAGATGCAACGTTTTCAAAAGATGAAAACTCGTAGGGAACAACTATAGGTATGTTTTTTTTTATCCTTAAAGACAATCGTATTTATATTATGTGCTTTAAAGTTCTAATGTCAATGTTTTTTCATTATTACACCATATTTTTTTATGTGATGAACCTTATCCGACCCGAACCGGCAAACCGAACCGAACCCTTGAACCGAGCCGAATATTTTATGTTTGCTCATATGAAATTGAAACACCTAAAAAAAGAAACCCAGTGTAAAAAATTCTGGATCTACCACTGGTGGTGACCAGAGGAGAAGACCCTAGCTCTTATTATTTGCCAACTATTATTATTTGGGTTGGGCTTTCAATGTTGTATCGGCCCAATATAAAGAATTTGGGCTTGTGCTTTTTTAATCGAAAAAGTTCATATAAACGTGTAATGTAGCATAATTAGAGGTGTGAATTCAATAAACGATACATACCTCCCATGAAATTTGTGTATTTGGGTTTAGTGATGTGTTTTGTTTTAAAATTAAAAAAAAATAAAATCCTGTGGGTGACAAAAATAATTAGCCGTTCAAAAAAAAATGTGGGTCCCAATTTGGGCTTGAAATCATTACACTTCTTTTTTATTTTAAGCCTTTTCAAGCCCCCTAGTGGGACCCACATGTCACTTGTCAAAAAATGCCTAAGTGATGAGCTTGAAATTTTTATACCACTACACATGTTCTAAATCCTCGGGAATCCCTCCACGTGTACATAGTATGGACTCGATATATGAAATCTTAATGGAGACCATTAGGCTAGTGGGTGTGGAGACATGAAAAGTCATGTCTCAATACCACCTAGGATGCCACCTAGGACAAGATCTATGTTCTTATTTTTAGGAAATGGCAAGGGTGTAAAGATATAAAAAAAAAGCCACGTCTCTTGTATTTATTATTATTATTTAATTAGTTTTTTAATATTAAAATAAACAATAAAAAAAAGTATTGTAACTAGGAAGGAAGGAGAAGTGGTAACTATTGTACATGACTCTTCCCTGAAATCCACCACCACCGGAAACCACCTCCTCCCCTGAAATCCACCACCACCGGTAGCCATCTCCTCCTCTCCCCTGTAACCCACCACCACTGATACCCACTTCCTCCTCTCCCTTGAAACCCACCACCACCGATACCCACCTCCTCTTCCCTGAAAACACCACCACCGGAAACCACCACCTCCCCTGAAACCGGCAACACTCTTTCCACACATTAAATAACGATCATAATAATAATAATAATATTCAAATGATCTCTCTCTCTCTCTCCCCAAGCTATTGGTCCGTCTCTACGTCTTTGTGGAGACGTGAGGGACAGGGATGAAGAGAGGGGGCGGTGTACGAGACGGAGACAGAGGAGAGAAGGTGTGGGATGAGGCTTATCCCGTCTTCACACCGGTAAGCCTTAGTGGTACATACAAATCTAGTGCAGATAGCTAGCGGTAGGTGATTTGTTTTTTTTTTTTTATAGTAAATTATTCTTTAATGTGTTCATGTAAAGTGTGTTTTTGCACCAGATCTTCATGCTGTCGACATTTTAACACTAAAAGTGCATTGTCACACTAAAAGTGCCTTGTCACACTAAAAGTTGATGTTTTTTTTTTCTTTTTTGGCCATTAAAAAAAAAACAATTTTAGATTAATTTATTGTATTTTTTGAATCACCTACCACCGTCTATACGTAATTTTAGATTTGCACAATCCTCAGTAGGGGTGTTCAAAAAAAATCTGAATCCGAATTATCCGAAGTTTTGGATAATCCGATCTTAATGTCATTTGGACATTGAGTTTAGCTTTTTCCATCACCATCTTCTGATATTCGGCAATTGTCTTTGAATTTTTCTGGGCCAACCACTCATCCGGATCAACCGGAGATAGGTTGTCTTGTTTCTTTTTTCCTCCGGTAAGTCCCCCCCGATTGGGTTGAACTGGAATGTTGAAGCTGGCTGCTTCTGATCCACGTTTTTAGGGACGGTGTTCGGTGTTACGTCTTGGATTTCATCGTTGATTGTTGCATGTACTTCAGCATTGTTGTTGTTTGCATCTTTTGAGAAAGCCATGGTTGCTAGTGTAAAAGATGTATTTAACTGTAAGGGATGGCGCCAATGAAGAAACAAATAATCTTACCACCGGTTAGGGATGATAAGATTATGAGTATCTACAGGGTTGATCCTTCACTAGCAGCTATGGATTGGGGAACCTGCAAACAAGAGTTGATTGTGGATGTGGAGACGACTACACAAGGTAGTAGTTTATGACAAAAACGGGGTGAATGGGGATACTATCAAGTGTGATAGCTCTCCGGGTTAGCAGAAAGTGTCCTCTCTTATTGGGGATGTGATCCCCTTTATAGGAGAGTCCGTATGCCACCATTACCCAAGTCCTAACCGTGGTTAGGTTGTCTCCATCACCCTTAATTATGTTAGTGAGGTGATATATGGAAAGCTTAATTAATGGGAATAGTGGAACATAATACCGCCTTTATTACTGAGCTTACGTGATTTATGCATGGCGAGTGACCATGCATAAAATCCGACCTTGACCAGGACTTGACCATTGACCAGTCATTATTGTGCTTTGACCGCTTCCTGCGCATAGGCTTTTCTCCGCGTGGCAATGTTATTCCGGGTTTGGGTATGCGGAGTAGTGTATTCGGTACCCAATCCCATCAGTGGGTGACGACATTCAGAGGTGTGAGTAATAGTCGGTTGATGCGGTGTTCAGTGTTAGTGGGTAGCGACGACTGTGGATTGAGGCAGTGGTAGTCAGCAGTGGTCAATGGCAGTAGGGATGAGCATATTGCCCAAAATAGCGAACCGATATCGACCCGAACCGATCCTGTACCGGGCTGATACCGTACCGAGTGTGTTTGGTATCGGTATCGGTATCGAGCTCATCCCTAGGTGGCAATTGCCATGGTGGTCAGTGGGTGAGGGCGGTGGTCGATGGTGTTTGATGGCGGCGGTGGTTGGTGGGTGGCTACGGTGGTCAATTTGGTGGAGGTGGTTGATGGTGGCTGGTGATGGTAATCGGTGGCGGTGGTTGACGGTGGCTGGTGATGGTAGTCGGTGGCGGTGGTCGACAATGGTGGTTGGTGGTCGGTGGGCGACGACGGTCAACGGTGACGGTAGTAGCCGGTGGCGGTTGTGGTCAGTGGCAGTGGTGGTTAGTGGGTAGGGCAGTGGTCAACGGTGTTCGACGGCGACGGTGGTCGGAAGGTGGCGGTGGCTGGTGATGGTAGTCAGTGGTGGTCGGTGGGCGACGACAATCAACGTTGTCAGTAGTGGTTGCTGGCGGTTATGGTCACCGGGTGGCGGTGGTGGCATCTGGTGGTAGTAAAGGAGGGTGGTGGTGGTAGAGGGAATGGAATGGACAAAAAAAAGATTGGGGGGGGGGGGTGGGGGTTGAAATGGATTTTAGGGTTTTATAGAGAATGCAATGAATGAGGTAATGGATGATTCCGTTACCTTGATCAGCCAAACAAACTTTTTCATTCCATCTTAATACTCCATTACATTCCTCCTCTCATTCGTGCATAACAAACACTACCTAAGACTACATAGTTAGATAGGGTGGTGAAGATGGCGTGGAGCGACACGTGTCTCCCACGTCAGCACTTAGGGGCTTTGCCTTCCAAGCCTCCAAACCCATGAAGTGGTGGGGCGTGATGGAGAGGGCACTTTTGGTTTTGTTTGTTAATTTTATTTTATGTTAAAAACAAACAAATTACCCTATATATCAACAAAAAAAAAACTTCATGAAGAGTGTGTGGCTAGATTGTAGTTTACTATTTTTATGAGAGCCTTTGCTTTTACTGTTGGGTTACACGTGTTTTGCTTTCTTCTTGGCCATTGTACACACATCTATTGCTTTCTTCTTTAATCATCCTTCACAACCTCGCATCCTATAAATCTAGGGAGAGAAAGCTATGCTGGACAGAGATTTAGGTCGTTGCCATCCCCATCTCCACCGCGTACGTCGCTCCGACGCCTGCATCGGGTGTTTCCATCGTGTGTTTCGATTCCTTGTTAAGTTAATAAAAGGCGTTTATACTTAATAAAGCAATAACATTACATAACATTAAAAAAGATACTGAAAATAACAAAAACGTAATTAAAAACATAGTTAAAAAAACACACTAACTAAGATTATATTTTTGCATGATTTGTTTTTTCATATCCTCGTATATTTGTCTTACGGGACGGCAAGGTAATTGATGTCCATAGTAAGGAATTTCATATTTTCTCATTTTTCTTTCGCGACTTCTTTCTCCTTTTCAGATTCAAATTTATTTCAAAAATTGCCCGATACTTCTTTTTTCTTCAAACTTTTATTGTTGAATATTATTAAAAGTACCAATACGCTCATTTAGCTCGGAAAAATATTTGGTATAGTCCACATCCGAAGTAGATGACTTTGATGGCCTCTTTTTTTATACATCTCTACCGCGTGGGCGACTCACTTCACCCTAGACATCATTGTTGCTTAAGTTTAGATCAATCTCGTTATGCACATCCAAACGAGTTTAGGAATTTGTTTTCATTCGTTTAGATGATTCACATGCAAGCGGTACATTCGCCCATTTGGTCGCGCCCATCGCCACTTCCAACAATGAATAAATTTGAACCCATGCTTCTTTTTTTCATAATAAGTAGTAAACGTTGAAGCGGTACATTTGTCCATTTGGCCGTGTACCTCACCACTTCACACTACTTTGATGAGAGACTAATATTTGTCTAGCAGAAGTCTCATTTCAACGTTTCATGAAAAAGATCATTTTTTATGCCAAAATTCGTTTTTTGTTTTGATTAGTACCTATTTAATAAACGACATATTAGAACAAATATATATAACACTAAAAAACAATATATATAGGGGATGATTAAATAGAAAACCCATTTTATTGAGAGAATTCGAGAAATTTATATTACATATGTGCAATATATAGTACACATATGTAATATATCATATGTGCAATATATAGTACACATATGTAATATATCATATATTGCATATATGTAATATATATTGCACATGTGTAACATATGATATATTACGTATGTGTAAGATATGATATATTGCACATGTATAACATATGTAATATAGAGTTCTCAAGTTCGCTCCCTAACAATAAGTTTTTAATTGAACCCAAAAGAACAAAAGTACCGATCCTTGGGTTCCTCAATACTTGTATTCAAGATTTGGTTAAAACTACATCTTCCTTCGATGACCATTTTATCGCAACTCGGTCAACGCTTTTCTTCTTGTGGCTTTTCTTTATTAACTTTCGATCCGACGGTTCACCAACATCTTGCAATCTTGCAGTTGGGTTTCCGGCACGAATTCGGGTGTAGGATCCTTCGGGGGAATAGAAACATGTCGATGAGGGATGTTGGGTATTGGAAATTGAGACGAGCATATAGGAACCGATTTTTGGTCAATAGGATGTCATAGACTATGATTTTGGGCACAACACCGTCTCGTGTAAACATCATTGAATTTGAAAATTAAAATTAAAATATAAAATTGATTGGTAAATCATTCTCGTTTAAAATTATGTTGACCACTACATCCACCTACCTCTTTTATATGATTATATCATCACATACGCCCAACCACTCAGCGGTTGTATTTATATCAGTCATCCATCTTACAACTCAAACCATCCCCATACATAAAACCTAATAATTACAATCACTGATTAAACCAGTTCATTCGAAAAAAAAAATGGCTGATGAAGTGAAGTTGCATGGTATTACAGGAAGTCCGTTCGTTTGTAGAGTAAAAATTGCTCTAAATCTTAAGGAAATCAAGTACGACTTCATCGAAGAAGATCTAAGCAACAAGAGTGCTGATCTTGTTAAATACAATCCTGTTTATAAAAAGGTACCCGTGTTCCTACACAACGGTAATCCGATATCGGAGTCTCTTGTGATCGTCGAGTACATTGATGATGTCTGGAAAGGTGTTCCTATATTGCCGCAGGATGCTTATGACAAGGCTCAGGTTCGATTTTGGGCCAAAGTTGTTGATGATAAGGTAACATTCTTTGTTTAAGCGACTTTTCATGATTATACATAATTTTTTTCTTCCGGTTTGGGTAGGTAAAAAAAAAAAAAAAAAAAAAAAAAACTGAAACGGAGCCGAAACCAAACGGTTTTTGAAAGGGGAAATGACACACAAATGTAACAAAGTTTGCTTAGTGTTCCAATTAAGTTACTTAAACTTTTTTTTGTCTCTCTAAAGTTACTCAAGTTTCATTTATTGTTCCAACTAATTTATAACCCGGGAGCATCCCGAGGTTGAGAAATCTAATATCACATATCAATTTTACATATGAAATAGACTGATGCGCTTTACAGTTATATGCAGGAAAGCTTCGGGTAACAACTACACTAAAACAATTAACAATGTATCTCCAATGTTAACGTCTAACATTAAAAAAATGTATAACTCTAATGTTAACATCTAACATAAAACAATGTGTAACTCTAATATTAATATCTAACTTAAAACAATATACAACTCCAGTGTTAACACCTGTTGAAAATAGAATTCATATTTACTGGTTTAGATATAATTAGTGACTTGTCTATACATGATTATAGAATTACCTGAACACTTTGTGTTTTTTTTCTTGTATGAATAAAACCCCACAAAAAATAGTCGTTTTTTTTCTCCGTTTTTTATATAGCACTATGGTACTCGTTGGAAAGATAATAAAGCGCTCGTTAATTTGATGTGATTTTTTCTTTAAAAAATCTCGTATATAAAATATATTAACGTTTAAAAATTATGAAAGGAAACATAAGAGAAAAAAATTCAATTTTGTTTTTAATACTTTTTTCCTTAAATTACTTAATGCCACATGGCATGTCATTTTTAACTTTAACTTTATATCATTAATGACATGTCATTGCCACATGGTACACTCAAGGGGATGATGCCCTCTTTGAATGCCATGTAAAATTTATTACTTTCATTTATTGTAATAGGTAGATACTATGTAATTACCAGGTTATCAGGTCATTATTTTTGTCTTTCATTTTAATGCTTGTATGGATATTATTTATATTAGGTAGGTTATAAAAAATGAAGATTTCAATTTTTTTTTTAAATTTTACACATTCGGAAAATTTATTAAAAAAAATACTAAAACCTGACATATCATCATTTTAACCTGAAAACCTGATAATTACATAGTATTGGAACAATAAATGAAACTTAAGTAACATTAGTGAGACAAAAATAGTTTGAGTGACTTAATTGGAACGGTTAGCAAACTTGGTTACATTTCTGCAAAGTTACCCCGTTTTTGAAAATCAAACAACTGAATATTCAATTTGGTTTGAGCTACGGATGCCAAAGCGATCCAAGCCTGGCGGGTATATCCGAAGTGTCTAGCACGGGTATACATGATACTAGACGAGTATGGACCGGATATGTGATCGGAAAACAAATATTTCACGGGTATGAGATTGGTTGATAATCGGTCCGATTATCTAAAACTATATATTTGTTTACGCAAAACCCAAAAACTTTTAACTTTTATTTTTATTTCCTTTGAAGTTTGACTACTGTTTAGTAACTTTAGTGAAATTAACGAGTAACGTGGAGTGAAAGAGAGGAGGAACGTGGCATCAGAGAGAACACAAACGTTGTGAAACAACTAACAAAACCATGCAACAACCACATGTGCAATACTTGATTGTAACCATCCTTTAAAGACTTGTAATTAATAGGTATATATAATGTTAATTCATTCAACCTTCATTACTTGAAAAATAAAGTTTTTGTAATATATTTACATTTTTAAATATTTTGATGGTGATGATAATGTGTTATTTATGATAGTTTAATACATTGTTGAAGAAATGAGTATGATGAGAGTATAATATGGGGTGGCTACTCGTGTTCGCTACAAAATATAATTCTTTGCTTACACCAAACTAGATCCGTGACCCGTAATAGAGAAAAGAGAGAAATACAATCGTATGCAAAACACACAAAGATATAAGTGGTTCAGTCTCGTTAACCTACGTCCACTGTAAAATATGCTATCTTCTTTATTACTCAAAAGGGTTACAAGTGTTAAATTAGGAAATATAAAGTGTTCTAAGTGTGTGTGATCTGCTGAGAAAGATATTAACCGTTTGCAAGGAGGAGAAGCCTCTTTTTTATAGGGTGCGCATGGACCAGTCGTGGTGGCCCATGATCGAAGTAATGGGCTTGGGCCCAGTTGATGGGCATGTCTTCCTTCGGCCCATATTCAAGTTAGATCCGGACGAGGAGTTTGAATAAAGCAAACTGGATAAGGAGCGACTTCCTGTCATTGGTCCACGTGGCGCTCTATGATTGGCTGCAGAAGGATATTTTCCACTGTGTCAGGCGGCGTCAGACTGTGTCAGTCTGCCTGAAGTGACTCTGACATAAGGGGAACAATGCAGCTAGTGGGGCCCAGGGGCTGCACCTTCCCTGCTGGTGCGCCGTCGTGATGAACCACCGCTGAGTGGGGCGCATGATCCTACGCGGGTGGATTGCACTTCACGTGTGATATCTGTTGACTGGACTCCGCCGAGGCTGAGGCTCCGCGGAGGTAGCGTCGCAGAGATGTATTAGGTTCTTGTACTTAAGCATTTCGAACGGTTTCTTCTCCGCATGTGTATTGATGATAATGTTGTAGGATAAGGTGCGCCTATGCGCTAGGAATTGGTACTCTGTCTCTTCAATTGTACTATGGATTCTAAAAACATATTATAAGGAAAGTAAAAAATCCATCACGTGAAAATCCCAACTTGTATACTTTAAACAATAACGCATATACTTGAAACCAGCGGGTATGCCCGATATTCACGGGTAAATACCTAATGGATAATAGGCCGGATATGAGTAAAAATTTTTTACAAGTGATCCATACTCAGCCCATTGTCATCTTTAGTTTGAGTGCAAAACCGACCTATGCGCAACCCCTGTGCCCCACAAACGGCGGTAATAAGTGTCTCGATATAATCGTCGATGGATTTTTAATTTGAAAAGTCGATTCTCATCTTTCCTTTAGGGTTAATCGAAGATTTTTAATTTGAAAAGTCGATTCTCATCTTTCCTTTAGGGTTAATCGAAGATGGCAGTCGCATATTTTTATTAGGTAAATAATCTAATTGCTAGAAATGAGTGGGCTAAAGGTGTTTGAAATTAGATGTTTAAAATGGTTATTGAGTATTTGGGTTTAATGTTTAATGAATTTAGATTAAAGTGAGCTTATTTGTTTAATTGTACTTTAATATGTTATTAAGTTGTTTTAATAAATGTGATAATTAGTTCATATAATATATTTATATAATTATAATTATATTTATATTTGTACAGTTATAAAATCTTATATGTTTTTGTGTCTTAAAAGTTGGTGTCAAAGTATCTAGGTACGCTAATGACCGGGAGTACGGTTCAGTTCAAGCCTCTTTGACAGTTCCCTAATTTAATCGATGGAACCTGCTTTTGTTAAATTGCAAATCATGCCAAAACATTTATATTAGATTTATGTGCACTTATCATCTGATTTTTAATCCTGTTGGTGAACCGTAACATAACGAGTCTGCTATCCGATATGATACAAAAGACATTGTTACTTTCATTTCATCTGAGCTTCTTTTACAATTAACTACGTATATAACTGATTATATATTATGTGGTATCTTCAGTGTCTTCCTGCATTATTCAAGGCTATTGGTAGTCATGCAGAGGAGAAAGCTCTTGCCGAAGCTCATGAGCAACTTCAATTTCTAGAAAATGAACTGAATGTCAAAGGCAACAAGTTTTTTGGAGGTGACAACATCAACTTGGTTGATATCTCTGCAACTTTCATAGCCTATTGGGTTGATGCAGCCGAAGAAGCATTAGGAATAACCTTGGTCACCAAAGACAAGTTTCCAAAACTAAAAGAATGGTCTGATAACTATATTAACTGTCAAGCTGTCAAGGATAGCTTACCTCCAAGGAAATCCTAGTTGGTTTCTTCAAGTCGCGGTTTGGTAAGGCATAGTGTGGTTGTATCTGTATGCTTATGAAGTTGAGTAGAACATCCATTGACGTAATAATAAGCAACTAGTAGTTGCTGGTGTGTCTTGTACTATGTTGTATGTTACTGATTACATGTTTATGATTTTGTTGAAGGTGATGTTGTAATATCAGCCTATTCTCTTTCGTTTTCGCATCCCGTTATCTCTTTTAAAATTACCTGCCTTCAAATCAAACTTGTTAAGTTTTTGAAATGCACTTAATTGGGCTTTCATATAAAAGGAAAAAACGTCAATAATCTATTACCGTTTTACATTTCCGAAAACTGGCCGATCATTAAAAATTGTCCAATTATTAGACGTAGTTAGGGGTGCAAACTAGCATAGCAACTCGTGCGTTACTTGAGGGCGGCTCAAAACAAGCTCGAGACCGAACCTAAAACAAGCTCGTTTAGTAAATATATTAAACGAGTTCACGCTAACCACGCGTTGCGACGGGAAACGAGCTCGAGACCGAACGTGGTTGATGGGACGCCAACCGTCACTGTACACACGTCCCATCTCTCACCTGACACACCACGCCTTTCCAACTCTCTTATGGCAGTGTCAAATCCTACAGCTAGGATAATGATCACACTTTGACACGTCGTCCGCATTTTGCGCAAACTTGACGTAAAACATAACAACGTCATCCGCGTGTTGCGCAAACTTGACGCAAAACGTAACAACGTCATCCACGTGTTGCGCAAACGTGACGTAAAACGTCACAACACCATCCGCATCTTGCGCTAAGGAACGAAGCGGACAACGAACCTGTGAAGCGATGGGCTATCATCTACCCAAAGGCTCAGCTTACTGAATCCAGCATCCCATCCACGTCTCTCTTCAATAGACATAGAAGAAACGTTGGACCAGGGGACTTGAAGGGATTGGGTACCGAATTATAACATGGGTCGGGCCCAAACCGAATTCTACATACGCGTGGATGACACCATACACGTTTCTTCATTTGCGCACCACAACGTATGTATGTGCACGGGGCGCGTGCAATGGCACACCGACATGGCGCGTGGCAAGCCAGCAACCAGGGTCTTGTCGGGTGCAAAGGAGACAACAAGTACGTAACCGACATTCTCTACCTGCCACCACTCAGAGGACGACACGTGTGACACGGTTTAAGACGACACACGTTCCTATTTCCTTATTAATTACTTTATTATTAAATATCATACTAACTTGGGATAGGGTAGTGGAGATAACCCTAATCAGGCCTGGGCCTACCATGATTAGGATTTGGTGATGTCGGCATATGTCAACCCTATATAAGGGGGTCTCAACATCCTTAGGGATGACACTTTTGGCTAACCCTAAAAGCTATCGCTATAGTATTCCACATCATCAAGTTTTTGTCATAAGCAACTACGAAAGTAATCATTTCCCTACCCACATTATTGTTTCATCATTTCAGGTTTCCATAGCTCTAGAGTTATCAGTAAAGGATCGTTTCTGTGGATCAGTGGTTTAGTCATCCATTACAGGAGGTTAAATCTATTGTTTCTTCGATATCGATATGAAAATGTCAGTTATATAAGTTCGACCACTTTCTTAAGGAAACATCAAATATTAATAAATAGCATTTCTAAAGAAATAATAAGTTATAATTTAGGAAAAATTACAAAAATCGTCTTTTATATTTTCATCGTTTTTCAGTGGTTGTCCTTTAACTTCAAAATTGATGTCCTTTATGTTGTAAAATCTTGGAGGTCTCGTCCTTTGGGCCTAACCTGGTTAGTTTGTTTGGTTAATTCTGGTCATGGCATGTTCGAGTATCCTAATCTATAAATTATTCTACTACTTCGTTTCTGTATACTAACACAACCAAAACCCACTTCTAACTGCTTCTCAATCACGCCCAGATGGAGTTTAAATTTCATTTTTTTTTCGGACCTTGCAGGCCGATTGCGAGTGTATTTACGCGATGTGAGTCCTTGTTTTCATTGCCGTTTTGTTTACTAGTTGATTCCGAACAAAACCCCTTTATTACAGATCGTTAATAGTGTCTTGATCGGGTTAATTGGATTTTGTTCTAGGGTTAGGGTTCTTGGTAGGATTTGGGGAAGAAGATGAAGTTTGATACATAGTTAAATATGTTTTAATCTGAAAGTATTCAACATAATTGACAAGTGGTGTAGTGGTTGTGATGTTGTTGTTCTCCAGCGGGTACCTGGGTTCGAACCCAGGCAACCCCAACTTTATTTCCGTTTTTTTTATGTTATTATTTAATTGTTTATTTCTTTTATGAATATTATTATGATCATAAAAATTTATAATATTCATAGTAAATTCATTTTTGCTTCAAAAATTATGAAAATTTAGGTGTAGCATCTTGGCACTATAAAGAAAATTATCACACTTTTACGTTGTGAAAATTATTTAATTTTCGTTATTTTATTAATTTAAATTATTTTAATCATAATTAATTGATAAAAAATTCATTTTCAATGATTTTAATCTCAAAATTTTAGGATAATTATTTCTAAGCATTTTAATCTGAAATAAAAATTATTGGTTTAGAAAACATTTATTTTTATTGATTTTCCTATTTTTAGTCATTTAAACATGATTTAATCTCATTAAATCAGTTTTTAAATATGAATAAGTTCATAAAAATTATGAGAAAATTATTTTCATTAATTTACATAAGAAAGCATCCAATTTCTATAAAAATAGTATTTTTGAGTCATGTCTTGTATTATTAACATTATTTATGTTTAATTAGATATAATTAAACATTTATTTATTTACACTATTTAAACATCTATTTTATGAATATTTTTTTTATAAAATAGAAATGTCTTATGATTGAAAGTCTTTATTATCATTGATGGATTTTTGAGTAACTCGTAACTATTTATTTCAATATTTATGATTATTGTATTTATTTACAATAATTAGTTAAAGTAATTAACTAAATTATTTTGTCTTAATTATTTAAACATATTTTTAACTAAATACTCAATTGTTAATAATTATATTATTTAAACCACATTTACAACCTTTTATATATTATTTGTGATATACAACTGTTACATTAACGCGACTTATCATAAAAACTCTACTTCCCCAAATCGACTTAGCAGACCTAATGCCTTAGACCCTAGATACCGTAGACTTTGTAGACTTTTCCTTACTAGTATTCATATACGTTATAGGTTGATTTCCTCGGAATTCCCATTACTTAGCTCACGACCGCTTAAGTGGATTTTGATCGTTTTCGCAAACTGTGAGTATATCTTTCCCCTTTTTACTGTTTTACTATTCTGGGGTGACTCATGTACTTACTATCAAGTTTTTATTTCTTTTACTAAATGCAATTCTCATGTGTTTGCTTTATGTTAATTGGTGTGTCTATGACTTGTCAAAATCATTAACCGTTCTGCGGCCTAGCTTTTCAATGAATAGTACTATGGTATACCCCCTTGAGACTCTGTTGAGAGAATCTTGGTCATTGTCTTGTTAATTCATTATTCAGTTGGTTAGTCATGTGTTAGTCATTATTCTCAGGTTTGGTTTTGAACGGATATTACTTATTACATAATTGCAAATGGTACCGCACATGAATTGCTAAACACTTTTCCTACTATATTTATTCAAACAGGGTATGCTCACCAATACATTTTTGTATTGACATATACTATTTTCGTACATGTTTTAGGTTGTTTTGAGATGCATCCTTTAAGCTTTCGGATTTATATTTAGATTTTGATTCATTGTATTTCAATTTAGTTGGCAGTTAGAATCGTTGTATTTCATTTGAATGTAATAAATTATTTAATCAATGTATTCAAATTTACACTTTAGTCCATGAGCTATTGAACAATCGTCACTACGTGACACCTCGATGTTTCCGCCATCGGTTGGGGTGTTACAGATTGGTATCAGAGCCATGGTTATAGGGAATTAGGTTATTAGAATGCCTTTTAGCCTAGTCTATAACTAAGCTTACTTTCACGAGTCCTCTCGTTTATATTCTTCTTATTTCTTATATTTTCTTTCAAGATATTTTCGTTATGATTATTTCTCGTTATTCTTTCGATATTTTGTTTGGCAAAGAAGATATTCGTATTCACAAACGAAACGATATCACCAAGTTAGGAGTGACATCCATACCTTGGTGATTAGTTTCACTTCTCTATATGTTATTTATCTTAGGAATATACCTTTGAGATAGGAGTGACATCCACACCTCAAAGAGTATTTCCTTCAAAAAGAAACTTAACCACTAAGCTGGGGGTGATATCCTTAACTTAGTGATTGGTTTCATTCCACAATCGTTTTCAATTTTGAAATATATCTTTGAGTTAGGAGTGAAATCCACATCTCAAGGATCTATTTCTGCATCTCATTTTTAATCTCGCTAAAGTTTTGGAATTCACTAGTGATGGGGCACGTGCAATCTGGAAGGGTGAGCATTCACTTATAGACTAAAGTACTCCCCCACAAGTCACCAGGAAATTTCAAATACATGAATTAGTCAAAGTTTTCTATTGATACAATTCCAATGTTTTATATCATTAATATTTATATTTGTTTATCATTTGAAGTCCCAATTTAATCATTTGATGTTTCATATGCCATTATTCATTGATCATTCGTTTTTGAATTCATTATCATCATTATTAAAACTTTTTGTTTGTTTTATTATCACATTAAAGCTTATATTATATCTCCATGTTTACAAACTTACTTGATCAAAGTCACAGTATATCCTTAAATCTCTAAAACGATTAATTTGACAACTTATATTATATCTCCGTGTTTACAAACTTACTCGGTCCAACCTCCACTCCTGTACAGATCCATCATTAGGTGGGGGTAACGTTTGAGCAGAGAACGGAGGAATGGAGGGGATGGGGTGTTTTCGAACCAGAGGGTTTTTGTGGTAGTTGTGGTGGTGGGATATAGAGACTGAGCTGAGATTGGGTGGTGTGGTTGGATGTGGGTGTGAAGATGAAGATGTGTATAAAGAGAAAGAGGGTAATTTTTATATGTATATCTTCTTTTTTTTTTTGTAAATTCTTATTGTATAAAGACAATTATACCCAAAAAAGTAACCAGGTTAGGCCTATAGAACTGTTGAAGACTAATTCAAACTTAGATGGTTGTGCATGTGCCTACATGCATGCAGCTGGCTCTTTCTTTGGTGGTTAAAGTGATCCTACTTTTGTGGTCTTCTTTTGAATTGTTTCCGTTTAAGTTGTTGAGTCAAGTCCTAGAATTTTGGTTACCATTTGTTTGTTCTCCTATTTACAGTTGTGTCACTTTCATTTGATGTACTTCACTTTTCAGAGATTCAATAATAAAGAGCCAAGCTTTTGAGTCATTATCATTATTGTTTTGTGTCGTGCAAGTGCTCTTGAACCAACATTGGTATCAGAGCCACCTTGTGCTCTTTTTATTAATATTCAAGTGTGTGTGTTTCCTCTTTCTCACAAATTCCTTTCATGGCTGAACAAGTGAATCTGTTACCCATGACTCCTAGTCCTATTCCTGTGTTCAGAGGGGATGGCTATGAGTTTTGGAGTATTAGGCTGAAGACAATCCTAAGATCTAGAGATTTGTGGGATCTGGTTGAGACAGGGGTGAACGAGGCTGAAACTGATCAGACAAAGCTGAAGACAAACAGGAAGAAGGATGCTCATGCAATGGCAGTCATCCAGCAGGCTGTTCATGACCAATTAATTTTCAAGAATCTCTGCTGTTTCTTTTGCAAATGAGACGTGGGAGATCTTGAAATGGAATTTCAGGGAGACTCACAGGTGAAGGCGATCAAGTAATAAGGTTTAAGGAGGATTTTGAGAATCTCTGTATGAAAGAAAGTGAGTCCATTGGTGACTACTTCTCAAGGGTTATGTGCATTGTTAGCCAGCAAAGGTCATATGGGGAAATTATTGTTGACAAGACTGTGGTGGAGAAGATTTTGAGGAGTCTTACTCCAATGTTTGATTATGTGGTTCCCTCTATTGAAGTTTTTAATAATCTAACAACACTCACCCCTACTAAGTTGATGGATCATTACAATCACAAGAAGAAAGGATGAACGGTAGAGGCCATGATAAGGATAAGGTGGAAAGGACTAATGAACAAGCCCTGTAATGTCTTTCATGATGTTAATAGGAGTCCATAAGGTAATACCAGAGGTAGAGGTCATGGATTCACAAGAGGCAGATGTCGAGGGAGGACTTCTGAAAGAGGTAGAGGACCTCAATGTTACAATTGTAACAGGTTTGGGCATTCTAAACGAGACTGCTGGTATAATGATGATCATGTCAATGTTGCTGAAAATGAAGATGGCATGACAGGAGATGAGCAACAATTATTTATGGCAGTCATTGACGATGAAGATTATACCCTCATGGCTGGTGATGCTGGAAGGAATACAAGATCACATTGTTTATGGTTTCTTGACTCAGGCTGCTCAAATCATATAACAGGTAGCAAAAGTAGTTTTACTATGCTAGATGATACATTTAAACTGAATGTCAGGTTAGGAGATAGGAAGAACCTGGCTGTGGAGGGTAAAGGAACTGTCAAGATTGAACTTAGTAATGGAAGCTTTAAGTTACTTGATGATGTGTACTATGCTCCCAATCTTAAGTATAATTTGTTGAGTGTGGGATAGCTTATGAGGAAAGGGTATTCCTTTCTCTTTGATGATGGAAAGTGTGTGTAGTCAAAAGTAAAAGATCAGGTGCTATCTTGACAGGGGCGGACCTAATGAAGAAGCAGGTGTCGCGTCCGTTGCAGCTCAACTTCGCGCGCGTAGTGGAAAATTTGGTTTTTTTTTACGAAATTTGGAAAACATTGCTACTAAAATGAAAAAAAAAATGAAAAACGTTACTACTGAAAAAACATTTCTATATCTGCCACTATATCTTGATGACTGAATCATTTGCAAAAATAGGGGGTTTATCATTTTAGAAATTACTTTTGGGGGGTATTGGGGGAAAAAATCAAAAGTGGTGATGTATAGAAATGGATTGGCGGCATCTAATAAATCTAACCTTGATGCCGCCAATTGAGATCTTGTAGTCAATGCCGCCATTTGATTTTAAGGGATCCCTCCTTGATGCCGCCAATTGAGTATGAGGTATCCTCTTGATGCCGCCAATTGAAGTCTGATGCCGCCAAATCAATGTAATGCATCCCTTTGATGCCGCCAATTGATAATGAGGCATCCCTCATATAAATAATCTCCCACCAGATTACCATTCTCCATCCACATCCACACCATACACTCTATTCACACATACTCAAATGCCACCTATCGTAGAAAACCAACCAAAGAAAATACCAATTGTTCTGGAGGGAACGGTTTTTTATTGATATTAGGTCGATGTTACATTCACATGGAGTTTTAACTGTTTTCTGCGGGGATAAGCCATGCTGTGGCGTCCCTCTTTCTGGGGTCCAAGAAAGCGCGGTCTTTGGATCGGTGTTACATCCACATGAAACTACTTGGATCGATGTTACATCCACACGTGGTATAACACGTGTAGAATGCAACGTTGTCTTTGTAGTTTATAATATTATAGAGTCGGTTGTCGGTGGTGCTCTCAATCTCCAGTGTACCACCTCTATTCATGGCGACAGACTCTTTAGGGGGGACAACCTTCCAGGCAAACCCTGTAGCACAAGGCCATCCTATTTGAAGAATCACGGTCAGTCATTAGCGACGTTGGCGACAACGGATGATGCGATTCTTCATCGTGCTACTTCGGTGTGGCAGCCTGGGTTGATCATTAAGTACCTGTAGATCTGGTACCAATGTTCAACATATTGATATGCTTCCCCTGCCGCATTCAGATGGGTTTGAATCTGAATGCGGTCCTTATTTCCCGCTGACTAGAAGAACGCCTTTCTGTGCCCACAGCTACAGGTTTGACTTCAATAAAGCAATTGTTGATGTCACTGAAGCAATGGAGATGGAAGGCGCAAAATAGAAACTCAATGAAGCAGCGGTAGAATATTGGGATTGGTGGATCTCGGGAGACTGGAATAATGATGGCATAACTGAAATGATCAGAAACATTCCAAATAACTGTTCAATTTCAGCTTTTGTTTAACTATTCTAGCAACTTCCATAGAGAAGTTATCAATCTCACTGTACCTGTGTCCAAAAGAACTAGGCTTCAAACACTACGGGCATGGTTTCTTTTAGATAAGGAGGTATATGTAGAATGATGTCTTTACGCAAAATAAACTTACACACAAGCTATTGGAATTTTTGATCTCGGAAATACATTGTCTTGTAACTCGGTAGATTGTATAGTTTGTTCGATTGACTTGTTTCGAAAAATAGTTGTTAAATAAATTTGTATTATTTGTTTTAAATAAATCTATCATTACTACATGTGTTTATTTACTTTTATATTAGAAAAGTTCTGATAATAATAGTAGTGGTATTAAAATTAACAGTACCATAATAATTCTGCATTATTAAATAAAGCTAGTACAGAACATGATGAGATGAGTCACCCAACTCATCCATGAAAGCAAAAGGTGATTGACGATACAGATAATGCAAACTAAACAACATAAAAAAAGATGACCGTGATGATAGGACTGACACAACCCTGTAGGGTCATTCACTGATTTCGTTGACGCCTTGCATTTCCACAACTCTTCCTGTTATGGCCTGTTTCTCCACATCGAGTGCATGCATGACGCCTCGGGCGATCGTCATAATTCACATCCATCTCATTTTGTATTCTTCTCTGACGTACTCTGCCTCGATGTGTAGTAATCATCGACGGGTCCCCTTGAATTCTCCACTCATCCGCCGGCCATTCAGACTTATGCCCCAAGGTGTAAAAATGACTGTTGTACTGTTGAATGTAGGTGTCTGTGTGGAATTTCCAACTAGTAATACTGTGAGGGCTTTTACCCAACCAATTGCAAACAGCAATTGCATGTGAACATGGAAATCTTTGCATTTGCCATTTTCCACACGAGCATACCTTTTTTTTTGTACTCAACGGTGTAGTCATTTCCGCCCCTGTCATTTGTCTCAACCCTTGAAAGAACATTGCACCTTAACGCATTCGCATCGTACATCGTCACTTCATGCTGCATAGCAACTCCCAAAAGGCTCTCATACCTGCTCCATATGCGAGGGGGTAGAGGTGTGTTGCAACCGCTCGAAATTTGAGTGTGCTTAACATATTGTTCGACGTCTCTGCGAAAGGTGTAGTCAATGAGAGCTGTGATAGGCAGTAGTCGCGCTTCACGCAAGACGTTGTTCATGGACTCCGAAATGTTCGTCGTTAGGTTACCCCACCGACGACGCTCTTTATCATACCTAACCGTCCACTTAGTCTTATCAATGTTGTTAAGGTAGTCCCATGCCTCTTGATTTTTCAGCCTCATTTCGCTAACAGCCCAGCGATACTTTACGTTCTGAGATGTGCTACCAATTGACCAACACAGTTTCCATAGGGTTTTGTTTCGGAACCTCCCGCTGAAATTGCTTCTGATGTGACGAAGACAGTAACGATGGTAGGCGTTGGGTTCCTTCCACTGTGGAAGGTTTTCCCATAGCATTAATTATGCCGTTGTGTCTGTCTGATATCACACACAAAGGCCCCATGCTATTAAGGGTAACGTACTCAGAAAGGTTTTGGAAAAACCAACACCAGCTGTGTACAGTCTCTTCGTCAACGACAGCATACGCCACAGGCAGGATTGTAGTTGTTTGCATTCTTTGTTACCGCAAGGATCAGCTTACCCCGGTAGGGTCCTTTCAGATGAGTCGCGTCCACCGATATGACAGGCATGCATCGATGGAATGCACGGATACAAGGACCGAACGCCCAAAAAATATATTTAAACGTGGGGGTAATTCGGATCCCCGTTCGGATGATTAAAGAACGTAACAACGGTAACCTGGGTTCCTCGACTGCAGCCGCATAAGGTATGTGGGTAACTCCTTGAAATTGTTGTCCCAGTCACCATAGATAGTTTCTATGGCCTTTTCTTCTTGCTCGCCACGCCTTGGAATACGAAACATCAACATTCAGGGCCTGCTTGACATGGGTTTGGATATGTTTTACCTTAAGCTTGATGTCCGTACGAATTTGCGGTAAGAGTGTTTTGCAATATCCTTTGCTTTTAAACTTCTGTTGCTATTACGTACGGCCGAAGAATAACAGCTGTGTTTTGTAGCCCATACAGTAATTCGCCAGTAATGTGAGTCAGACCGAATCGATGCCGTGCAACGCCACTCACACTTGCGGCCACTAGAGAAAGGATTTACAAACTTTGGGTGTCTGGTGTAACATACGACCGTGTATACCTTCGGTTTGCTTGCCTTGACATACATCTCCCGTCCACGGACGGATGTTCCACTGTCTAACCGCACGGTCTACCTCTTCTTTTGATTTGAAATACATACCAAGCAGATATTGTCCCCTGCTTTTGGGTTCCATAACACGAAGTCATCCTCTTCGTATTCTTGAACCATGTAATCTGTTAGCTCCACATCATCTTGAGGATCGTAGTGTTGACGTGGACCTAACTGGAGAGCCAGGTTGTCATTTGGTGGTGTCTGTTGGGGTCGTCGCCTGACTAGGATCGGCCTCGTTTGCGGAGTCTTCAGAGTCTTCTGATGCCGGTTGTTCGTCATCACTATCTTCCGTGTCTTTAGAGTCTCCGCTTCCGGATTCATCAAACCCGTCATTGTTGTCATTACCGGCAACATATTGAGGTTCTTGTAAACATTCTTCGTCCGTCACAGGGGTTCCTGCCTCGTCATTTACTTCGTTATCGGCATCATGTTCCATTGGGGGGAAACCATGCTGAGACCCAAAGGGTGGTACAACATTTACGTTCGACACGTCACGTAGCAGGTTAGTAAAAGTAAGCTGTTGTAACGGAGGGTCCTGTTGCCATTCAACAAAGATCTCCGCAACAAACTCGCCACTCTCTCAGCGGCTAAATAATCCATCATATCAACCCGTCATTGTTGAAAATTTGGCTGGTTTTGAGAGTACCCAGCATAAGTGTATCCGAGCAGGAGTTTGACAGTAACAGCTTCCTTGTTGATATTAACATGAGCACATACACATTCAACCAGTTGTTCAAAAGACATCTTCTCTCCGCATAATAAAGCTCGATGATTCCAACGAGTTATCATCTTGAACAACCCCGTTTATGTATAAAACTTACCACCCCAGTATAAGCCTAACCAGGTATGGAACGAAAGTAGCCATTTGATTTGAAGGTTATTTTTTTTTATGGTGTGGGGGGGGGAAGAAAGTAGTTTGTGAGATATAGAGATAGTTTAGGAGAAAGTTTGGTGTGTTGATGGATTGGGATGAGTATCCCTTAAATAGGCATCAAGTTTGTATGAAGCCCCGCCAAACCATTCTAAGGCATCATGATGCCGCCAAACCATTCTGAGGCATCAACTTTGTATGATGCCGCCAAACCATTATGAGGCATCATGATGCCGCCAAACCATTCTAAGGCATCATGATGCCGCCAAACCATTCTGAGGCATCATGAGCCGCCAAACCATTCGAGGCATCAACTTTTCATGATGCCGCCAAACC